>QGDZ01000135.1:0-313467 GCA_004367075.1 Fusarium incarnatum | reverse complement strand
CTCACACCCCTGTGGACTGTATACATATCGCCACCTAAGGTCTATATAACAAGAGGCAGCCCCAGGGACAATTCATAAGTATTCATAGGTATCAGTCAGAGGTATCCTAAGCCTCTATTAGCCTAAACTAACGGACACTATAATGACCAGTTGTGGGCGCCAAACAGATTCTAGAATCGAATGTGTGAGTCTATCTGGGTCTGGACAAATCTTGTTTTGACTACAGACCTCATTTCCGCTGATGCATCCGTCATGGCTCACGGGAATCTCCGTCTGACTAACAACAACAAAACGACATCTGTCTCATTGTTCCACACTTCAATAATTATGACGTAATTTTGCCAATCTTCCAACATCACATCTCACAGTCCGCGTAAGCACTTAGTCATATTTAATTTTAGAAGTCATCACCAGATGCCCCGCACAAACAAACGGTGTCAAGACGGAGGTTTTAAGGAAATAATTAAGATCATGAGCTGTCGCTGCCGACACCCAAAAACCACTATGATATGTCTTTTTCTATGATGCTCGTGTAGCATGACTATGTGCAGATTCGCCGCTTATATCTTGAACATAACGATTGGCTTCCCCAGTAATGTACTCCTGAATGAGGGCGCACTCACAGCCGACGTGCTGTAGAAGCTGCATCTTGAGATGGTGTATCTCGTCCACCAAACCCTTTACTTGGGTCGTCAATTCGTGATGCCTGATCTCCATGTCCCTTTCTGCCGTTTCGAGGTTTTCTTCCTGCACCTTCTTTTTGGTCCGGACTTTGATTGCGGCTCGTCTATTCCTTTCCCTGAGCTTCTTTCTAGCCTGTGTATCGACTTCGGATGGAGGGGATTCTTCCTGAATATTCATGTTGATTTCCGTGAGTGATTCTCGTTGTGCATGGGGTTTCCTGATGGAACCACGTCGAGATGGTGGGCTTAATGTAGTATCTTCTGTATAGATGGACTTTTTCCGCTTCTTGGCTTCGGAGTTGGTGGATGAGCGACGTCTTGAGGATTCTGCAATGCTCGAAGACCTTTCGTGTTGTGTAGAATCTGGGATTGGGGGTGGTTGG
This sequence comes from Fusarium incarnatum, assembly GCA_004367075.1. Taxonomy (NCBI): domain Eukaryota; kingdom Fungi; phylum Ascomycota; class Sordariomycetes; order Hypocreales; family Nectriaceae; genus Fusarium; species Fusarium incarnatum. The sequence goes on along the minus strand of QGDZ01000135.1, from coordinate 312,401 downwards.
CTCGACATACTGTCATGAGCCCAGAAGGTGTTTGAATGGGGATCGTGAGTTGATTCAGTAATGTATTGGCCCATATCAAGTGATCCTTGGTGAGAATTGTCTTGATGCATAGGAAAACCACCATGGAAATTTGCATCACCAGCCAAATACCATGGATTCCACAGGCTAGTAGGCTCAGGGTTGAAATTTCCAAAGTCGCAGCCTTGGTCCATGAGGGTGGTTGGGCTTTGATCCATAGTCAAGTACTGATTCATGCCTGTCCATGTAAGTGTGGGATACTGAAGCGTAGAGAAACCGGTACTCACCAGATCTAATCTCATTTCCAAGGGGTAGATAAGTCAGATTCAAGCCAGATTCTCAGATTCGTGTGCCAGGGTTGGTTTAAGTCTTTGTGCAGCCTAGAGGGTAACGTGGAGGTAAAATCTCACTATGCAAGATGGACCAAGATGCATCTGATGGGCTGCACGTCGAAGATTCCTATTTAACGAATATGGAACAAGTATAGAATTCTGGGATCCTGGTACAGCCAGCAGGGGACATAATTTGGGTGAAAGCTCTCAGTCATTCGGGCGTCACGAGAAGGGCCTGGACTTCAGGGATGGACAGTGCTAATGTAGTGTGATGGCACCCGTAGAAGGTGATAAGGTGGAGGTTAGCCACCAGATATACAAGCACCCATTGGCCAGCTAAGCGGGTTATAAGGCGCTTATACCAAAAGACCTTTAACAGTTTTTGATCACCAATTGCGATTGCAGAAACGCTATGAAAGAATCCATTGCTCATACCTAATCTGAGTCTGTACGGTAGCATTTGGCGGGACCAACAGAGTGGAGCTTTTTGTTTATCGTCATTGTACTAAAACTGTGACAGGATGAGCCTAGATAAAGTTTATTAGTGGTCTCTGCAAGTGGCAAGCTGCATGCAAGCGATGATAACCCCGCCAGTGCTGACGATATACCGGGATTGCAACGGCCGCGGGGTTCAGCTAGTGCAGGACATTACCCTTGGCACCTGTCAAGCATCCTCATAAGCATCAGGTCTAACTGGTCCGTTCCGAACCAGGTATGTAGATGGTGTGGTCCAAAAGTAGTCAAGAACTTTGTTCGACAGTTGAAGGAACAAGCGCCGCTCAAGACCGTGGCAAAGCCGCCCCGCGTTTGTTCCGTCCTCAATTGGGTTTGTTGAAGGTCAAAGCGCAAATCGGACCTTGACAAAGCCCCCCGATATCCTTCTCTGACAGGAACTGGAATTCCATCAGGGCCGTCAAAGGTCCAAGCGTTCCGTCAAAGCTTGGCAAAGCACTCACTTATTGTTCTGTGACAGGCAACGGTTCTCAACTAGTTTTTGAAGCTTGCAACGGCCCACGTGGAAGGTTAATTGTGTAAATTGTCTACGTGATGTCGACCATATCTTGAACCTCCTGTATATCTAAGGCTTAGTGACACAATACATTTTTAAGTTTCCTGTAGCTATGAATACACTAATGAAAGCGGAGTGAATACTCCAGGATTGATCGGGGAAGAGGGCTTAATCACAACTGGCTATTCCCGTGGGAACGGTTGGCTGGGTGTAAGATGCTAGCCAGGTTTGTGGTTGGGCATATTTCCTTTCCGAGTATCTTTGCCGACATGCATCCCCCTAAGAAGTAGCATATTTGCTTTTTTCTCGTATCCTATGACCGTAACGATAAAACATAAACGGGGTGGCGGACAAAAGCGCCGCCACACTCGCGATAAGCGAACCACCACCGCCGACTCTAAGGGCGTCAAACATTTGCGCTGTAAAGAGCGGAGCCGCAGCGGCACTAGAAGATCGTGCCACTATGATCACTGCAGCAGCAGAAGCGGCGTAGTCTGCATATGTGTCGATCATGTAGCTAAAGCATGATACGTGGATCAGCATCAGGCACGTTGACAGAACGGTGCCGGCTATGGTGGGCACGATCCAGTGGACGGAGCTATATTAGATGCCGTTAGTTATAATATCTCCATATTTGATAAACCAATCGCTTACTTGTACTGGGCACTCCAGCTAAGCCAGAGCATCGAGATGGGGAACCCTACGCCGCCGATCATAGCCAGGATCATATGATCCTCCGGAGGGATCTCTCCACCGCGCGCAACCTTCCGCTTCCGGCGCCGAGAGTTGACGAAAACGATGAACAGTGCAAATGAAGCGCCGACAACTTGTCCTAGTATCGGTAGCTGAGAAACGGCTGCATTCCATCCCCTCCTGTCGTGAAACACGATAGGATATATGCTGAAGAGCATGTATTGTAAAGCAGCGATAACACAAGAGTATATGCAGCAGAGAAGCGCGATAACGTCGCAGAGAAGTCCCCAAGGTCTTACTAGCGCAATTTTGTACAATTGAGTCAGGTTGGGTTTCGAAGCCTCCTGCTCAGACTGTACGTCGTGACCCTCTTTCCTCGCCAACTTGGCCTTGTAGCAAAGGATAGTGTTTCTGTGTGTTTCTGGAATTGTGAATACGATAAGACAAGAAAATGCTGCAAACCAGAGACAAACATACATGCCCCAATGCCAATCCTTCTTCAACTCAACGGCTCCGGACATGACAGTCCCAAGAGCTGGACCAACCCAGGCAGCCCAGATAAAGACGCCCATGGCATTGCCACAGGCACATTTGTCCCAGAGGTCAACGAGGATACCACCAACAATGGTAGCAGGTCCCGCGGCGGTACTTCCAGTGAGAAACCTGCCTACCAAAAGTGCTCCAAAGTTGGGTGGCCAGGCCGTCAAAAATGTAAAAGCAAGGTAGAGAAGAAGCGTAGCATACAACATCCAACGACGACCGTAGAATTCAGACAAGGGTCCAAATATGAGAGGACCGGCACAGAAGCCGAGAAGGAACAGAGAGGTGGTGAGTTGTGCAGCAACACGTGAGATACCGAATTCTTCAGTGATAGACTCGGTTGCTCCCGTTGTGATACTACTGGCAAAACAACCGTTCAAACTTATAAACACGGCGATTGCAGATATATATCGCTTTCTTGCGAGAGGCCAGTTGAGAGGATCTTCTGTATCACAATCCCTGAAAATAACCCAGTTTTCGTTGCTTAGAGACGGGTGTCGGTGCCGTTCGCATTCAGAACTTGGCTTGAGGGTAAGTTTAGAGAGGGCTCTCCTGACTGAGTCCATCATGATAATGGAGCTGTTTATCATATAGATTGTATATGTAAAGGTGCCTTTAACTGAAGTTTTGGTTGATTCAAATTGCTATAACTACAATACTAACTCGCAGAAGAGCAATATATGAGGGTCTTTCCTTTCTCTCACAACTTCCATATCCCTCCGAATCGGAAGACAAGTTCAATACTACTATCATCAGCAGAAACAAGCCGGGGCGTCATAAGAAGCGATATTCGGACCATTTTCTCCATCACGATTTACATCACGATCTCCCTCACGATGTTTCTCTTGCTATAAGTGGGAATTGTCTGTGGTGTTTCTTTACTTAACAGGTGGGAATCCACTCATTAATGTGGCCATCACACGGGACCTTACACTGGTCTGACGTAGGAGTGCGTATCCCATTATGGTACAATTTCCATAAAGAATATGACGGATTTATTGTCAAAATGCATCACTGTAGATGCTTGTTTCCTTATTAGTTAAGGTAATTAAAGCTAAGGCGAAGGTCAATTATGTCATTGTGAAGATGGTTAAGCATCTTTGGACTGTTGGCGACTTGACGTTATTGCCATCTCACTAAGTTAGCCTCCCGATCGTAGCTTCTAACTAGACAGCTATATAATAACATGGCGTAGGAGATTCTACTTTGCAACACCTAATTACTCTCAATCCAAACAAATTAATATTCTCTATAACCATACTACATATCTGTCTATCAACACACTTCTTTAACACTATACTTCATCTAATCTCACAACCATGCGTGTCTTCCTCATCCAAACTGCAAAAGGCCTCTTTTCATCTTCAGGTGGTTACAAGACCAACTACGCCCTCCTTCGCTATCTGTCTTCTGCGGGCCATCGTGTCCGTCAACTCTGCTATTCACATTGCGGAGAGGTTGAAGCCTACCTGAAAGATAGGAAGAATAATGGGGACCATCTGCGGACCAGACTCCTTCACATGAGAACTGAAGACGGCAGACCCGGGGTCAACGTCAAGGTTCACAAGTTTTACATGGACGATGGCGTTGAAGTCGTGGCATTGGACAGCGAAGCGTTTGAAGAGGCGTTTGGTGGCAAGATGTCGTTGCACAGTAAACTATCCAAGATGTCAGCTGAGTACATCGAGGTAAGTCAAAGCTGAACCGTACTCAGTATCGAAACTAACCCTTTGAAAGACTGGAACATGCTCGCCGCCGTTGCTGGAATTTATCTCGTTCCTCCACGATGAAATCAGACGCTTTCATCCTACCCACATAATCTCCAACGACGGTCTATCCATGCAGGTTAGTTTCGACCTTGACCTGGCCGACTTAAACATGTCCCGCATCGCAGTTGTACACACCGCCGAGCAGCTTCCTTTTGGTCCCTTCGCTTTTGGAATCCCAGGACAGTCGAGCACAGTAGGAGAAGTAGAACTTCTCCGACGCATGGATGGAGTCTGGAGTGTATCTCAAATTATCAAGGACTACGCTCTTGAGCATGGCCAATTGCAGTCACGATTTTTGGTGCATCACCCTTGGACGTATCTAGTCGGTGATAACCATGCGATACCGGATCATTTATCGAATTGGGACAAGAGATACATCGCCATGGTTAACCCGTGCCCTATCAAGGGAGCCAGTATCTTTATTGATCTTGCCAAAGCTTGTCCGCAGTATGACTTTCTCGCGTTTATGAGCTGGGGCGCCAGCGAGAAGGTGGTCAATCAGATCAAAACCCAGCCCAACATAACGTAAGTAAATCCGTTGCTTTCGGTATCGCCACTAACGAGTACCTTAGAACTCGCCCGTCGTGTGTAGATGCAGAAGATCTCTGGCGCGACATCAAAATCCTCATAGTTCCCTCCCTCTGGTGCGAGGCCTGGGGAATGGTGGTAGTCGAAGCGCACCTTCGGGGCATACCTGTTGTCGCTTCCAACGCAGGAGCTGTGCCTGAGGCGATGCTTGGGTTGGATTACATCATTCCCGTCAATGCCATCAGTGGCGAACATGACGATACGGGGTGTTACATCATTCCTGAGCAAGACATACAACCTTGGGCTAGGGTGGTCACGAGACTTATGGAGGACAAGGCCGAGTATGAGAAGACGTCGTTGTATGTACGTAATGTTACTCAGCGGTGGCTGGAGAGTCGTGACATTACTGAGATAGAGAGATGGATGATGGGTATGGGTTTGAAGCTTGGTGCACGTGGAAACGGATTAATGTCTTTACGTCTGTAGTTAGAGTTGTGTTGTAATAGCTTTTTGCCTTTCTCATCTTCATCTGATCCTATTGATACCGCGATGTTTATAATGCTGTCCTTGTCTAGCTGGAACAATATTTTCGAGAGACTTACTCGACAAAGCTACCATCAGTCGGGATAAGGTAACCCGATAGATGATTTACACCTTCTTCACTGAGAGGTTGCCGTAATCCTGACCTAGCAGTCCAATGAACTCGAGCTTATGAGCCACTTCTGATGATATAGGGTGAAGAATTATCCTACTCGTGTGGTCACCAGAAGAGTTCATTGACTGACTCTCACTCGAATAGCGTGAAGAGGTTGGTTTTGTTACATCAAAGAGCCGCATATAAACATGTGAAGTGTCGTAATAACTATATCATACTCAATCTGTATTGTTTACCACTGAACTACTACCTCCACGTCTAAGCATCCTTGCCCACAACACCAATGAGAGCCTCCCAAGGAAGTAACTTGATCGTTCCAGACCTCTCCTTCTCAATAGATAAATTATCATAACTTCCCATGGCCCACTCCTTCACACCTTGACCCTCGTCAAAAGTAAACGTCGTCTCCTCCTTGCTAAAGTTCACAATTGTGATGGAATGACACGTCTCACTCACTCGCCTAAACGCAAAAACGTTGGGCTGCGTGATGTTCTCAATGACAAAGTCTCCGTAGACGAACAGATCGGTGTGCTTCTTGCGTAGCGCAATCGCCGCCTGCCAGAATCTGTAGGCTGACACGAGCATGGATCGCTTGTTCGCCTTGCCTGCGGACGTCTGGAGCTCTGCGTTGACTGTGGGATAGTCATCGTTGACGCGCATCCAGGGTTTGACTCCTGCTGGGCAAAAGCCTCCGTTGGCTGTTGAGTTCCATTGCATTGGGGTCCTGGCATTGTCACGAGCTTTGAGGTTCAGATAATACTTTGCCTTTTTCATCTCAGGAGATCCTTCCTTGTACTTGGAGCAAACACTGGATAACGTCAGTCGAGATACTATTTTAGGCAAGGTCATCAAACTCACTTGTTCCAATACTTGACTGATTCAATGTCTTTGTACTCCTCCGGTCCCCAAGACAAGGGTACGTTTCGCATGCCCAGCTCTTCTCCCTGGTACAGATACAAGGTTCCAGGAAGACTTGTTTGCATGATAGACAGCAATTTGGTGCCTGTCACGCGATGCTCATCTGAATCATCGCAGAAACGCGTAACGGAGCGCGGCTGGTCGTGATTCTCACAGAACAACGTGCTCCATCCATCCTTTGTTACGATTCTGCAAGATTTGGCCATGATGTCTCGTAGGTCAGAAACACACCACGACTTATTGCTGAAACGACCCTTTTCAGGAACAATGTCCAGACCGATCATCTCGAATGTGAAAATCATGTTCACGACACCCTCTTCAGCTTCAACCATCTTAAGACGCTCGTTTTCGTCATCAAGAAACGGCATCTCACCTACTGTCAAAGTATCATAATGATCAAAGACTTCCGTCTTCATATCTTGGAGATATTCTAGGAGATGGGTTCCGTTGGCAAAGTGTTTCTCACCCGGCTGATACTTTCTGTCTGGGAAAGCGATGTCTGCATCAGGGAAACTGGGATCCTTGGCAATGAGATTGATGACGTCCATTCGGAAACCAGAAACTCCCTTGTCGAGCCAGAAGCGCAGGATATCATGAACCTCGCTCCGGACAGCGGGGGTATCCCAGTTCAAGTCGGGCTGGAAGGGACTAAAGAGCGAGAGGTAATACTCATCCGTCTGTTCATCGTATGTCCAGGCTGACTCGTACTCGTCAAAGAGACTGTTCCAATTGTTTGGTGGTTGACGAACGCCATCGGCGTCGTACTTTGGCTTTCGCCAGTGGTACCAGTCTCTATGCTCACTATCCTTGGAAGAACACGAGTCAATGAACCAGGGGTGCTGTCCGAGGTGTCAGATCAGTCATCTAAAGGTTTCAGATTTTCATACCTTGTTGGAAGTGTGGTTAACAACCAAATCCATCACGAGCCTCATATCACGGCTTTTGAGTTCGGCAATCAAATTATCAACGTCATCCATAGTGCCGTACTGTTCATGGATATCGCGATAGTCTGACTAGTTCATATTAGCGGGCAAATCAAACACCATCCAAGCGCCAACATACGATGTCGTATCCCATGTCTTCATTGGGGCTTTTGTAGACTTGTGATGATGATTAGGCTATTGATCTCTCTCAAGACATGGTGAACTTACTCGGTGAAACCCAGAGGATATCCACTATGTTATACACGTCAGAATATGATCGCACGAGTGTTAAACAAGCTCTTACCTCCTAAGTCTTTGAGATAGTCCAGCTTGGCAATGATACCATTGATGTTCCCAACCCCGTCTCCATCAGTATCCAGGAAAGAGGAAGGGTAAATCTGCAAAGTGTCAGTGGGAATGCTAATTAGAAACCAGAGAGACTAACCTGATACACAATGGCCTCCTTCCACCACTTGTGCTCGCTCGACTTGTCGGAAACGTCAATCTTAGTCATTGTGTTGCTGTTGTATATGTGGCTGTATGTGTTGTTACATGTGTCGTTGTTTGTGCTGTAAAGCTTTCGATGTCGTGGTATCGAGGCAAGAAAAGAACTACGTCTTACTGTAAACGTGCAAGGTTTGATATAAGACGAAAGACGGAATGATTTATAGAAGAATGCCATCTTAAACGATAAGAAAAGCACGAATGGTCTACTTTACGTGGTTTTCAGGCGAGATAAATCATTGTAACGTTTATTATGATATTGCGCATCGTTACTGTTACAGACCAATAGCTGGAACGATTGTATCGGATAAGGATTCATCTTACTGCGAGATGATCTAATGTCGAGATGAACAGAGTGAATGTTGTTATCGTTGTTTCGTGACGTTCGGGTAATGGTGACAGCATATACTGTAACACCTTAAACGTTTGTGACAGTCACAACAAAGAACATTATGATGAATCTTAGTTGTCATAGGAGATTAAACTCCGGGTGTGTGCAGAAAATGTTTATCTTTATCGTATGGGTGCCGATATGATGGTTACATGACGAAATATATACGACTTTTCGGCAGGCGGGCTCTGCCGCTGCAACCTTTTGCTCTAGCGAGTAAATGAGTGTAGGTACTGTAGAGAACAGCAAATTACAGGATTTCTCTGGATTTAAATTTTAAACAGTCAGTTTGCACGTCATACAACTTATACGTAGGCTGCGGTCTGTTTTAAGATATTATAGATTTTGTAAATGAATCTTTTATTGATTTAATCTATAGACACAATTGAAAACCAATAGATTAATCTTAAAATAAATAAAGTCAATTTCATCTTTAATACTAATTATACAATAAGGCGCAGTGAAACAGGCAGTAGTATAGTAACTGCCTTGGCTACCATCACTTAACCGTGCGACCATGAGGTCCTTCGCGAACAGCTCTACTCTCTGCTGTCACGGGAGGAATAGCTTCCGCTCTTTCAGCAGCTAACCCACCCTCTCGCTCACCAGTATAACCCCGCTGACCCTTCTCCACCTCTGGTTTATCTGCAACTGTATCTCGTACCTTGTCAAAGACCGAGCGAGTAGTACTAGCACCAACGCCCTCCAGACCACTTCTCTCCTTCTTCCTCTTTCGCGGATGAACACCTCGGGCTTCACGGTTCTCTTGACCCTGCAGAGGTTTACCATGCAGCGCATCAATAGAGTTGTGGATTTCCTTTGACGTTGAACCAGGCATGGATAGGGCTGGATAGTCTAAGTCTTCATCTTCAGATGTGTTCTCCTCTATGTTGAAGCCGACGGTTCGAGGCGTGAAGGAGTTCTCCACTGGTGCGGTGCCTGGTGGGAAGGTCTGGGCGTGGAATTCGGGTGCAGCGGCGTTGCCTTGCTCGTTGCCCGGTTTGTGCTGGCCACTGTTAGATCCATAGGATATCGAGGACATCAGTCGATACGTACCCAATTGTGTACTCCAGGCTCAGAGGGAACGATTCGGGCATGGAAGGGGCCTTTACCTTGAACTGAATCGGGGTTTTTGGCAGCCATGATGATTGATATCGATGATGATAGATGGATGTGAATAAGATAATAGCAGGATCTCATGGGAAACAGATCAGTACAGTTTAAACGGTTTCTCTTTAATATTTGAGGCTTCTGTCAATAGGAAGGTGGTAGCAATGAGATGTTACTGACGGATGACATCAATCAAGGCTCATTACTTCGTTTGCTCGTCTCACTGTACTTACATGACGTCCGTATTCCATCTTAATGACAACCACTAAAGAAGTGGCTTTACAGCTGTGTGGCTTTGCCATTTACAACATGTAACGTCATATCAGCCACTGCATTTACAACGTAGACAAAAGATTCTCATTGGTAAGCTTACGACAAGACGACATCAATTACACCTTGTCGCATTTGCGTACAGTTGGTACCCTTATGTGGCTGCAGGGTACATTCAGTATAACTTCACAGAATGGTGCCAATCGAATTGGTTCCTTAGAAGATTACACATGTATCTACATAAATATAATGTAACAATAAGTACCTCACTGATCTCTTGCTACTTTGCTATTAACAAGATCCTGCAAGAACATGGTGCAGTTTAGATAGTGCAAGCCAACTAATATTCCGTATTGAAAACTCAACGGAAACACTGGTTGTGCCCTGCGGCCAGGTAAGGGATGTCTAGTCAAAACATTGACTCGGGGACTGCTATTGACACATCTAGTGATAATCTGGTGATAAAAGATGCCCGCAATGCGTACTTAATAAAACAACACATTTGATGAAACGAACTGTCATCTACTTGAAACGCCTTTACACTAGGAGCAGTATCAGATCACTGTTATATTTAGCCCGTCTTAGTTGACTGCCGAAATCTAAGTGGGTTCACCTCCTGCTCTGTGTCTTATTGTTAATAATTATCCACCACCTCGGTAGTTTCTAAAGTTAATCTCTCTAGGCCGATCGTAATCGGGATTGTTACGGAAGAAGCCGATCGTAGCAACTAAACTCCAACTAATACTATCACCGCCGTGACTCACTCGGACAAAAGGCTGTTGTGCCTAGTACAGAAGCCCTCCCTCCATTCCTCCCTTTCGTCCTGTGTTTTAAGGACAATACAGCAGAACAGAATTAAAGACCGTTGTCTGCTCATTCTGTGTCTTGCTATGAAGTCATATTGATGACTGAAAGTATCTTTGAACTCTTTGTTGATGTACACAAGGCCTGGCAAAGACATAATAATTGCCGCAACCTGCCGCAACTCGCCTCAACCCGCCGCACCCTCATACAGAGGGCGTTCTCAAATTTTCACCTTTGAAGGCTTGTGACTCGTCGTTACACGAGACTTTGCGAGCTAACCTCTGAGTTTTCCACACCTTAGCAGCTAATTTCGCCAACTAATACCTCAAACTCACCGCTACCAGGAAGAATCACTTTAGTCCGTTTTACAGCGGACTGTTAGTGGAGTTCCCGCTACCTGCAGTGACTTTCAACCACTAAAAGAATACCAGTACAGTAACTAGCGTCTCTTCTGTCATCTGTCACTTATTGCCACAGCCAAGCCGGAGATACTCGTTTAAGTAGGTCGGTGACGGATATGCACATTCCCGACTAAACCCGGATAGTACCCACCCTTACACTCCGGCAATACAAGTTTAAGTCAAGTTCTAGAACATGGTGTCGGGCAAAAGGGTCCGGATCGCCATCGATATGTTTGTACCAGGTATTTAAATCTGAGATCCCCCGTTTTGCTTTTTTCGGGTAAAACACGACATGATTGCGAATAAGGAAAGTATCAAGTCCGCCTGGACCTCTGATGAGGGATCCATGGCCATGAAGACTTCTCACTCTTTTTGGCCTAAAGTCGTCCAAGACATGATCGACGATGTTTCCAGCACCTGCAGAAACCTTTCTCCTTCCCCTGCCCTTGACGAATTGAAGTCCATACAGGACAAGCTTGAGTCCCTGCAAACCGAGATCATCAACGACGTTCAACTACTGTAAGGATTATATCTGTATCCGTTTCTTGGCCTATAGCTAACTGACTTTCAGACCCCTTGACAACGATGGCTCTTCTGATATTAGGGCCTACAATCGGCAACTGAACGATCTGGGTAGAGTAACTTGGCTTAACTGTCCCTGGCTGTATGGAGAATGCTACATGTACAGGTAAGTTTATCGTCTGTTGTTGCACGGAACTGTGCTGACTTGTCCAGACGTGTCCACCTTATGTTTTCCCTGTCAACTTCATGGAAAGACTACGATGTCTTCAAGAGGCAAAAACACTCTTTGCTAGTCAAATCTCAGCCACACATCGAGCACCTTGCCATTAAATACATTCCAATCCTTGCAAATCCGAATAAATTTCTCAAGTCTTTAGACGACAATAAAGCTGTGCCAGTTTTTCTCGACATCATCCACCTAGCTTTATGGGGAAATGCCGCCGACTCCTCGCTTATCGCCGATCTCAACTCCACAGAAATTCAAGCTCTACGTGGACAACCAGCAATAGACAAAATGAGGGAGATTATCGTCGACAACGATTCATTAGAGGCATGGCAATATTTACGGAACGGTCGAGACACGAAACAGGAACGGCATATCGACATGATTCTTGATAATGAGGGATTTGAACTATTTGCCGATCTTATTTTGGCGGCATACCTCATCGAATCAGACCTGGCAACTAGCGTCACTCTCCACATGAAATCCTTTCCCTGGTATGTCACCGATGCGACACCGAAAGATCTCGACTTCGTCCTCGATTATTTACAGTCCAACGGCGTTGCCTTTCTAGCATCTCTGATCAAGAAATACCTTGACAATGGTGTAATGCGCATTGAGTCAGATCCTTTTTGGACAACAGCTTCCTCTTTTCATGAGATGAAGGACCAAGCGCCAAAGCTATTTCAGCGTTTGCAGGATAGCCATTTGACGATATGGAAAGGAGACTTGAACTATCGAAAGTTAATTAAAGACGGTCTGTGGCCGCACACCACACCTTTCAAAAGTGCACTGGGCTGTCTTGGCCAAGGGAGTGAGGTCAAGGTTCTCGCTTTAAGCATGAACAGGTCTGATACTTGTGTTGGAATCGATACTGAGGAGAAGGTTGAGGTTCTTGATACGATAGCACCTGGAAAGTCATGGGTTCGAGATGGAACATATGCTGTGGTGTCGTTTAGCAATGGCCTTTAATTATAGAAGATTATCTTATACCACTAGTTATTTAATTTATATCTCACCTTTTTGAATCAATTGCAAGATAAATTATCTTTTATCTATTATTAAGTCTATAGTTACGATCTTTAAAATCGCGCTCTAAGTACAGCACAGTGTAACCAGCGCGAATAGAGTACAGCTAATGTTATATGGCTGCAGTAATATCTCATGTGATGGGTTTCTCCAGCGGCTTTGCGCGCATTGTCGATCAGAGAAAAATGGCCTGATTTTAAGTTATCATCCTCCGAGCGTCTTACTCCGCGTGGCTTCTGATACTACGTTGTCTGACTCTGTCGTCAATCAAAGATCACTCCTTGCCTCAATTCCATTGTCTAGTTTACGTATACCTACTTGAAGCATTGTTCTCCCATCGGTGTGGCGGTTTGGGGCACATCAAAGTTGTTTTGCGCTTGTGAGCGATAAATGTTGGATCTCAGGCGTACGTCACCAGCCACTCTGTGGTTCGCCCATTTATGTGTAAAGAGTGGGAAAGAACGACTCGTCATACTCGCTCGTCATACTCTAGATTACGTAGGGTTACATCCTCTACGGTAGATGCAGTTGCAATCCGCTCTAGAGCCTGTCTAATTGCGTTAAAGTTAATTGTATCGCTAGCTGCTTTTAGCAACTCCGTAACGGAGTATCGGACTCCGGTGAAACAGGTACCACAGCAATGGACTGTTATTCCTCTACCTTAAAATAGTTGACTAAGTCTATAAATTAAATGTAGTTCGACTAATAGGTCTTTTCTTTAGGTTGAGAATACTCTTATTATACTATGTAAGACCTAGTATTTCAAATCCCTAGTACTGATGTCAGTACCAAACCGCCCTACGTACCTGGGACTGCAGCACTGATCCACTAATCAAGGTGCTATTTTCTTCAAAATGCGCTGGATACAGCAACGGCCAAATATCTGCCGTGCGTTCGAGGGTTATTAAAAAACGCGACGACAACTCGCTTTGAACCCGTCTTGCGTAGAGAGCTCCTTTTTCATTCATTTGAGATGTGCGTGAGTTTGGTAGAGTATACGTGGTGATTGGAACCTTGCGGCGGAGGAAACTATGGCTGTTCGTGGAATTGACGGTTAAGGATGGGCTATTTCCAGGACGAACGACAGCTTACCAGCGCGTATCATAAAACCTCGGCACTCCCAAACGCGATGACAAGTGAGTTTCTGTCCTTTTTGCGTGTACAGCTCGTGTAGGATCCGTGTAAGCTTGGTGAAGTTTACGTAACAGTTAAAAACTGGTGCAACCCCTGTGGAAGAGGCCATCGCCGTTTGTTAATATAATAGACATGCATGGGCCTTTCCAGCATAAACGACACACGCTGCCTTGGAAATATTCTAGGAATGCGAAATCCCTGTGACCTACTGGCCGCATTATCTCAGGACATAAAATATATAATAAATACACTGACGGCTTATTACTGCACAGCTACTGAGAGAAGCTATTCCCAAAAGCTATGTTTATTAAATGCCTTTCTAACAATTTAAAAAACAGCACTTTAAAACTTTAACAACTCTTGTTAAGAATAAGATTCATCTAATACAGAGGCTATTCTAAAAATAGAGTACTTACAGGATATTGGAATCAGCCAGGATACACCTGATAAACTGACTCCCCAAACCTTCACAACTCCCCTTTCCCATCTCTAAACACCTCATCATACCATCTTTCCTTAGACTCATCCTCATCGTACTTACTCTTACAAACATCCGTAAACTCATGTCTTTCCCACGTCGCAGTCCCATTCCCATCTACCACAAAAGTCTGGGGCTTCTTCATAGGCTTTTTAGCCCTCGACTCCCAGTATATCAACCGTTCACCCTTGACAACGATTTCAAGTAAAGATGAAGCTTTGACTTCCTTGAGTTGGTTCTCGAGTAGTTCGCGCAGGTAGGGAAAGTACCATATCTTATCCCACCAGAGATATCGTCGTTTCTTGGCGCCGTCTTTGTGGGCGTTGTGATGCACGACTATGGGGATTGCTTTGGAGTAGAAGTCGGCATAGAGGGGCATTTCACCCCAGTCTTCTACGATGTCGAGATCCCGAGCGGAAATATCGGAGAGGGGGTTTTTGGACTTGGAGATATCGTCTGGAACTCCCTGAAGACGGGGAGATATGTTGAGAGACTTGGACTTTTCAGCGATGGCGGTTTTGTCGTTGAGTGTAATGATTTCTCCGTCTTGTTCTTCGAATACTGTGGGGATGAAAAGCTGTTGCGTGTAGTCTAGACCAACATGGTACTCGAATTCCTTGTGAAGGTCCTTAAAGTCCCTGTCTTGAGTAACACCAGTATGTGCGCGAAGCGATCGTCTCCAGATTTCCTGCTCGGCAAAGATTTCTCCGAAAACACCTTGATCGCTGTACAGATCCTTGCCGTTGACAAGACCACGTTGCATACGCTCTTGTACACGTCGGAAGTATCGGCGCATATCACCGACTGGACCGATCATGCTACCGCTGTTCAGAAACTTAGGTCGAACTTCATGGAATTTGTTGGGGTCGCGATCTGTCTTGGGGCCGTAAAGATCTTTGCGGACGGGACTCTCAGGAAGCTCATCACAATGAAGAACTGAACCTGAAGACGAAGGAGGAAAGCATTTCTTCTGTGCTGAGACGATGATCGTTTGCTCAAATGGTGAATCACCACGTCCTTTCCATCCAGCCGCAAGACGACGATTTGCCTGTGTATTCGTGTCGTGGTATCTCTTGAGCAGCACATCAGGAGGAAGCTGAAACCAACAGTCATAAGAATCAGTCAAGACAACAATATCATTCTCCTCGAGTCTGTTCTCCTTGGGTGTGTCAGATTTGGTAGCGAGGTCAAGATACTCCAGAGTACCAGTGATTTTCGCAAGGTGAGAACCGCCTTTCCATCCTTTTGATGGATCAAATTTCTTGCCCCAGTTCACAATCACAGGACTAGGATAACCCAAGGCGATAGCGCTGGTGACAACTTTGCAGAGATCGTGGGCGGGGTTGTTTGCGGGAAGAACGATTGCTAGGCGACGGTCCTTGGCGACGAGATGGTTCATAACTGGTTTTGTACTACCAGCTACTACATCGCCATTTAAGAAGAACGAGCGGCCCTGAAGAGTCAGTTGAGGTCCGTAAGTTTAGGAGGGAGATGTTACCTTGAGTGAAGTGAAACATAATAATCCGGGAACGAGAAGGATGACCGCAATGAGGATTGTCATGGTTCGGACGGGCAACCGAAGTAGTTTCTTGGCAAACAGGCCCCAGCAGCGTGACGACCCGGCGGTTTTCTCTAAACTCTCCGGGTCGGATCTCGGGGATGACGGTTCTAGGCGTTTGTACTGCCAAGAAGGCATGATTCTGCGGAGGTAGTCCATGGTGAATACAGAGGTAGATGAAGATCAGATTAAACAGAGCTGACTGGACATGTGCACGCGACAGCTTTCTTATGTTTACTCTCTCCTACTCCGTACTACTCCTTGTGGCTCATCCTTGATTATCACTCTTGGCCTCATACTATCCTCTTGGCTCACTCTTGGCTGTACAAACCTGCTTACCACCGTTCAGACCTGACTCGGCAAAACATAGCATCTTGGCATATGCACCAATATTCAAGCGACTCCAAAGCTCAACCACCCAAAGACTTTCTACGTGTAAAACTCATCATGTCAGAAATAGCAATCGTCGATCACTTCCTCAGTGGAGAAAGGCCAAGGAAATAGCCAGGGGATTACTCAAGTCTCCCCGACGGTCCGGCCCAATGGGGGACAGCTGGTGCCATAATCCCGTCTTGGCCTTGCCGAACCACCCGACCGGAAGTTTTGGTGCGCCAGAAACACGGCTTTAGGGGTAGTTTAGCTGGTGATCAGACCTAAACTAATGGGTTTACTGGGGATCAGACTCTAGCCTAACGGTATTTCGTGGATTAGGTACTGCAAAGGTTAGTCATATGGTAGTGTCTCGGAAGAAGTCTTGACATCATAATGGGCTTTTTCATTACTCCATATTACAATAACGGCATCATTATAACTTCTCGATAAAGTAACTACCGACTAACTTTCACGCATGTTAGACAACCCTTGCATTCGGCCGCCGACTCGCATCGGGCGTGTATGCCTCGTGGTCAATATTACACGTCCCCCATTTTCTCCACCAACGTCGTCCATATGACATTCCTTTTCTATACGTCCACTGGTTATTAGGCGTCTTGCGAACCTTTGGTCTTCCATGCATGCCTGTAATTGTCAGTAGTTGGTCATGATATAAAGATAGGGCGCCTACATCTCCCCTTGTTCTTCTTCAGTCGGGTAGTAAACTTGCGACAATCAGAACAATACTTTCTGTCTCCCATCCACCCCCGTAATCTCGTAAACAAAGGACAAGAAATACAAAGACAATGTTTCTTGCAGTAAGGCACATTACACGATGGATGATCATTACGGTAATAAGTACACCAGTAGCAAACACGTCCGGAAACAAGTAAATGTTGTTTCCGTCTGTGGTGCCGTGCGTTGTAATGCAACTCTTTACCATGCACACCGTCGCAATTGGACCGACTGTCCCGACATCCATGGGGAACATCAGCCGTTGAGCCAAGCTGATCCACCCATTCGAGTTTTGGTTTGGAGGTGATGAGTGGTGTGGAGAGGAGACGGAGTTCATGGGATGTAAGCGAGAGACAAACAAGGTCATTTCTGGTGCATTGTTTTAGGACCTCTAATTGGATCTCTGGGGGGAATTGGCGGAATAGTGTAAAGTCCATGGCGGCAACCGGATATGGTATTGCGGGAATAACGGATATGGTTGATCTTGGCAGAGGATGGGGTGAAGGCTACGCGTCGACGCGGAAGACGGGATTGAGATAGCGAATGGAGACAACCAGAGTGGTCATTTGCTGCATTTTAAACGCGACATTATCGCGGTCTATTCTTAGGCAGCATTGCATTCATTCAAGCATAATCATCACGTGGAATCCTTCAAGCATCCATTTGTGGATGTTCTGCCTAATTTACAGGGATCTGAATCCCACTAATTTAAGGCAGGGGCTTCTTATCTTATCAGCGACAGGCCGCGCCTTCAATCGAGTTTGGAACGGTAGGCGCAACCGGATTTAAACACTCTCCTTAACATTAAATTAAAAAGAAGCATAAAACACTTTGTTTTACAATTACAGTTATTAAATAATTTCCAAGACTTAATTCAGACTTCAGCTGTTGATGAGTTTAAGTTAACCTCTGAGTTTAATTGATCGGATGACTCTCTACGGAGTACTGGGCAAAAAGTCAAAAAGTGAGGTTCTGCCCGGGCTCGAACCGGGGACCTTCTCGGTGTTAACGAGATGTCATGACCAACTAGACCACAGTACCAAGCTGTTTTTGTTGCAGGGTTTTGAGCTATACCAGTCTATACCCAGGATGTGACTGACCAGTGGAATAATCTTTTCTCCTTTCAATCCAGTCCCTTACAATGCTTGCAAAACTCCAAGACCTCGCTTAAAATAGTCAATCCTTCCATTGACGTGTTATTACATTCTCAGGGTGACATCCTACCCGCCACTTTCTGATTGGTCCCACATGTCTTGCCAAGTCGGCGCAGTCAGGTGGCTGTAACGGCCGAGATACCACTTGGCTTTGCGTTCCGCACGGTCAATTGGTTGTTCAGGGTAGCAAATCAGGCGGCTTGGAGTCTTGGACAACTGAATCTAGTAACTTGCAGCGCTTGGTTTTGCATATCCCCTGCACAAGCAAGATCAGGTTCTTGGAATGCGCAGATGAGATTTTTAATTGCTGTTTCTGTTTTGGGACAGGTGTGCGAGACGCCGAGGCTGCAGGGCTGGATGAGATACCTGAAGAACAGTTGCAAAGAAATTAAGTTGAAGTAATACAGAAAAAAGAATTACCAGGTAAGGAGTTGTAACGGAAAAACAACAACATCTACAAAGAGGAATTATGATTTCTTATAAGGAGGAAGTTTTAATAAATTTTATCCTATTTTATATGTTATAGAGCTTAAATTCAAATAGCTAAAACTATGGTCGCTTCTGTACTGTTAGGCATACCATTGCCCCGCGACCGGCTCCTGAACATTATGAAGTTCAGTTCCGAGACTCAGGTGGCCAACTGCAGTGTTTCTGTCGCTAAGATAGGCAGAGGGTCCATTCCAGGAGGGTGGTGTCTTGACAACTGCCCAACGGACTGGGTTCCGCGCAACCTCACGCAGGTAATCTTGTGCATCGAGAGCCTCAGACTCAGTCCCGTACGATGGCTCTTCTGCATCATTTCTTCCTTCAATATTGTTCATTGATACGAGAGGTTCGTGATCGTCAGTCGACCCTCGCAGATTGATCATCTCATAGATGGGGTCCTCGTCATCCTCGACCGGTCTTGACTCGTGCCGTAAGCTCTTTTGCAAACCACTGCCAGGATGAGTGTCACTGTTTTCTTCTAGAACTGGAACGTGACACGCTGCAGATATAACAACAGAGCTTGCCCCTGCCAGAGGCATTGCTGTCTTGACCTTTCTTTGCCCCACTAGGGTGGGAATGATAGGCAGGATGATCATGGTAATAAAGAGTATGAGTATCGTGAGAGTTGAGTAACCGATACCAACAAAAGCATCTATACTTAAACCAGTCTCTGAGGCACCCGTTCTGAGCTGTTCAGAGTCATCCATTTGTTGGCTCCACTCATAGTAATCTACATAAGAAAGTTAATCGTGACTATACTGAGTGTCGAGATTCTTCCACGTACCTCCTTCTGCCACAAATATGTAGAAAGCATTCGACACTAACCAATGCGTGAAGATACTAACAATGATCAAGGGAACACTGTATCGATATGGTAGCTGTAACCGGTATGCCGTCCGCTGTTGGCCTTTGGGCCGGGATACCCGGAGCGGGCGAAAGTCTCCCCCATAAGAGTTCCACTCTTTTTCGGCGCACAGGTGAGTGTAAATGTTGTTGTATATGAAGTAAGTGATGGAAAGAAGCAGTTGTGGCAAGTTGGCTCTTAGGACAAAGTCCATAAAATTGACCGCTGAAGCTGGCGAGATTGACAGTATTCCGTTACTCATGCTTTGTAGCAGGCTTTGTCCGGCCAGAGGGGTCTTTAGGTTCGCTGCGATGAACCCACCGGCGAGGAGAATAATATCCATAGACAGCATTCCGTAGCTTCGGGCCCAGGTCTGCCGATCGATGGCTGACAACCAGCTTTGACGCGTTGGTGCGGCCGTCATTGCAAATGCGCAACCAGCACCCATGTCCTCTTCAAGGTCCCTGTCCATGAGGCACCGCCCGATTGTGCTTTGGTCTGGAGAACAGATAAATGATTCGATGGCATCACCCAACACAACCAGCGGCTGCTCTTTCGGTAATGTTAACAGAACGGCGAGACAAAGGACTCCCTTCACTGCAATGGAGGCAACAACGATGATGAGGAGTTGATTAGAGATAGCGACTTTGCACTTTTGAGACAGTTCGTCGACCAAGCAGTATTTGAGAGTCAGATTTGTCGCAGCTTCGTCGGCCATGTAGGACGAAGCGTAGGGGGAAAACTCAAATGTGTAATCCGATGGTAGACTTCCAAGTCGTTTCGACATAGACTTATTGGTCGGGATCCCGACCGCTCGGCCACACGTTTGGCTACATTCACCAGTCGGTCTCTGATCGGAGCTGACACTGGTTTTGCAATCAACACCAAACCAAAGGGAGTTGCTCTCATTAGCAGGGACATGCCTATCCCAGAAAGACTTATCAGTGGTAAAGTTGAATGGCTTGAAAAGTGTGGTTCGGTTCCATCCCTCTCCATCCTCCGACATGGAAGTCTGGTTCTGAGACTCAACAACCATCACCACATCGCCAAAGGTAACGCGCGGATTACAGTAGACGTACTGCCAGACGCAATCTCTGGTCTTGAGCTTCTTCCAGGACCTGGCATGTTGAGATGCAGCCTCTATCTTCTTCGATGCATTACTAGACGGGTCAAAGTATTCGCTCACGTTTCGAGGCAATCCATATCCTTCCCAGTCAGTATCACCTCTGGGAGGCCATAGTGCTGCTCCGGACCCGAAGTACTGCGCACCATCGACGAAAGCCTCGGACGATATAGTGAGGTGCCAGTCAGTCCCCAAGTTCTCGGTTGCAAAAACAGCAGAGTTGAAGAAAAGATGCAGAGGAAAAGAGCTGACAAAGAAAAGGATCCAGTATACGAACTTGATCTTTGAAGTCCAGAAGACGTTTCGTAGTGACTGGACACCAATTTTGAGTGCCCGATTTGCTCCATGTGCTTTATCAATTTCGGACCTTGTCGGAGAACTGAGAACCTGCATGAAGAAGTTGGAGGAGGCTAACACGCCCGTGGAGCAGGCGTTGAGTAACAGATGCAGCCACGTATTGACTGACTTTGCTTTGCCACATTTTCCGTGGAAGAAGACGAAGTTCTTATCGATACCGCCGGATACAGTGACACCACGATAGATAAGGACAGCGCCAAAAATGGGGAAAATAAAGACGACGATGGTGTTCAAGGTTGCGATAACACGCCAACCGCTACCAAATATCTTAGATAGCATGGCGAAAAGTAAAACAGTGAGATTTGAAACGATGGATTTTATCGGTGAGAGTACGAAAGAAGGGTGCATATAAGTAACATCTAAAAATAGAAGAGGGCGAGAGCCTGACTTTCGTGCCCTGAAGACAACGGTAAGGCTGCGATTCTCAACGTAGGATTGGCTGCAATTACCACAAGATCAACATGCAGCTGAAAAATAAGCGAAAAGGCGTTATTGCATGCTTATCATTCGCCGTCACAGCCACACCAATGTTAAGGAAGTGAGAGCCGAGTTTGGTTGGGGAAGTTGCTCTATACTGTTAACAGAAAATTGAGCCCAAGTGATTACAAGACGGTAGGTAAGAGCCAAGCATCAACAAACGCCAATAGCTAGTATGTAATAGTACAGTAAAAAACACATAGAGATAGGAAGGACTTCTCAAATTGCTAGCATCTAGTAAGGTATATAAGATCATCTAGTAATCAATAGCAAAGCGCTGAGGATTTAAATGCATTTAACAGTTGTATTAAAGAGGCAATCAGACTTAGTACTAGTATCCAGATAATTATCTAGTTACTGGAGTATCTCTCGTTTCTAGGTCTTGAGCTTAGAACGTTAAGAATCAGTATTTCCTAGATTGTCCGTAGCTTTGAACATCTGTCTTCAGTGCGTCATTGGCCAGACAAAGAGTAACATGTTCTGCTTCTGTGTGGGGACTCAGTATTGTGGAACAACCAGCTTCGATCAGAAGGCCACTGAAGGACTCGTATCGATTCAGTGAATCACATCGTCATCAACCATACCTCTTTACAAGGTGAATCATTACAGACCTTCAAACTCATGATGAAAAGAGACGCAGAGGTACGTGATTTACCAGTATAAAAAGCCCACTCCTATCAATCCATCTTCCATCAATCTTATCCGAGACAACATACTAAACACCATAAAGTATTAAATAGGACTATAACCTTCTGCTATATACCACGACCTCGGAGAACCAACATGTGTACAAGGACCAACAACCGAACTGTCTGCCTGGTCTGCCAAACAGTCTTGTCGCAAAGCTTTGAATCAAGATGCTGCCTTAAGTCTAGAGGTATCTGGGGGAGATGTAGAAATGTGAACAACGCTACTAATACTACAAGTGTTGTTTGTGCAGAGTGTAGAAGGAAGCGAAAGCTTCAACCGAAGAATGAAGCATGTGATTGAGGATCTATGCAAGGTAAAACAGCTTGCTGGTGGAACAGGGAGTCTTGTGAACAATAGAGAATAGTGAATATAAGCTATTAACAAGAAACTTGTTCTTCAATGCTGAACATGACAGTGATAGTATGAAATGAGCACTGAGCAGTTGTTCATATAGTGCGTTTTCCCATTGTTTTGTTCTAGATGAGTGACAACTAGTGTTCAACAATGAAAGGCTTGTGAAACAATTGCACTGAATGAGTGTTCTCGGGGGTCTATAAATTGGCCACTTTCCACTGCTCGACTTGATCTCAAACCAAACAAATCAACAGCAACTTCAACTTCAACTATATGCCAACAGAACTCATCAACTATACAACCAACCCTTCTAAGAACAAATATATCCGAAAGCCCTCAACAGCCGCACAATGTGTATCAAATACATTTTCACCGATGACTGCGCTTGCGGCAAGGAGCTCTGGCGCGACACTCGTGATCGACCCTGTGATAAAGCAGACGGAGTGATGGGAGCATGCGGAAGTACTGAGGAGGTTTGCAGCAGCACAACACTTGAATGTTCTGAGTGTGCTGAAGCGCGTAGAAAGAGGGAGGCGGAGGATGACGATGAGGAGGAGGAGGAGGACAAGTAGATTCAGTAAGAACAGTGCATCGAACGGTTATGAAGTAGCATAAAGTCACTGGCTGCTTAGATCTATAAATACAAGCTTGCCCCCTACCCAACCTGAATTGGCCCTTGCATAGTCAATACAGAGAATAAGCAATCTCAATCTAATAAACATAACAAGCATAAACGTAGAATCACTTCTAGCACTACCTACATCATAGATCAGCACTATGTGTTTCGAAGATGTTAATTATGAAGACTGCTACTGCGGCGTTGAAGTTGACCGAACGACTACACAGCAGTGGTGTAAAGAGGCGGGACACCAATGGGCAAGTTGTGGAAAATACACTTGGGAGCCAAGGTTTCTAAAGGCTGAATGTGAGGACTGTGAGAAGAAGAGGCTGAGGAGGCAGAAGAGGAAGGAGAAGGGAGATGAGCATGAGCATGAGGACGATAAGTATGGGGTCTACTGACAGTGATTCAAGTAAAAAGCTTGAGATGAAGCATGAGTCACTGTCCGCTCAGATCTATAAATAGATATCCTTTACTTCTTGACGTTAACTTGACTCTTCCAAAATAACTACAGAGTATAACAATCTCGATCTGCAATACGACCAAACCCAACACCAACTATATCTTACAAGAATATTAATAGCAGCACTATGTGTACCAGATATATCTATACAGATGACTGCGACTGCGGTGTTGAAGTCGCACGATCAACTGCGGCTAGGATGTGTGTCAAAGCAAAGAGGGTGTGGGGGGACTGTGAAATGATCGATGTTGTCTCGAGAAGTACGAGGGTCGAGTGCGCGGACTGTGAAGAGAAGAGGAAAAAGAAAGAGAACCCTGACACGGGTAGTAAAGGTGATAAGTAAAATATCACTGCTGACAGTGTATCATAGAAGGCTTTTAAGTTAGCACAGAATCACTGTGCGCTTAAGTCTATAAATACAACTTTTTCCACTTCTTAAAACCTACCTCTTCCATAAAAAAAAACACTCTCAATCTTATTAACGATACAATGACTTAAACTCAAAATATTAATATCTTATAAATCCATCAACATGTGTGTCCAAATGGTATTCACTGAGGACTGCAAATGCGGCAAGCAGGTTTCTCGATTTACTACGAACGAGAAGTGCGATGATATCAAGGACGAGTGGGGAGACTGCGGCTTTGTTACTGTCATTCCAGACAGTAAAGAGGTCGAGTGTGCGGAGTGTGAGGAGAAGAGGAGGAAGAAGGAGAACCCTGACGATGATAACGAGGATGAGTAGAGGGTCTGACTTTATATACTAAAGCTTGTAGCAGGTAACTGCATGACTATACTATAAAAGGACACAATTCCGATCAATCTTCAAACGTCTACAATGATATATATTGAATCTGCAACGGTCTAAATGTGATAACACTTTAACTATCTCCTTCTAATCTCCACCTGAGCAAAGGGATCACAAACAGACATGAACCCCATCTCCATAACCGTAGGCTTATATCCCTCCTTGAGTCTAAGATCATACTTGATCAGAATCTGAGCAAGACAAAGCTTGAGTTCACTCCCAGCGAAGAACCGTCCAGGACATTGATGTCTTCCCATTCCAAAGTGAGCATGATCAGGGCTGGACTGAACAAGTAATCCAGAGTTGTCACCTGCCTCGCGACGCTTGTAGAAACGGTAGCCGTCGAATCCGTCGGGGTTCTCGTAGGTTGGTGGGTTGAGCATTTCGCGACCATCGACGACGATGTGAGTTCCTTTACTGAGGGGTGTACCGTCGGGGAGGACTGTGTCGCGGGCAACGATTCGTTCCAAGAGGACTGTAATAGGTTAGCTGTGTAGTGAGGATGAAGGAAGAGACTTACCAAGAGGAGGAATTTGTCGTTGACACTCTTTCATAAAACTGTCCAGTAATCCCATCTTTACCAAACTCGCCCCAGTAACACCGTCACCGATAGCATCCTCAATTTCCTTCCTCAAAGGCTCAACATACTGAGGCCGCTTAGCAACCTCAATAAGAATCTGCCTAAACAGTTCAGAAGTAGTGAACAAAGCAGCCATAGCAAGAGCTAACTGGACATCACCAGGTTCAAACCCTTCAGCAGCTGGATTCTCCATCGTCCAAGCAAGAGCGTCGTAGTAAGCAGGAGGGTTGGTTTCTTGACGGCGCTTTTGGACCACTTTGTTGACCATTTCGCGCGCGTGTGCAAGACCGGTTCGGCAGGCTGTTGCGTGGGGCAGAGAATATTGGCGAATACCTCGGAGCCAGGGATGGACGGATTGCATTTCTGGAACGGCTGAGAAGAAGTCTAGGACGTATTTCCGTGAAACAGTTTGCCATTCGGGGTCGGAAGCAAGTTCAGGTCCAACGAAAATAGAAGAAGCAGCACGAGAAATAATACCAGTAGTATTATCCTCCCAATCAAGGGTCTTCCATTCCTTACTCTCACCCCAGATCTCCTTCAAAGCATTCTCAATGGCATGATCCAGGATAGGCAAAGTCTTGTCAGTTTTGCTCAATTTTCCCTGAATCATATTGATCACCATTCGATTCTGGTGATGCAGAACAAAATTAACATCAAAACCGGGATAATTGGCAAAGAAATCTTCTCGAACGAGTTGTTGGTGGTCAACATCTTTGTTGTTCTTTACCCAGTTGATGAGTGTTGGTGGAAGGACGAGTTTCTGGCCGTTGGGGACGTTGATGATGTATAGGCTTGAACCATGGGCTGAAAAGCCTGTTTGAAGGAGTGTGCGGGCATTGGTGATGAAGTCTTGGGGGTTTTGGTTGATGACGGGGAATTTGACTTTGGGGCGTTTAAAGATAAACGTGCCGATCAATATAGCAACAACAGAGCAAAATATTCTCAAGGGAGAGAGTAGGACACTCATTGTAGCTGAGTGTGATGATTGATACTGTTTGATGATGTTGTCAGTAGTGGTAGTTTCTCTTCTATTTAAATAAGACAAAGAGGCTCTTCAACCCTAAAAACACTGCTACCTTAGATATCCGGCCGATGACATACTACGTATATCCGTCAAGCTAAACCACAAACGCTCGCCGGAATTGAAGTTCTCTACTAGTTAATAATTATAGAGAAAGGTCATACGTATTTTCCAGTTTTTGTCGCATTCGGGTTGATGTTATTCCCCGAATAGCCCTGTATTTTAGCGGATAGTCCGCGGAGAGCCACTGTAAGCTGCAATTAGCATTCATTAATTGGTCCCCTAATTGTTAGTGCTCCTAAACAAATGATGACTCATGTAGCAAATAGGTTAGCTTTAAAATAAGATCCACAGTGTATGATGGGAATTTCGCATTTGTATTAGAGTAGTGACATTCTGGTATTTCCTAGCTAATAAATATTCATCTTAAGAGTACATCTTGGAGATAAATTAAGCCTTGATCTCCTTGACATCATCGTGGGAGTGAGCAGAGTGGACAGCACCTGCATTGTAGATGATATCATCAAGACCAATCTCTCTGTTAATCTCAGCCATTCTCTCGTTATCAGCCTGAGCAGCTCCCTCGGATCCAAAGATGATATCCTAATCTTGTTAGTATTAGACGGTAGCATAGTGGGATGTAGACGTACCATTTCCTCGAGAGAAAGACGCTTGGTCTCGGGAACAAAGAACCAGATAAATCCAGCACCCATCAAAGTCAAGAGACCGAACAGGATGTATGTTCCATAGGTGATGCCCTCCAACATATCAGGAGTAACTTGACCAACGATAAAGTTGTTCATCCAGTTACTCGAAGCACCAAGAGACACACCATAAGGTCGAGTGCTAAGAGGCCAGATCTCAGCGATGATAATCCAGGCACAAGGACCCCAAGAGTCTAAAACAGTCAGTATAAATCTTCGCAAGAGTACGAAACAAACTCACATCCGAAATGGATGACGAAAAGCCAAACCATGACAATAGCCGCCCAACCAGCTGCCTGATGATTCTCAAAGTTATCAATGTTCTTGGCGAGAATAACAGCGATAATGAGATGGCAAAGACTCATGCCGACTGCACCGACAGCAAGAACGGGCTTACGACCGAGACGGTCGATCCAGAGAACGGCGGGAATGGTGGCGATGAACATGACGATTCCGACAACTCCAGTGGCGAGGAGAGATGTGGTGGTGCTGCTCATACCGAGTTGGCCAAAGATGGAGGGAGCGTAGTAAAGAATCTAGACTGTTAGTTTGGTCAATAAATGAATATGGTGGACTTACAGCATTGATACCGGTCCATTGTTGGAAGAACATAGTAACAGTAGCAACAATAACACGCTTAAACATAGCCTTAGTCTTGAACAGCGCACCCATAGCGACAAACTGGAGTTTAAAGATATTTCCAGCAGTCTGTTCCTGCAAATGAGGGAAACGTTCAGCCAGAGATCGTTTCTCGAAGAGAGACTGAGCCTTGATCTCGAGGAACTCAAGCTCGATGAGTTCGTGGTCGGTGGGGAGGTCACGGAGGTTGGCAAGGACTTGTCGGGCCTCTTCTTCGCGGCCGTGGTGAAGAAGCCATCGAGGGGAGAAGGGCATCCACATCATTCCGACGAAGAGGACTACTGCGGGACCGAGTTGGAGACAGATTGGGATTTGCCATGCTGCATCGGATTGGCCTTCGCCTGTGCCGCCGATGAAGTGAGTGCCACTGAAGATGTTAGAGGATGTGATATGGGTAGAGTAGGGAGGGACGTACTAGTCGATCCAGAAACTAACCATGATACCAAAGGTAATGGCAAGTTGTTGAAGGGCTACAAGAGCACCACGAACTTCTGGAGGAGCACATTCGGAGTTGTAAAGAGGAACGATCGTAGACAAACTACCAACACCCATACCCCTACCCAACATTAGCTGCGTTCAGATCTTTGCGACGAGAACTCACGTGATGAATCGTCCAGCAAGAATAACTTGGTATCCGGCTTGAATAGCAGTAGCCTGAATAACAACACCAATAATAAAAACTATAGTCGCAATAAGAATACCATATTTTCTCGAACAAAGCTCAGCGATAGCACCAGAAAGAACAGTACCGAGCCAAGCACCGAGTTCGAGAATGGAAGTCAACCATCCTTTCTTGGATGGGTTCTTGACATAATCACCCATGTCTGTTCATGTCAGCTGACAGGACTCGGGGATGTTATATTGGGGAACGTACGTCGTTCGAAAGCAGGCATGGTCAAAATTCCTGAAAACATTCCCTGATTGTATCCGTAAAGAATACCACCGATGCAAGCAAAAGCAGCAATTCTAGCGACCTTCCAGTTCTTTACCAAAGCTCGAGCACCAGATGCGCCCATGAGGGCTTGGCGGCGCTGGAGGGCGGCATCGTATGTGCCTGTTGTAGTCGGAGCTCCACCCATGATGAGTACGAGTGCGAAATTTGAATGACAAGCAAGTTCAGGTGTCAGTCATCTTGGCGATGGAAGGGTATGCATTTGTTATATACTCTGCAAAGCCAAGACGTGAAACTTTGCACTGTTACATTCATCTCGGCTAAATGGACAGACATGTCAGACAAACACGTTCGGGCATTTACAATGAAACGGTCTGCCGGCTAGCCGTTGGTAGGAGGGTTCTCCCCGCAGGTGGATAAAGTAAACTCCAATTCAGCCTGAAGGCCTCAGTGGTTGGTTCAATGGTTTAAACTCAGGCTAAACACGACATGGGTTGGTGACAGGGCTGGATATCCGCACCAGTGAAAATCCGGGGATGTAAGATGAGCTGACCATAAATGGATAAATGGATGTAGATCTGCGGGGGAACCTGGGGAAGCGGCCGGCTTAAGAGAGTCAGGCAAAACAGCTGATATTTTATGTACTAATGACAGGTCGAATGGTTACATCTAAGCGGTGTCCTCCAAGAACCCCAAGACCCCAAACTAGATAATAGCCGAGAGGAGACGTCTGGGGAGAGACTTCCACGTCTTTGGTTCCTCTGGAATTTCCTCATCCAACAAAACGATACCAGTTTGGAGATCCATGTCAATAGCCTTGACGTACAGCTTCCAATCCCGAGAGTATACCTTGTATCCAAGGTACAGAATAAGAATGATAGGTCCGGCAAGGAAAGACATGAAGAATGACTCCGCGTTGGGAGGAGATCCGTCAGCCGCCTAAAATAGTTAGCGATGTAACCCAAGAGAAAAAGTCTAGACTCAAACTTACATAAAGGGCCGAGTAGAAAGTGGCCACCAGGGCAAGAACGTTGAGGAAAACGCCGAGATAACTACCCCAGACACCGAATGGGGTTTTATAAGGAATCAAACCCATGTTAATTCCTTGGGCGCGCATTCCTGATCTCATTCTTGCGTGTGCAAGGCAGATAGTTCCCCAAACGAAAAGGAACGCAAGACCGGACAAGGCCAAAAGCCAGTCAAATACGGTACCGCCCTTGGGAGATTCACCGATGTAGGCCAAAAGTCCAAAGCCAAGTTGAATGATGACACAGTAAATAGGACGTCCCTTGCCATCAATGTAAGTAAGGAACTTGGGCGCATGTCCTCTCATAGCCATAGCCTGCATGGTACGTGTTGAACCAAAGGTACAAGTATTCGCGACAGACAAAACGGAGATTGTAATAACCGCGTTGAAGATGGAGGGAAGAACCTTGATACCTGCATCTTGAATGGCCAAGACGAATGGGGAGGCTTTTGTGTTGGCGCCGGCAGCACCGATAAGTCTTTCATCGTCTGAGCGAAGAATTGTTCCTACGATGAAGAGGTTGATGACGTAGAAGAGAGCGATACGCCAAAAGACTTGCTTGGAGGCCGTGGGGACGGATTTACGGGGGTCAGCTGTTTCGGCGGCGGCGAGACCGACCATTTCTGTACCTCCGAAGGCGAAGGCTGGTAATGTCAGTGGAGGTCATAAGTGTAAGAGAGGATACTAACCTGCGACGACAAAGACAGCGCAGAAACCCTTAAAGTCGGTAAAAGCACCGGGATCATGCCAGTACTTTGTTCCGAGGTAGCCTTGATCACCTACGCCACCGCAGTTGATGATGATGCCGAGGATTATGAAGCCAAGACAAGCAGCGATCTTGATAGCAGAAAGAACAAATTCGACTAGAGGTGTTAGTATAGGACGACGATAAGGTTGATGACTTACCTTCTCCATAACCACGAACACCAAAGATTTGAACGATGGTAAGAGCGACGAGAAAGACGGATACCCAAACAGCCTAGTGCATGTTAGCGGATGCCAAGACGCCAAGAGATGCCAAGGTAGATCATCAACGACATCTACTGAAGTGGGAGCATACCATATGGATATCAGTTCTCCAAAACTCAATAGTCTTGGACGCAGCGATCAATTCGAAAGGAAGAACAGTGAGCCAAGAAAGAGCATATTCCCAACCACAAGCAAATCCCCAAGAAGGATCAACGAAGCGAACAATGTAGGTGTAAAAGGCACCGTTGACAGGGTACAACACAGCCATTTCTGCAAGAGCAAGGTTTGTACACAGCAACATGACACCGATGATGAGGTCTACATTATTAGTTATCGGTCGCGTCGATCGAGGGAGGGTTCTTACATCCTGCAACAAGTTAGTATAGATACAAAATAGTGGTAGATTGAGAGGAGGTTACCAATGACAAGAGCTGCTGGACCACCCTTGTGAAGAGCACTTCCAGAACCGACAAAAAGACCAGCTCCGATAGCACCGCCAATAGCAATCATCTGCATGTGTCGATTCTGCAGATGACGCTTAAGCTGGCCCTCGCCGAGCTCTTCATCGTGAGGGACTTCGACGGTTGTTTCGTCTTTGACGGCTTCTTTGTGGGGTGGTGTCGACGACATGGTGGCTACAGTATGGAACACCAAATACCTGTAGAATACAAAGTAAAGGACAAGAGATTCGGGAATACCCTTGTGTGCTGCGGGCTTCCTGTCTTTATGTGCCAAGACTACACAAGCTCAAGATAAGCTTCCAGACGCTAATGCCGGGGCAAGCTTCTCAATCAGCACGTCGCCGAAGGAGGGTGGTCTAGAACCTAGTGTGCAACAACCCATGCCATTACCACCGAGACAACTCAAGCCAAGAAGGCCAAGCCGATCTCCTTCTTGGCTAATCAAGATCTGTTCTCGGCGTGCAGAAAATACGCATCGCATTGCATTTCTAAAGCTATTGGTTAATGGTTTGAGCTTGTGATATGCTTATTTCGTGATCTGACCACCATAACATGATTGACCTTCTTATCAGGGACGTCTTTCCCGGCCTTTTGTTCCTTCCAACGCCACACTTGCGATAGCGCTTGTCGTACAGATAGGACTCTGTGTTCATTGGGTCTTGACGCTGTAGATTACAGGGGATAAAGCGCTGTTGGCTTACCCCAGACTGTCAGAGGGAAAGTGCTTTTAACTTTTAAGAGTTAGAGTAGAGATTACCTGTTCGTACATGCCTGGAGTTATTTAACTGTGGAGTTCTAGAACAGTTCTTTAGGATTGTTACTGGGAGGATTAGCGAATGATAGTGTGTTTGTTATCGCTGTTAGCTTCAATGTTACCGTCGGGGATGCTTTACCTACCGGATTAGGAAGGTGCTTAGCTGTCTGCAGATAAGCTGGTGCCGGGCATCCGGGCCAATGAAGCTGATAAGGTATCATATTGCGACAGCGTCTGTAATTTAGGATCTTCTCAATGGAACATTAGAGTCTCGATGCTTACTTTCGGTAGGTAAGGCGTGGTTGACTGCAGTAAGAATGTAATTGTTCCCTGTCTTGCTAAGTCCCTGTAATTACCTTAAACTCGTATAATAAACAGACTCTTAAGATCTTTGTTGATTGCTTCAAAACTTCCGAATTTTAACAAGAAGTTCAATGCAAGTAAGGGTAATTACGGTATTTAATACCTACTTGAACCCTCAACCCCTGACAATCGTCAGTAGTAGTAAAGTAGGTTCCAGATACAGCTATCAGAAACACAAGACAACTGCAGATCCAAAGGCAGCAGGTTGGCTTGCCCCATGTAGTCCAGTGACATTCATTCCAGCTCCGTAACTGCTGTTTGTGGCGATTCACCAAGTTCTCGGCCCAATTCAGACAACTAAAGTCCGTAGGAGATTGAGTGGCGTTCAAAGACTCCGACACGTGCGGCGTGGTTCAAGTTGGTGTCGTTGAAAAGTCCGATAGGCTGCATGTGACCCTACAGGCTACGTTACAGTTGTACTGAGCTCTGGACTTTAGCAACCTCGGCTCTTCCGTCCCAGAGTTTGAGCTGCACAAATAGGGCGAAATGAGGCGCTTAAGGGTACCGATACTTGTGATGTGGTTTATGCTATCTCATAAGCTTATATTCCAAGAAAGCACGTGCTGTAAAGTAATAACTTAAATTGTACTTTTTGTCTTATCTTTACTCTATGAAGCCTTTACTAAGCATCCAGTATGTACTTATACAGTTATAAAAAGGTATCAAGTTCCTGGGGCTAGAGCTTACTGAGTATAAAAGTACCTAAATGATAATTAATTAATCTTAGTCTGCCGGACGCTACCTACTAGTATCGACTTCATGAACAACCTCGGGCCCATCATCCGCTGCAACGGCCTCATGTCTCACTACCGTATCATTTGTCTTACTTCCAAATAGAACTGATTCCGGAATGGTAGCATTACCTGGAGTCCTTCGAAAATACTTTTTGCGATAAAAGAAGATACCAACAGCAATCAATATAAGTCCAAACACGACACCTATAGCTATCCCAGCTATAACCCCGTTAGATAGGTCTTTCTTTTCTGGACTCGCCTCCGTGGTTGTAGTGCTTGCAGCGGCTGGCTCTTTATCGGTTACTTACTTATTTTAATTATTACAATACCTATATCCTACTAGTACTTTAAACTTCCTATATAAACTTAATTGTTGGCAGATTATTAATATAAACAATAACTGTAAGAACCCTTAGCCCTTTAACTTATATTACTTATCTAAATTCTTTTAATAAATAACTAGCTTAGCTATTTACAGTTTGAAAGTTCCAATCTGACAGCCATCTCTTCATGTCCTTCTTACTAACCCTACCTAAGTTGTTCAAAGCAGAGGATACTCTAAGGCTATTGTCTAGGGAAAAGCGTAGAGCATTACTTGTTTCCACATTAATATCCTTAAAGAACTGGAGTAGTTTCAAGGCCGGAAGCTTGTCTGCCTTCTGAAAATCATTTCCTTCATTTTCCAAATCTTGAATCCACTTTCCCAGTTCGACAGTCTCCAAGGTAATGTTGTCCTGATTTTCAGAGTTTTGGTAATACTCTTGAACAGCACATAAAAGGTCATCGTAGTCAGCTTCAGAAGGGTTTACCAAGTTGTAACATTGCAATGGCTCATTTTCGCGGTCATTTGTAGATGAGTTATGCGAAGCTTCCCGCGACACTGCGATGTCTACGATAGTCGAAGCGGCAATGTCGATAGGTACCCAATCGATCGAGTGGTTACCTAATGATGAAGGAAGTTTTCGAAGAGCAATCGACGACTCTATCAAGATCGGGAACCATTCTAAAAGCCTTACGTCAGTGACCCAAATTTACAATATGGATTCCAATGGACTTACCGGACTTCTTCCATTTTGTCGATCCATCCTGTGGTCCACAAAGTTGACCAACACGTACGACTGTGGCCCGTATGTCCAGTGTCTGTACAGCACTGGCCAAAATACAAGTCGCAACATGCTTGGATTCACCGTAACCTTGGCGCGAGGGACAACTATTATCCGTGATATGTCTTTCAGGGACAAGACAGTTTTCTCGATCCACGGTACCGCAAATCGCTGGCCAATTACCAACACTAGCAATCGAAGAGATGAAAACAAATTTCGGATCTTGCTTAGCCCCAGCGACAAAGTTTATACAATTGACCATTCCAATGATTGCAGTCTTCTCGAACGTTTCAATGGATTTCTTAAAATCGACTGGCCATGCACAATGAATGAAATGTGTCATACTTCGTCGGACGTCGTCGAATTGGTCTGCGGAAAGCCCTAGCTTGTCCACATCGAACGTGCAACATACGAATTCGACGCGTGCATCGAGTAAGTCATCAGCATTGAGGCCCATATTTTGAAATCGGCTCCTCTGTCGAGCCTTGGCATCTTCAGACCGGTTGAAGCAATATATCTTGTTTGTGGCTTGCGTCGTAAGGAGACGGGCGAGAACATAGGACCCAAGCTGTCCTGTTGAACCGGTCAAAACAAACGTTAGTTTCATCTGTGAGTTTGACCTTGGGCTTTCGTCAAGTAGCCGGGTGTACTTGTGGACTAAGCTAGACATTGTTTCCTCCCGTGAAGGTTGGAAAAACTTGTTTGAGGAGGACGGCCCGTCCATCCTATCTGCCTCTCCTGAAAGAGCGCCGGCAAGCTTCTCGATCGTAGGGTATGTGTAAATAGTTTCGATATCACAATGTTGAGACTCAGTGTCGTCGCCAATAATTGACGCCTCGATTTTCTTTGCCAGCTCGAGTGCTTTCAGCGAATCCAATCCAAGATCAAACAGATCCTGGTCAACAGCAGGATCGCTTTCATATTGTAGGACTGACTTGACCAATCCAATCACCTTATATCTGAGCTGCAATGAGCAGTTACTCTCATCTTGCGAAGAAGACTGCTCATCAGGCTGCTTGGACCGAGTTTCATACAACTTCTCGATCTCTGTCTCGTAGAGTTCAAGAGTTGCTTGGCGTTTAATCGAGCCCTTCAGATTCCGTTCGAATGGCTTTTCAAGCGTAGCAAAGATAATCATCGACTCCCATATCTTTGCATGACCGGGTAAACCTTTGTTGGTTTTATCAATAGTCGGCCAGATCTGGCCGATGCGGTTATCGTCATTTTGTTTGTTCTGTTCCTCGTCGATTTCCAGAAGAACCCCGACCTGGAATCTCCCGGAACCAAAGATGAGGGCGTCCCTGACCATCGGGTGTTGTCCGATGCTTGCTTCGATACCTGTGGGATTAATGTTTTCGCCGTTGCTGAGGACGAGCAGGTCGTCCTTCCTGCCGATGTGGCGCCACAATTTGACATTGGATGGGTGTCTCTCAAACAGGTCATCCGAGCGCCATTCTGACAATTGTGGAAAATTGTAGAAAACCGACTGCCATTCCGATTTCGACTTCCTCTTGATGACCATCTCCGATGTTGTATCTGTAACCTCTTCCATAACCACTCCTGCCTCAGGATGCCACTCAAGATATTCCCAATCTTCAGCACGACATGGCAAAAGCGTGAAGACAGTCATCATCTCAGTAGATCCATAACCACAAAGAAGTCTGGTAACTCTTGATACTTTATCTCCGCAAGCACTATCTAGTGGGCCACCACCGTACCAAACATCCTGCAAAGATGATAACACATCTAGGCCCTCATCTATATCGCAAATATCTTTAAGCATAGATGGTACTAGGATTGCGGACGAGGGCCTGGCCTGGCGAATTGCTGTGATCATGACCTTCGCCGTAGGGGGCTTATTTGATGGCAGAAGCACCAGTCGGCCTTGCGAATAGATGGAACGAGCAAGTAGCACAAGCCCCATGACATGGAAAAAGGGCAGAGCGCCTACCATTGTTTTGTTCGAAAACATCTCGTCGTACTTGTTGGATCGACCCTCAGGAGAAGGCATGGCAGAGATCTTGTCCATATGCGCGATTGCCCCATATGTGATTCGAACTGGTTTAGGTTGACCAGTTGTACCACTTGAGTGTAGTATTAAAGCAGTTTTCTCTTGATCGAGCTCAAGTTGTGGCTTGCCATGTTTACCCATACTACCACTTTCGAAGTAATATTGGTGGGTTCCCAGTTCATGGCATTGAAGTCCTGGCAAGGAATTTGATAGCTCGTAAGCTTGTTGCCGATACTCGGAGCTATAAAGAAGGTCCTTGCACGATGTTGCATTGAGTAGCCCTCGGTTGATATCTTGGGAGTTCCTGGAAGAAAGGAGCAGAAGCTAAATCGCGTTTTCAGGTCAGCTACAGATATCAAAGCAGATCTTTATGATATTCTGACCTCTGTCTCGGTCTTGATGGCAGCAACAATAGCGGCAGCGCAACGGACATCGCTGGTGGCGAGGTAGGCCAAAGTCGTACGGCCCTTGGCGTTATTCTTCAGTTCACTCTCCATGAAAGTAGAGAAAGCTACGACCGCTGTCTGTAGGCTAGACCACGTGATGTCATATGTGCCTTCGTGTTCCGAAGTTTGCATCACACTTGCCCAGCAGTCATTGGGAGACTGGTGGGCCAGCATTTCAACCACTTCCGAAAGACGACGCATGATTGTTCGGGAATATGTTATACAATCAATAAATAAAATCCAGAAACTGATGGGTGCCGCGAATATTTATATTCCTTTTGTTAATCAATGAATCACTTTTGTGTCGACGAGGGGCGAGTCATACCCATCACACGACCATGGCCCAGTGCTGACGTCCAAATCGCGGCAGAGAACGGCATGTGTTTCAGACAGCTCATCGATAAGGCGGTCTGAGCAGCAAGTCGTTCTGGTGTGTTGTATGAGACAGGCATTCCAAAAGGAGGCCTAGTATGTCACACTGGGTTATGCTACTTGTTACACAGATTGATACTCTGTGGCAGCGTTTCCAATGGGAGACATTCTGTCCCGCGTCATTATGTGACATGGCAGGTAGTAAGTAGGATGATCAATGACACTGATCGACTCCGGACTACATGTACATCAGGCTTAAAGAGTCTTGAAAAAGTCCGAGCCGGTGGCCAAAAGAGGATTGCGGTAAAATTTGCGTAAGTACTATCAATCCATGTATACCTGTATTTGATCTCGTCATCATATCTATTCTTTCATGACCTGAATTATGGACTTGTCTTGTATGGCTAGAAAGATCTTAGTAATCTGGGTTCCTATCGTCGTCGTTGAGTGCCCGCACTCCTTCTGATCCTGGAAAGGAGGATGGTCAGGTAGCCCTCTGTGAAAAGAAACACCAAGACGTGTTCTGACGAAGTTGTACAACCTCAATGTGGATTTGCCAAGATAACGAGGCGTTGATTGTTCCCTCGAAAATTTGTCTTCAACCGAAACATATTCGGATACGAGGTGGTCAAGAAGGCCTCGTTGCCATCCTTGAAGTCGTTGCAAGATCAAACGGAACCTGCAATTCGAGAAGTCAAACTTCTCCATTAGGCAAGATGTCATGTCAACAGAAACTCGTCGACACCTCGCCTTTGATTCCAGTCTGTTGTTGGCCCGCCACGATGAAAGAAAGGCAGACCATAGATCAGGAAACATTTCCGAGAGCTCCTCGCCGCTGATGGTGTATGAGAAAAGATCTGCGAATCTGTCTTGCATCAACGGGCGGGCCTTCCGGAGGAAGTCCTCATCGCGGGCGCGCAGATCCACGGCTTGGCACAGTGTAAACAGATGAGCAGCTACCATCATAGTGAGTATCTCAGTTGCCCTTTCGGTCATTCGCGACGAAATTAGAGCTAGAGAATTTACTGATTGGTTGTTGAGTTCAGCTGATTGAACATGGCTTGCAGCAGAGTTTGCTAGGAAAGCAAGCTCTGAGTAGTAAGCCGTCATGTTGATATCTACACCTTTGCAGGAGAATGAAATCGTAGGGTCATCGGCACACAAATTCGGCGGTAAGCCTTTGTTCAAGTCAGGGTTCACGAGCTCTCCAGATTGAGCGAGCAGAAGTCTTCCAAGCATAGTGACAACTGTTCGTGCTTTTTCCATTGCTGAAGTCAAGGACGCAGCCTGGAAATTGCCACCATGATGGACACAACTGTTGTCATCATCAATCAGGGGATTGTCGGTAGTTGCATTCAACTCAATAGAAATCTGAGCCTCAGCCGAAGATAAATCCTCCAGTTGCGGACCGATCCATTGAGGTGCTGTTCGAATCGCATAGCGGTCCTGGGCCAAACCCTTCCAGTCAATTTCGCCACCGTTACAGAGCTTTGATCCTTGCAAAAACTTGCGGATGTTGCTGGAGACTTCTTTTTGGCCACTATGGGGCCGGACATCAGAGATGAAGTCATGAAAATTGCTAAGTTTGCCAGCCAGAGCCTCGACTGTCATCGAGGTTAACAACTGGCAAATAATAGCGAGGTCATGGCAATCATGAAGCACAAGCGCACCATGACCTGTGCTAACGGATGTACCGTTCATGATGGCAAGGCCTTCCTTTGGTTCCAGGACTACCGGTGATAGACCTCTGCTTTCTAAAGCCTCTTTAGCGGAAATGACCTTTGAGACGGCATGCGAGTCAGGCACACGGACGAAGATGCTCTCATTACCCTCCAACATACCCCCGAGGTATGACAGAGGAGAAAGGTCTCCCGAAGCAGAAATGCTTCCTCTTGTTGGAATGAGAGGCGTAATCCCTTGTGAGATCATGGCCGTCAGTGACTCAACCACATGCTGTCTGATAGCAGAGTGGCCTCTTATGAGTGAATTGCACCGCACAGCTGCCAATGCCCGTACCACCGTCTCCGGAAGGCTTTGCAAGCTAGCAGGCCCTCCATATGAATCCTGTAACGTCTCTGGGAGGATACCTGACTGATGGTGCTGAAAAAACGAATGTTGAAGTCTGCTGTTGGCTTCCGTTCGAGAGTCTGCATTTCCACCGGGCGCTGTGTTGACACCTGTATCATAAGTCAGCTTAAATACGTTTGATCGATGAGCTTGCTGAAACGGACCATAAATTACTGAATGTTTGTCGAGGATGTTTTCAAGAACCTCAACACTTCTAGTCATGCGTCCTGCGACGTCATGCGAGGCCGAGACATGAAACGGAAGTCCATGCCTAACCTCAGTATTAATCTCACAGTGCGGGTAATTACGAATATGCAGAGGGGCATACCTAGATATGGCGACCAATGTAGCGGTTGAGAGCGAGAATCCGTCGAGCTGAATCGCTGTCTTTTTTGACACTAGCTCATCGATAGCTGCCCAAACCCTCTGTTGTTTGGAAAGGTGTAGAGACATTGATGACGGTGACTTCGTGAAGCTGACACGATGAAATCTCAAAGCAGAAAATGTTGATCGGTACTAGCACCAGCATATAGAACAAGGTAAGGTTGTGGAAACTTGATGCAGCCAGAAACAGGCAGATGTTAATCTTATACGATACTGTAAAATTTCTGAAGACTAAAAGGATTCAGGTACCTTGCCTTGACAAAGAATGAAAGATACGTCACGATTATCTGTACAGCAAGTCATTGTTCTCGTATTTTGGCTTTGAAAGGATGGCTTGTATCATC
Source organism: Fusarium incarnatum (assembly GCA_004367075.1). Taxonomy (NCBI): domain Eukaryota; kingdom Fungi; phylum Ascomycota; class Sordariomycetes; order Hypocreales; family Nectriaceae; genus Fusarium; species Fusarium incarnatum. Next base: position 273,242 of record QGDZ01000135.1, on the reverse strand, counting down.
CAGACATGTTTCGCATCGGGCGGTCATCCATCTACTGTCCAAGATCTCAAGATGAAAGCTTCTAGCTCAGATATCTCGTCAAGGCCTCCGTAAAACGCAACATGATGATCGGGTCGAATAAGGACAATGCAGCCACCATCAGGTATGTCCAGATCTCGATAGACAGTACCGCCAACACCGGTGTAGGATACATTGTCAGCAAAGACTTTTCCGTAATCGTAACCGTGTGTCTCACTCTGGGTCACAAACAGACACGGCAGCGAATGCAAGTCTATGCCGTGCCGTGGTGCAGAATGAATCAGGTGGGCCTCAATCGAACCAATCTTGTGCAGCCTATACCGGTGATTGACACGTTGCATTACGGAACAACTCCTGGATAGCCGATCCGCGAGCGCTCTCACACTCCTCATCTGAGACTTGATGCTTATGTCCCCTCCGAAAACAAGCAAGGCCCAGTGTCCAGACCTATTGAGTATTTCGTGGAGACGCCACATGCAAGAATCGCTGTGATTCATGATCTGTAAGTCTGGCAATCTAGAACCTGCAGTGAGAAGCTGGGGGACCTCCCGGGAAGTATCGGTGTGATTGACCAGCATATTGGCATGATATCTCACGGCAGAGCCAGACGCCGATGTGTTCTCCTTGTGTAGAGTCCCTACTAATGTTTGACTTCGATCTTTCCCGAATTTCTCGGACACAACACCGTAAATTTCTTTGTCAAAAGAGAGCAGGCGTTGAGCGATCGGCAGGCGTTCCTCTTGGTATGTCTCCAGTATTCCTGGAGTATGACACCCTTTGACAACAGAAGCAAGCTTCCAACCGAGGTTAAAGGCATCTTGCATGCTTGTGTTCATTCCCATTCCAGCCTTTGGAGAATGTGTGTGGACGGCATCTCCCGCGAGGAAAATCCTTTTTCGGATAAAGTAGGTGCTACAAATCCTCTGACCAACCTGTTACTGTGTTAGAAATCCCATTGTGCATAGTCACCACGGATCTTACCGAGTATAGACTTGTCCATTCGACAATCTTGGTAGAAAATAAGTAAGGCCTTAGTATCTCCTCAATCTTGGATAAAATTGCGTTTCGCTGCTCCTGCAGGCTCTTCGTTTTCAGGCAGGGCGATAGTTGCACATAGAACCTGACCAAGTTTCGCTCACGAGGTATAAGCATTGCATTACCCGAGGCCGATTTTATGATGCATCTCTTTCGTATATCAGCTATTGTTTGTTAGCTTTCGTTTAGCGATGTCGTTTCGCCTGGGGACCATTTACGAAAATCTGTGATTGGGACACAATCAACAACTCCCCAATGATGGTCAGTGGTTTCGCCTTCTAGTCTCAAGCCACACTGCTTGCGCACCCAGCTATGTGCGCCATCGCATCCCACGAGATAACGACAGCGAACATATTTATCTGTGGGATTGCAAGTTTCCTGTGTGGCAGCCAAGCTAGGCTTGGAAGAGCAACCAGAAACCCCAACTCGAATTGGGAAATTTCCAGTTCGATAATCATCACTAGATAGTATCTCTATGTTGTTAGGCTCATGGCAACGTCGTGTGTCTACGGACCCTTGTTCTTCGATATAATTCAGTAGGTGTTGCTCTATTCTGCCTTGCCGTAACGTGGCCTCGGAGTAGGATGAAAAGCATGGCGGCCCGGAGGCTGTATTCGGTCGTGTAAACTTGCGTGTAATTTTCTCAGACACACCAGACTAAGGCACGTATTAGGCATCAGAGTTTGAGAAGGTTTGGTTATTATGAAGAGAGATTTAGTGCACATCCAAGTAGTGCGCTTGCGGTCGTGATGTTATGACGTACCCAATAGGAAACCTCAATAGTTTGATGAGCTTCCTGCCAGATGGTTTGTCCCAGATTGAACATGTCCAGAATTTCAAAAGATCGACGGTCTAGACCGTCTGCGTGCCCGTTTTTGGGAGGTGCCGAATTTCGGTCTAGAAGTAACGTTTTGATACCAGCAACTGACATCCAAGCTGCCATGACAAGCCTGCAACCAAACTCAACTTAGCTTTTCTTTGATACACTGATATCAACTGGAAAGAGACTCAAATGCTTACCCAGCCGGCCCAGCACCAACTATGACAACATCAAAGGCTTCCTCACCCTTGTTTTCGGCCATGGTGTCGTTATCTTCGATGAGAGCTGAATAATCAAATATCTGAATATAAAAGAAAAACCCTTATTTAGACAGCCGGAGTGCATTAATGTGAATACAATCTTAGTTTTGTTGTTCTTTTGACCGGTAAATCTGAACAGCATATTTTATAGTTAACCTTACATCACTGTAGTCATCAAAATGTTGTTGTTTGACGTTCCGTCAGTGCTTCGGTCGTGCTGATGGTGTACCAAAGTTCACTCAATTTGGCGTGTCTCGTCTATTCGGCCCGTGGCAGATGGCCACATTCCATTCGAACAGCTACCATCTCAGTGGTCTCGGTAGTACTTCATTGGCTTTTAGACCACGTAATAAGACACAGGGATCCGATTCCGAGATCTTGTAAGCGGTAAGAATGTGAGAGGACAAGGGTGGTCGAGGATGTACCCTGCTGATGTCTGGTATGGCGGCTAGAGTACAAATATCAAGTAAATGTAATAGAATTAGTCTTGTCACTATCCTTGTTTAAAAAGACTTATATTTAGTGCAGAGTACTAAGCACTGCTTTATATCTATAAATTACAGTCGCATGGGTGCCCTGTTCTGGTAGTTTAGAGCAGGGTGTATAGAATCTACGAGACTTGTGGCGTATAATTGATGGATCTACATAGTTAGAAAGGCCCGAAACTTGATTTCCCCTGCTTTCAGACCATTGATTGCCTCTTTCAGCTGTTCAAAGTCGAATGTCTCTACTTTGCAATGTATACCATGAAGATGTGCAAACTCTACTGCCTCTTCGCAATCTCGTGCATGGCCTGCATGCCAGCCATGAATAGAACAGGATTTTTGAACAAGGGTTGACGAGTCGATGGGAATATCGCCGACGGCTGGCACATCAGTGAGATCTTCCATTCCAATAGTTTGCTGAGTACTCATGTGTCAGTACTAGTAGTCTCCCCTGCCAACACAGCCCATTTGTATACTCTCCAATTATGCGAGGATTAGGTACCGTTATTATAATTAGCTTGGCTCCTCCCAGCTTCAAAAGTTCGTCTGAGGGATTGCCGGTAGAGATATTAATGAAATGATGAGCTCCTAGTTCAAAAGCATAATCTCGCTTTGCCGAGCTACTCGAGATTGCCACTACTCGAAAGCCTATCTTTCTGGCATATTGGATGCCTAAGTGGCCAAGGCCTCCTAATCCCTGAATTGCCACGGTCTCTCCAGGTTTCATATGCTGATGTCGTAGTGAATTGAAAACAGTGACTCCAGCACACAACAGGGGAGCAATCTGGACTGGGTTTAGCTTTTCTGGAATTTTTACGACGGCTTCTTGTCGCAGGTTGCAATATTCCGAGACTGCTACTTGCTAGCGGACGGAGAATTTAGTTGGGTCATGTTGGCTCACAGCCACCAGGCCTCGATACACCATTGATCTGTTGGTTTTCGCAGCCTTGGAAAAATCCGTGCAAGTACGGATCACACTGATTATCATGTCCGCCATGCCAAGCACCACCAACTCTGTCCCCTACTTTCCACCTGCCAACTCCGCTGCCTATCTCAACGTCACATGAACTCGTGTCCTAGAGTTGCAGGCCATTACACCCTATCGAAAGATTAGCCAGAAGAAAACATATGTATGATTGGGGAACTAACATTTGCTTCAATGCACCCCCAGCCACATCTAGATCTGTGTGGCAGAGTCCGCAGCAAATAACTTTGATAGCTATTTCGCCCGATAACGGATGTTGATAGGGTTTATCATAAATGATCCATGGTTCTCCAACACCTTGCAGCATATAAGCACGATATTTTATGGGACTTGAGATTGGCTCATAATGACAATATTACTGTTATTGAATTTCCCTTTATTTTACTCCGATCTACGAAAAGTACTCGCGCATTCTAATCAAGTCTCTGACTATTACCGCTGTCATCTCCAATCTGTGACCCAGGTCGCTTTATCCCATGATGGTTGGTCGGTCTGACATTAAGGGCCTGCATTATATGGATAGACTTGTGGGCTACCATAGGAAAGAAGGGAAGAACGGTTTCGTCAATAACTGCTCCGTTTGTCTCAAATGCTAAAATGACCGTACATCTTCATTTAGCACGATCTTGGCAGTGCCAGACGTAGAGCTAGATAGCACAGTAAGACACAGCGTAGTAAGACACGGCATACTAGGACATCAAAGGTCTGCCGCTATACTCCTATACAGCTAAAGAGTAGCGGGATAGCATACCCGGTGCTGGTGTCTGTTTGCTAACCGGAGTATATCTGAGCTACTCTATAGTTTTCAATATTATCATAGTGTTTTGAAATTAGATAGATATAATGCTGAACCCTGAATACCTCCGTAGCTTGGATAAGTGCTGTATCCGCCGTGTTATTACGTTGTTATGGATTCTGTATCTCTGAGTGCCTCCAGGCCATCGTTATTGCCTAGCTTTCGTATTCTCTTAGTAGCTTGCTTCAGATCAGGCTTTTTTCACCTTCTGTCCGTAACAAATTTTACTAAACCGGTGAAACCCGGCCACGTAGCAATTTTACAGCTTACAAAGGAGAAAACATTCATGTCATTATTGATACCTGTTCGGGTAGGGCCTGCTGATATCTAGCGGTCTAGACATGGCGTGTTCATAGTGGTGTGCGATCACAGCATACGATAGGTCATGTGTAATTAAACGATTGAACGGCTAGGCGCTGGACAATATTGGAGCTACGAGTCTCGTCATGGAAAGACTGCGTAGTAGGTCATGCCAAATCGTGGAATCACATTTTCATAGACGGCAGGCATTGCCTGTTGGACTAAGCATCAATTTCTTGGTTGCTGCTTGTTATCAACCAGCCGGAGGAATTCCTATACGGTGATGTCTGCGGTGGCTGCAGAAGCTAGCTTTATCGTTGTAAGCAGTGTCGATCTTATCATTGACACAGAACAAAAGAACACGCATTCCAGTTGTTTCCCTATCAATCTCACAAGCTAGGTATTTAAAAGACTCGAGTTCCCATAAACAGCGATTCTTATTCTCGCAGGTAATGGGAATCTGAACTGAGCCGGAAAGGTAGCCGCATACTAAGTCGGAGGCGTAAGTGATCGTATAGGTAGGGATTTCATCGGCTCTGATTCGTAAATCGACCGCTTCCGGTGCCACAGTAGGGAAAGAATAATCGTAGCCAGCTACAGCATCACCTGTTGGTAGAGGATAAGCAATAAAACGAGCAGTCACAGCCAAATAAAATATGGCGCAGATAAGCCACGTGGGCGACATAGAAGAGTTCATCCTTAGAAGCAAATAATAAAGCCGAACAAAAAAGAACGAGAAAAGACGTTTGAGGGACCGCTAGAGATCCTATTATATGCAGGGAGCGAAAAGCCCACCAGATTGATAAGACAGAACGAGGTAGCCACTATCTCAAGCCTCAGTGACGTGGGACAAATGGATGATGGGTGGCTGGCAGGTATTGGGACAATAGCGCTACGCCAGGGCAGTTAATTGGTGATGTGGGGGAACGAGGCTCACTGGAGAAGTGATAACTGTACAAATGACGAGTTTAGTGTGTTTCTTGGGTCTAGATTCGTAGAGAAACAGGTTTTAATCGTATGATGTTGTTTAAGCCTCGTTTCATAGTAAATACACTTCAATAAACATCGTCGCCCTATCGTACAGAAAACAGTCTATCCAACCTCTTACATCTGATAAATATCACCACCACCATTTACATCACTAAGAAAGATTGCCAGTGCTTTCCCCCTTCTTAATCTCCTCCCGCCAAGCACTCCTCTCAACCTCCGAAACACCGGGTCCCTTATAAACACTTCCATAAAGCCCCGTAGCCCAACTCTTACCATCCTTGGCAGCCTCCGTCTCTCCGTGCTCCTTTACATACTGCTTAGACGTATAATGTCTTCGGTACCACTTTCCATAGGTGAGGAGGTAGTAGAGTCTGAAACAGAGGAATGCGAATTTATCGTTTTCGAGATCCTCGGGATATGTTGCGCCGAGATCGACGGCGGCTGCTATACCGGACATAACAGCTACTTCGTGTGCGTTGACGAGGGTCCAGGAGGCGGCGAAGCGAGTATGGTTCTTGGCGTTGAGGAACATCATCCATGGGACGACGAAAAGGTAGTGCGTATAGCTATGGCAGAGTTGATGCCACCAATCCTTTCGAATAATCTTGTCTTCAGCGATTTCGTTGTCGCTCCACAAATGGCTATCGCGGTCCTTGTTGAGATAAATAGTCTGGAAGATATGCTGCTCAAAAGGAACCTTTTCAGGGAACTGGCTTTGGTAATTGGTGCAGTCGAAACACATCTCCAGCTTGGACTTATCCTCGGGATACATCTTGATATAGTACATAGGTCGATACTCTGTCCTTGCAAAGTTGCAACGTTCTGTTTGGTCTGTTCCGTTGACGTTGGCAACAGCGAGGTCGTCTCGGTAGAAGTTTTCGTAGTGTTTCTTCATGTATTCTGAGTCGTTGTGGGTGATTGTGATATCATCGCTGAATTTAGCAGATCCAAGGACCTTCTTTTCCTTCCAGCTGGCAGTCTTTCCAAGGACGCGCTTAGCGGTATCGGCAAGACAGCAGAGTACGAGTTCGTCGTATTTTTCTTCTCCCTGAGGGGCATCAGGGTCTCCTCCAGCGGGGTTGTGGTGGTCAGGCGCAGGTGTTCTGGGCTTAAGCTTGACCACGACACCATGTTTGTTTCGCTGAACAATTTCTGTCAACTCAGTTGAGAGTCTAACAGTGACTCCCCTCGAGATCAGATCCTTTCTCCAAGTCTCGTAAAACTCTGAGAATTTGGGGAATACAATCATGGGCGGTTTGTTGCTCACGACAGTATTTTTGTCAGAAGGGTACCACATTCCATAAGTCGGTGAAGTACACAACCGTTCAAACATGATAGCAGGGACTCGAGGAGTTTCATTCCCAGTACCAAGGAACAAAGCCGTCATGGGTAGAGCAATAGTGTTTGTGAATTCCTCGGAGAAGAAGAAGATCTTGAACACAAGCTTCAGAGGAAGAAGAGCAAAGAAGATTTCAAACCAGCGCATAAACTTGAGAAGAGTAGTAAGACGTCGAACTTCCTTTTGATGACGGACCAAAAGTTCAGTGGGAAACACATTGTTCCAGAAAGTATCGTCTTTGCCGAATGATACGTGAAGTTCACAAGGATCAGCGCGATAACCCTGGCGATTAAACATGGTGACGGTGTGGTGGAAGATGTAAGAACCTCCCTGGACACCTTGATTGCACCATGAAGCTCCATGGCGTTCTTTGTCGATGGGGATGGAAAATGCTTGGCCGCCGCAGTAATCAACTGCGTCAATGAGGGTAACGTCGAATTTATCAGGATGTTCAGAGAGATGATGCGCCGTAGACATTCTGAGAAGTCAGTATAATTCAACAGATCTTGGTGTTTACATACCCAGCTGCACCAGCTCCTACAACAAGAACACGCTTCCGGGCATTGCCCTTGCCTTCACCGTTCTGAGCCATGAGTGCTTCAACGTCTGTATTGTTCGGCGACATGTATTCACAATGACCCGTAATGATTTTCACAATGATTCTCAAGACAACAAGTGACAGATCATTCTTGACCGTGGGGTTTCATTGACTAAATGTTTCCATAAATTAAAAGTCATGACGGGCTTGACTTTAATTGCTGACGTCAATGACTCTTGTGGAACTGGGATCTTCCGATTTGGGGATGGGGCTTGGTCTTAGTACCGATCGTGACGCGCTATTGTGACGCGCTAATTTGAGATCTAGGGTGGGATCGATCTTGATTATCGACGCGATTTCTAACAGAGACTCTAGGTTAGATTATTCTTTTAATTTTACTGCAAAGCTATAAAATTAAATAAATATCTACAAATAAGCTAGATTTCGAATTATTTTTATTTTAGCTTTACTATTAATACCTAAGTGTAACCTAACCCCTTGTGCAGTTAAAAACTATTATAGTAATTCATAAGATGAAAAATAAATGAAAGGAACACGCAGATCTAATCACGATGCAGAAACCGTCACAGACAAGAGACTCAAAATTATTTGAATAGACCTTCCTTGATCAAGCTAAAGTTTATAGAAGGTATAGAATTAGTTCTACTAAACAGCTTAATAACCTCAGTATCCTGGAATCTCACTGATATCCTTAATATTAATCTCCTCTTTCCCATTAACCTCCCTCCTAAACCCAGCACTAGCAGGATACACTACAACTATTAGTAAATTCCTCTGAATTTCGCAAGCAACTTACATATTCTTCTCAATCGATTGGCACTTCCCAACGGCTGAAAGCTCACAAGTCCATGCCAAGGATCAACCCTCAAATGATCAACCCAGAACCGATTCCTCTCCTCATTCCAACTCTCTTGCTTTGGCAAAATCACCTTTGCGACAGTCTGAAATGGGTATTTCTCAGAATCCCATTCTGAACCGGCATATTCGACGGGTTGCTCGGTTAGATCTTCGAGGAGTTGCACTTGGAAGAGATACTCCGCTTCGTTATCTCGATAGAAATCGCGTAGCCATTCGTGAAGAACGCCGTCAGGTTGTGTATCCACGGTTTCTTCACTTCGTTTCTGCTGCGCTGGGGTATTTGGGATGAGTCTGTACTTGACGACATAATCCCCGTAACGATATGCAGTCTGTGAATAGAACGTGATAGACTCCAAATGTTGATTCAGAACTTGGTTTCGTGCTTGCTGAAGCTCTTTATCCGCTCTCTCCTCGATTTTAGAGTCTTGTTCCTTTGTGTTGTAGCCATATTTAAGGCGAAGATCGAGAATCTCCTTGGTTGTCTTTGCATCAGCTAGATCAAGCGCCGGGGTACTGTTGAACTCAATATCCTGAGTGGGAAAGTTTTTGCCGGGCTCAAACATTTCGCCTTTGACGTTGAAGACTTTCATGGCTAGGCCTCTAGGCTGAGGAATGCGGTCCTGGGAAGTTAGTCGAGGTCTTGTTGGGAGAGAGTGACTTACATCGAGCTTTGGATCACTTGGCTCAGAGCTATACCGGCAGATAATAGGATACTCGGCAGCGTGTGAGAAGAGTTCCGTCTGCTTCAAATGCATTGGTAAATCATCAGAAACAATCATCCTTCCTTTAACAGTTCCCTGTGTCCTAGCATGCGTTCCTCCGAAACAATGTCCATTCTCTTTATAGAAGCGTTTCTGCGTCTCATTAATCTTATCAACAACCTCTTTGATATCCTGCTCTTCATTTTCAGGGATTGTTTCAACGCCATCAGCGTCCCAGCGAATATAATTTCGATCAGACATTGTGAATATTGTGGTATGATAATTACAAAGAGAAGTCCCAACATCCATATGACGATGATTATCTTATGACGTGGGCTATTTTTAAAGAGGTTGCGTTTTGTGGAACTAATATCGGGTTTACCTTAGTCTACTCTAGCGTGGAAATTACCGTGCGTTTTTCAGATTCCGATAGGTGGAGATGCCGATCGGATCTATCCTTCAGAGTCTGTTCCTGCGATCTTCGCTTGTACATTCATCCCAAGACCTAATACCAGACCCAATACTAGATAGCCTGAATAGAAATAAATAAGGACAGTAAAACCACTCAAGTCTAATACAACTCAACAATTCAGTAGATAAGCTCTACCCATCTCAATGCATCCTCCTCCCTCTTGTTTGGTCACTTTACGACTTTGTCTCGGACTAGACCGAAAACAACATCCCACGCTCTCCCCGGAAGTAAATCTCCTACCCTGCTCCATCCGGCTAAAGCGAAACAACACCAAAAAGATAAAGGTGCATCTGGTTGTTTCTCCCCGAACCAATCAAACCCATGTCTCGTGCACCCCGAATAACCAACCCATGACATCAACGATCCAAATGATGATTTTGATTGGGAGTGTTTTTCTTTCTTGTGTGACTGTTAGATAAAAGAATGCAGATCAGGTTGGGTTTTTAGATGGTGCTGATCCCCCGCCATTCCATTGCTACCGTTACACAACCATCTTCCCCTCCTCATCTTCTCTTTACTTTGACAAGTAGTTGAAACGCGTGGTTTAAGATACCCATCCTACACGCGCAGTCTCTAGGAGACACAGGCCTTCAAGATGCCGTCCTCAACTAAATTCTCAAAAGATACCCTCCCCGAATACCCCGTGCACAACCTCATGCACGGGCTCGAAGGTCTATCCCTCTACGAGAAAAAATGCGTCCTAATCAACCGCGAAATCGACCGTCAAGGCATGGGAAAATACCAATGGTACATCTGGTCCCTCTGCGGTTTTGGATATCTTCTTGATCTTCTCTGGGCTCAAGCTTTCGGTCTTGTTCTGGGACCGCTGGAGCAGGAGCTGGGCTTTGGGAAAGATGAGTCGGGGAATATTTCTACTAGCTTTAATGCTGGGCTGACAGCCGGTGCTTTCGTTTGGGGATTTCTGGCGGATATTATTGGTAAGACTGGGAATCCTTTGGCTTGATGAATTATGCTAACATTTTAGGACGACGTTGGGCTTTCAACTTGACGTGTTTGATCAGCTCTATCTTTGGACTTTGTCTTGGTGCTTCGAATAACTACAACACCTTCTTGGTCCTGACTGCTTTTGTCGGATTTGGTGTTGGTGGAAATATTCCCATTGACACCACTATTACTCTTGAGTTTATTCCCCAGGTATGTCACTTCTTTCTACCATCAATTCTCGCTAACATCTCAGAACAAACGATTCCTTCTCGCTTGTCTATCTGTCTTCCAACCCATCGGAGTCGTCATCTGCAGCGCCATCGCCTTCGGCTTCATCCCCGTCTACGCCTGCTCTCCCAATTTCTCAGAACCCAACCCTCTCATCTCCTGCAACAACGCCTCAGCTGGCCAAAACTGCTGCTCAAAGGGTGATAACATGGGTTGGCGATACCTCCTCTTCACCATCGGCGGCATCACCCTTCTAGTCTTCATCCTTCGGTTCTTTGTGTTCAACTTTCGCGAAACACCCAAGTATCTCGTCTACCGTGGTCGAGACGAAGAAGCTATCGACACACTGCAACACATGGCTGAAGTTAACAAGACAGAGTGTGGTTTGACTATCGACATGTTTGAGTCTCTTACCGCTGATGATAGCTCTGTCAGTGGTGATAGTGCTACTCCTGCTCTTGGGGCAGGTAAGAAGCAGCTTAATCTTAAGTGGTCTAAGAAGGTGAAGCTGGAGATGCAGCGATACAAGATGCTGTTTTCTTCACCCACTATGACTCGTTTGACGATTCTGGTTTGGTTGACTTATATTATGGATTACTGGGGTTTTACTGTTGCTGGTAAGTTACTCTCTCCAGGTGACTTTAGTCAATACTAACTCTTCAGGCTTCTACCTCCCAAGTATCCTCGCTTTGAAGAACGGCGCTGCATCAGTCAGTCTCAAATCAACATACGCAGCCTACATCTACACCTACGCCCCAGGCATAGTAGGAGTTCTTCTCGGAGCAACTCTTTACCGCATTCCCGCTGTCGGCCGCAAATGGACAATGGTCATATCATCCGCTCTAATGGGAATATCCATCATTCTCTTTTCAACAGTCGACACCCGAGCAAAGAACGAAGGACTCTTCACTATGGAATATTTCTTCCAATCCATGTTCAATGCCGTGTTGTACGGTTGGACACCTGAAGCTTTCCCTGCTCCTATCAGAGGAACAGCTTGTGGTATCGCGGGTTTCTGGGGTAGGCTGTTTGGTATTGTTAGTCCCCTGATTGCGCAGCATTTGTATGGAAGGTCCACCGGGGAGAATGGGCAGGGTGATATTAATAGTGTCTTGTATCTGGCTGGTGGTGTTATGTTGGGTTGTGTTATTACCACGGCTTTGTTGCCGAATGATATGATGGAGACAAGAGATGAGAGGTCATAAACATGAGGCCTGGGAGATAACAGTATACGAGTTGATGTTTATTTCATAGATCGATGATTATCTCATAGAATACACGACATAGCGTTGGAGTTTATTTCAATTATAAGCAACAATTAACCCAAAACCCATTTATTGTTCAATGTAAATATCTGTTCTAACTATATTTAATCCTCGCTCTGATGATAGGCAGGAAGCTTAAACAACTTCTTGGCATTATCCTTTCCAATCTTTCTCTTATCACCCTCATCAATAGTCAAACCGTCATACCACGTACAAGCATCAGAAAAGTTCTCAAAAGGATAATCAATCGAGAACAAAATTCTATCAGCACCAACCTCTTCCATACAGTATTTCAAAGTCGGTGTAGAAAAGTGTCCAGAGGTAGTAATCCACAAGTTTCTGGCAAAGTATTCTCGGATAGTCAACTTGCATGATAGACCAAGGGGCTTCTTGATATCCTCGAACCAATGGTTGATGCGCCACATATCGAAGGGAATGTGCTCTCCCAAATGTCCGAGGACGATCTGGAGCTTGGGGTGACGGTCGAAAACACCGTTTGTGACCATACCCAGGGCGTGAAGGCTGACACCGTGGGCGAAACTTAGAGGGGGGCCGATGAGCCAGCTTCGCTTGGCCCAGAGCTTCTCGTGGATTGTGCCTGTGGGGTTTCGGGGGTGGAGGTAGAATGGGACGTCGAGGTCTGTGACTGTTGACCAGAAAACATCCCATTCAGGACCATCGTAAAAGACCATATCGTCACCATCAGGACCAGCTCTTTGGGTGTCGTTAACAAGAGCACCCTTGAAGCCGTACTTGGTCACAACACGACGAAGCTCCTCAGCGGCTTCCTTAGGGTCGTGCATAGAAAGGGTGCTGGAAATGTCAGTAAAGAACAATTAATCTTAGGCGTACTCTGTAAACTTACGCCATGGCACCCAGTCTATCTGGGTGAGGCTTGATAGCCTCAGCGATATAATCGTTGACCTCAACAGCTAAAGCCTGAGCTTCCTTGGGATCCCAGACATCCTGAACACCAGGAGCTGTGTATGAAAGGAGAGTATAACCAACGCCATGCTCATCCATATACTTGATGCGCTTATCTGTAATGTCGTTGATCTCTTCGGCGTGCCTATCAGGGTCGGTAGCAAAGAGACCAGCCCACCAACGAGTGCGCTCCTTGAAGCGAGGGAGAGCAAAGGCTTCTTCTAGAGCAACTTTTCCGTACATTTTGATGGTGGATGAGATGTAAGTGATTGATGAGATAGAGATTGTTATGAAGATTGTTTATTTAGATGAAAGATGAAGGGATATATATTCTCCTCAACTAATACCCCCTCGCTCCTTCCTCCGAGACTGCCGTACGGGTGATGCACCCCCGCAAAGGGAATGAAGCGGATAACGCACTTTCCTGAAGGATTCCACACGTGGATGCAACCCCGCGGGCCGAATGCGGGGTAAATCGACGCTAAATCTTCGGAACACTATAGCGGGACATCAGTGAAGTCCGCTGTAAACCCACTGATTCTTCGGAACGCTACAGCGGTATCTCCTGTAAAACCCACTATAACTTGTGTCTTCGGAACGCCGTCAGCATCCGACACACTTCGGATGTCGGAAGCGGGGTGAACAAACTCTGGAAGGAGCTCAGGTACTCTCGAGATAATTGCACAGAACAGAACAGAACAACGATAGCAACGACAACAATCACATATCGCAAAATGGACTACTCAATTCAAACTGCCTCGGACGCTTCAGTCCAACCGCACATTCTCGAATTCATCAAAGATTTCTACCGTATCTCCGATACCTTCGGAGAGACCGAGAAATATGTCGACCAATTTACGCCCAATGCGACATTCGTCGTAGCTTCAAAGAAAGCTTCAGGACACCCAGGTACTACCCCTCCCTTCCTCAACTTCCCTGTAACCCATACCAACGCCCGCAGAAATCACCACTCTTAGAGAAGGCATGTGGGATGCCGTTTCAGCGCGCAAACACACCCTTGACAAGGTCTTTACTTTCGGCAGTGCTGATGAGGTCATGCTGAATGGCACTGTGGCTTTGGAATTGAAGAATGGCGGAAAGGCTGAAATTGAGTGGGCGGGGAGAATGGAGTTGGAGAAGGGTGGTGACGGAAAGTATCGGCTCAAGTTTTATCAGGTTTATCTTGACACTGGTGCTGCTGCTGCTTACAAGAAGTGATGGCATAGATCTGGCTGAAAATATTATAGAGTAAAGAACAAATAAAAGCAGTTTAAACCGTTACTTCTCTCTTAGCTACCTGAATGCTATAAATAGAAGGCGTAAGCAGTGGAGTAATGATAGTTTAAAGAAAATAGGTAAAATTTGTTAAGAAAGTGTATCCGATCGTGTCTAGTCGAGATGTCGTCGTCTAGAAGAAGCACTATCTCAAGAGTTCTATATATATATACACTGAGTTTAAGCAAGCTCTGATAGGTAGATATTGAATCTTAACTATAGTATCTCTATCTTAGAGTCGACCTGCCTAAATACAGTAGAGACCAGGACCAACTGTGTAAAATGCTAAAAAGAGCAGGCACAGAAAGTGAAGTAGAGCTTAAATACCAGTAGAGGAAGATAGTAAGATAGGTAGAATTTAGACAGTCTGGAAATAAATACAAAGGCTAGATACATAGTAAAAGAAACAAATTTAAGCAGCTCCGATAGTAACACCATTAGGAAGCACCAATCCAAGAGGCAACCCATTGCTAAATCCACCAGCATACTTATCCCCCTTCTCCTTGGCAAGCTTCTCCTCAATATCCCGATACATATCATAAGTATTCATCTCCTCAATAGTCAAAACCTCCTTCTCATTCTCAACCTTGTAAGTAGAAGTATCCTTGTTCACCGAGAATCCAATTCTCTCGTTAATGTTGTAAGCGGCCTTGGCAGCGGCTGCTTGAACGCGTGTAGCTCGTGGTAAACGGACCTTTTCATACACGGACAACGCTTGTGAAATGTCGCCGTTGAAATAACGCTTGCTAAACAAGATTCCTAGGGCGGCCGCGTCTTCGATGGCCATGCAGGCTCCTTGTGACTGGTGGGGCATCATGGGATGGCCTGCGTCGCCCAGGAGGCAGACGTTGCCTTTTTGGAGGTAGGGGTATGGCTTGTGGACCCAGAGTCTCCAGGGCTGAATCTCCTTTCCGATGGCGAGATGACCAAGAACTTGGCTGTCGAGTTGGGGGTAGGGCTTGAGGAGATCTTCGACGGGAAGACTATCGGCTCCCCAGGCTTGTGTAGTGTAATCGCCTTGCTCGCGGGGGAAGAAGCAGTAGTAAGAAAGAAGCTTTCCACCGTTGCAAGGAGACAGAACGATCTTATCCCACTTGCCCTCCTGACCGCCCCAGTACTCAAGAGCCTCATTTTGAGAGTAGTCGACGAGACCAGCCTTGACGGCTTCTTCGGTGGTGACGTTGCAGTGAAGACAGCTCTGGTCAGAAGGCTTCCTCTCAGGTGTAATACCCAGAATACCACGAACAGCAGATCCAATACCATCAGCACCAATGATAAGATCATGCTTGACAACAACACCATTGTCGAAAGTAACAGTACCAGTAGGAATATCAATATCCTTGCACTTGTGTCTAACCTCCAACTTGACAGGCTCACCCTCCCCAGCCTCACTCATAGCAGTATCCTTGAGCATAGCATGCATATACTGACGATGAAACATGTTGTACACAAAACCCCAGCGTTTTTCGTAATCTTCAAGATCGTACACGCTGACGGGCTCGCCGGTCTTCCAGTCTCGGTTGATGAGTTTCTTGAGGACCACAGGGTCGCCCTTGGCGACGTCGACGTCCCATTCGTGTAGCCAGCGGGTTCCGTTGGCGGCGCAGGATACGGATGCGCCGACTTCTCCGGCAAAGTCGGAGCGTTCGTAGATTGTTACTGTGTGGCCGGCGCGGCGGAGGGCGATGGCGACGGACATGCCGCCGATGCCGCCTCCGATGACGCCTACTGAGAGGTGTTTCCAGTTGGGCATTGTGGGGGTGTCCTTGATCATTGTGAAGTGTATGATAAAGAAGAAGTTAAATGAGATTGGATGATAAGACTGATTGATGTCTTGTTAATCCCAAGATGAGATTGTATTGATGGTTGATGATGTTGTATTGAAGGATTGAGAGTTGATGATGATGTGGTTGATCTCGAGCTGAACAACCTCTATTTAGCTTTCCATCTTCAAGGGCTATCTAACTGTGATCACCAGCCATTCAGTTCATATCCGCCTGCAACCACTATCAATATCTTCAACCGCTTGCGGCTGGTAACGGAACTTCGGAACTAATGATAGGTTCAAGATAGCGGATGCGGAAGTAGTGTCTTATCCGCTAGTGTCGGGTAATGCACCAGCTGTCAATGGCTGGAGATAGCCGCTTACTGGGGGCATGTCGATCATTGCGGGGGTAAGCGGCGGGTTATCTGGAAGACTGGGTGAAGGTGAGCCGCTGAGACAAGGGAGCGAGAAGAATGAAGGGTTGAGCCGCACAAGGTGACGGTTAGACGGGGTCTGGATTGACCGGTGCAGTGATTCAGGGTGATGAGATTGTATTATCAAAATTAAGAATTCATTATTCATGATAGAAACGGATATGTATCCCAAAGAGACACATTCAAAGTCTCCCAATCCAAACTAAAATCACCACCATCCGGCTCTTGAAACACCCAATCCTGCATCGCATCATCAACAACCCCAGGCTGAACATCCGTAAGCGGGAACATATTATCTAATGACTCATGTACATCTTGTGAACTCTCTGGTGCATCCAGACTAAACAGCTTTGAAACGTATCGGCTCCTACCTGTGGATGATTCGGTTGAGCGTCGCTTGTCAATGGCGCCAGATAAAGTCGTGAGAATATCGAGATAATGAGCGGCTTGGGGACTTTGCGTAGAAAGATGCTTAAGGACTTGTTTCGCGCCTTCGAAGGCATTGTTGATGTCTGACTCGACAGGGTATTTGGCGAATATTTCCAAGCCGAGGACTAATCCTGAGGCGAACACAAGAGCTCTGTATCGGTTAGCGGATGTAGCAGTTTACGGTGGGATACATACTTC
This sequence comes from Fusarium incarnatum, assembly GCA_004367075.1. Lineage (NCBI taxonomy): Eukaryota > Fungi > Ascomycota > Sordariomycetes > Hypocreales > Nectriaceae > Fusarium > Fusarium incarnatum. Next base: position 256,161 of record QGDZ01000135.1, on the reverse strand, counting down.
ATAATACACATGTTTCCTTGTAGCAAACCAGCATTTAACGCTTCCACACAAGTCTGCGACAGATACATGGCAGCATCAAGACAAGCAGCCGCCAATTGTGAATGAGCTCCCTTCCCAAGTGGTTTCGCTGTAAGAGTCGATATCAAGAATGGCCTCGAGACAAGCATAACAGCCAGATAGTATAAACACGAAACATGCACCTTGGCAATGGTTCCATGGTGTGCACCGTCTGATATTCTCACCGACGCAGGAAGATCACGTTTCCATCGCTCGATATCCTGAAGGAATTGCTCCACTATTGCCGTTGTAACTTTCTTTTGATCGTAAAGGGTATCGGTAATTTCGTTAATGATAGATGAAACCTTGTTGGCGGCCATTAAACATTCGGTTATTCGATCACCTGGCTGTGCGACGTCGTCAAGTTTGCTATCCGATCGGATCTGGGCTGAAGCGGATGGGCGGCCGAGAAGAGAATTGACGAGTTTATCGAGGATGCATACACTCATCCAAATACGTAGTCTATCCGGTTAGTCAAATTCTCTCGAAAGTTCGGGTACATACTTGGATTGATCCCCTGCATCTGGCTTTTGTCCATACGACTCCCGACTATGGAGCCCAAGAGCAAGAGCCGCCTTGGCAGCGACACCAAGATACATAAACGCTGCATTCCTCCGACACTCACCAAGCATATAAAATGCCATGAGAAGAAAGGTACGGACCATGTCGAGATCTGGATCTTCGAGAAAGCCTTCAAAAGCTTGGGCGCGTGCTTTCCGAAAGTACGCTTGGCCTGCTCGTTTTGAGCTGGAGAGAGATTCGCATTGAGCGCCGATAGCGATGATAAGATCGAAAGAGGCTTGTTTGAGGGAAGGAAGCGTATACTCGGGAGCATCCAAGTTGCAGGCCAGATAATGAGTCTCGATTTCGGATTCGTCAAATACATGAATCAATGCTTCAGTCTGAGTTGTTAGCATAAGTGGTGAGATGGGATGAGTAGACGTACCACTTTGAGATAAGAGTTTAAGTATTGAACCTTTTTCGCTTGGCTCACAACCAGCTCATGAAGTCCGTCATCCGTTGTGGCAGTTGGCGACTCAATCTCTAGCATCTTGTCGCTCGTCTCATTGTGAGAGAATGCCGATGGTCCAATCTGTTGAGAAACAAGATTGCGAACAATTTGAAGGAATGATATCGATGCAGCGCCGCCAATGTAAACTAATCCATTTAGTTGGCATCCTTCACAGATCGTGCTTCCCGGCTCATGGTGTCTCACCTCTCTCGCCCCGTGAGTTCAAGAGCATCCGCGGATTCGTAGCAGCCGTCGCATCCTGCCCATCCTTTTCCTCATCCTGCTGCGAATGCGACGGAGAAAGGGGCCGATAACTCTCCTCCTCCACCGGCTGCACACTCTGACTCGACGAAATACTCATCCGTTCCGCAGCAGCTCTCTCCGCCCTCGCCCTGGTCCTAGATCCTCTAGGCGCATACGTAATAAAACACTGCGTCTGCAGTCCGCGTCGCACACATTGAGTACAAGGTGCTGTGCCGCTACATCGCTTTTTTGTCTCGCGACACAAATTGCAGGCTTCTGCTGCTCTTTGGCGTTGATGGGCTGGAACAATTGGGCGAGGCATTGTGATGGTGGTGAGAGTGAGAGGAAGTTGATAGGAAAGCTTAGGTTCAAGTTCCGACGGAACGGCAGATAAGCTGTCGGGGTGATGGCGCTAGTTTTTAGGGGTGGTAGGGGTTCGGTTTGCGGGGTATCGCTGTTGATAGCGCTGGAGATTGTTGACTCGGCGGTAAGATACCGAATGGTCCGCTATTGGTGCTCTTTTAGAACGGGAATAGCGGTCTACAAGCATTTGAAGTTGGATACCGTTTAAAAGCTTCAGATTACAGAGTTACTTTTACTGCAAGCTTCACACAAACTGCATCCTAATCCTTGCGATATGACTGTTTGATTTGTATCTCTTTTGTAGTGAATAGTAGTGTACCTCGCTGTGACTGTGCGTAGACGCTGATACGGTGATTTCTTAAAGTGTGTTTGCAGTTGGTCAACGTCCTTCCCTCCATTCCACCCAAACTTGCTTATTTGCTTCGTTGTATTACTCTCTAAATGATGCTCCTAGTAATGTGCCTCCACACATGGACAAATCCGCGTCCCAAAGTCATCCCGGCATCGGACTACAATTTTTAAACCCCTTCGTATACAGCCTCCGACAGCCCAACAGCAGTCGCTCGCCTTGGTCAATACATCTATTATCTCTTCAAATATCTCAGCGTATCGTCCCATATTAAAGCTGATATCATCAACCTGTCTTGAGGCCTGAACACAGGAAGGAGCTGGCGGCAATAGATCCCATCAGGCACCAGCAGTCGCTTCCCACAATGCCAACATTCAGTTCACCTTCCCTAGAAGATCTATCCTTGCAGCCATCGAGGGCGCATGGCAAAATATACCTGAATCCCCCTCCCAGCTCTCCCTCCCCCATCTTCGACTCTACATCAAACCCAACATCTACTATCATGGCAGACTTTGGTAACAACGACACGCCTAACCCGCCCGCGAATTCCGAAACCGACCTGATATCCTTCGATCCGGATGGCTTTGGCGATAACAAGACACCCAGTCCCCCCAAGAGTCCCGAGTCTGACCTTATCACCTATGACTTTGGCGACAACGTCACGTCTGATTACCCGGCAAACCACGGACTCGACCTGATCTTCTTCGGCCCCGTGGAGGATGGCATCTCCAATCTCACCATAAACCCTGCTCCCTCCCCCTCACCCAAAGAGGGCTCATTCATCAAATTCACTCAGAAAGGCATCTCTGATCTCGCTTCTGCAGCCAGCCTGACCAACGAAGAGAGACTGTCACTCATCCATGCCGTCAGTGTATTCATGGAAGGCTGGGGTCACGAAGATATCCCCGAAACGCCCAAATGGCCATCCCAACTCGGTCGGAACTTTTCTCCCTTCGAATACTCGGTCGACTTTAATCTCAAGACGGGCAAGAAGAAAGTTGGCTTTCGTTTTGAACTTCCACACGGAAACACCATCCAGGACATGCAAGAAAGCGCCGACAAGCTCACTGACAACCTGTCATCCACCTATTTCGAAGTTGTTGTGCACGGATTCTATCTTGTCAGATACATTTTCTTTGTGCCTTATCATCTCGGGCCGTTTGTAGCCTGGTTTGGCTACGACGATCTTGCATGGAAGATTTATTTCGACGTTCGAGCCCAAGGTCAGGACTACGCGGGTCGTCTCACCTATCAAGCTCTTCATCATTTGGACATGACTAAAGCCTGGCATGTGATTGACGACGTTATCGATCATGGGTTTGGGATGCCCATCCGGCTCGGTGTTGATCTCGTCAACGAAGATTATGCACGAGTTGAAGTCGTCGTTGACTACTGGGGACAGTCAATCAAGAATTTCGCACATTTCGCTACGGAGAGATACTACCAACGGAACGATGAGGTTGCCACTGAAGATGAAGTCTTGCGACTCTGTAAGATTCTTCTGGGTGTTGAGGATGACAGTACGTGTTGTACTGGGGAAGCTCCCCTCATATCGTATTCATTTACTCACGCCAAGGACCGAGATGTCAATCTTGAGATGGCTGTTCACATTCCGGTTGGGTCGTACATGCATGATGATGCGCAGTTTCAGAAACGAGTGGAGGATTGGGTGAGGGGATTGTCGCATGTTTTGAGTGAACAACAGATTGACAATTTTGTTGAGTCGTATCGAGAGTGTTTGAAGGCGATTGCGAGGAGACCTTTGGAGGAGGGGAGTGGTTTGCATTCTTGGTTTTCTTTGAAGGAAAGTATCAAGGATGGAGCTGTTGTGAGTGTTCATTTTTCGACGGAGATGTATGGTGCTTTGCCTGTGATGGAGTCGGTCGGAGGCCTAAGTGTGCCGGAGAAGTGAGTTCATGGGAACAAAATAATTAGAGGCTAATGAAATATCCGATTAGAGTGCGCAATAAGAATTCAATAGAATACTGTCACTGTCAATTGCTTGACTATTCCCAATTTGCCATTATCATGAAGTTTGTTTAGTGCCTTACTCATCAAGGACAAGCGCAGCCTCAAACAGTGGATCTCCGCCCTTTCTGGACATGTCCGAGTCTTCGCCGCAACCCTGCAACCCATGACCTTTTCATTCTTTATCATCAAAAATGGCAGAAATCAACGACGTACTCCCGGAAATAGACTTTTCGTCTTTCAATGAACCAGATACTATCTCACCAGGCATTTTACAAGCGTCAGCTGCCCCGCCGAAAATCGGAAATCGTTTTTCGTCAGAGAGTGTCAAGATTTTGAGGAATTGGTTTGCCGCGCATGAGAGGCATCCGTATCCTAGTATTCAGGATGTGCAGGACTTGCAGGAACAGACCGGGCTTAATAGGCAGCAGGTTACCAATTGGTTCGCCAATGCGAGGCGCAGAGCGAAAGTTCATCTTTCGAGGCCGAATTCACCAATGTACGACTCTGGTAATTCTTCGGGGAATCATACGCCCATAGACACGCCTAGACGAAGACCGACTCCTGCTCCATTCGAGTATATGAATCCGTTGCAACGATGGGCTAATTCACCGCCTGAGCATGAAGCTGCGACCGTGGATGATATTTCTCGTGCGGTGGCGGCTTTTGGGAGACAGGGTCGTACGAGGAGTAATGGGTCTTCAATCAGCAGCAGAGGAACTTCAGTGTCATCTCAAGACTCGGGAAGCTACAGTTCTGCGCACTCAAAACAGTCTTCTACTTCATTCGACATTTTTAAACGGCACGGTCGGAGAAGGAGGACGAAATTGAGAAGACAGGAAGTCAGGACGAATTTGTTGCAGGCGCAGAATACGTACCAATGCACTTTTTGCACGGAGACTTTTAAAACGAAATACGATTGGCAAAGACACGAAAAGTCTCTTCATTTATCGCTAGAGAACTGGGTCTGTTCACCAAAAGGCCCAACAGCAATCCATCCAGAACAAGGTCCCCTCTGCGTCTTCTGCGGCTTCAAAAACCCTGACAAAACACACCTCGACAGTCACAACCAAAGCGCATGCATCGAACGTCCTCTCGAAGAAAGAACATACCATCGAAAAGACCATCTGCAGCAGCATTTACGCTTAGTCCACATGTCCAAGTTTTGCAAATGGCCTATGGATGAGTGGAAAGTCATGACAGAGGAGATCAAGTCGAGGTGTGGCTTTTGTGGTGTGGGACTTACCACTTGGGCCAGTCGTGTTGATCATCTTGCGGATCATTTTAAGGCGGGGAGTACCATGGAGCATTGGAAGGGGGATTGGGGGTTTGAGGCCAAGATAATTGATCGCATTGATAATGCTATGCCGCCGTGTGAGTTTTGTCACTGGAGTTTGAGGTTGTTGCTAATGTATCTTTAGATCTTATTCATCATGAACGAAATTCTCCTTTACCGTTTGCCGCTACGAAAGGACCAGCAGATACACCGACAAGCGCATACGAACTTATCAAACTCGAATTGGAATATTATATGCAGAATCGCCATCAGCACATGCCCCCCGATCCCGAACTTCACTTTGAAGCATGTTCCGTCATTCTCGGGGCAGAGGTCATATCTATCAACCCAGCTTCTTCATCTCCATCTTGGTTATGGGACATATTCATGTCCGCCGTCGACATAGCTAACCAAGCCCGTCTAAGACCAACGAAACAACTCGCTGAGTCAAGATTGAGTCAACTGAAGATTAATGGAAAGGGGAATATTTTTGAGAATTGTGAGTTGGAAGCTGCGTTGCAACAATATATGGCTGCGCATATTTCCATGGGCCATTTTCCGTCGGATGCAGAGTTGCAGAAAGAGGCGTGCAATGTGCTTAGTCGATCAGAAACCTCCTCGCCGAATCCGTCGAGGAGATTTCTGGATTTTCTTATGAGATTGGTTTGGAGCTCAACACTTTGGCTCGCACCAGTCAGACAGCGCGCTTCAGCTATTGTGTCACTGGACGATTCTTACTTTCCCTGGCAAACGGATACTTTGATGCCGTTAGATTCATCCATGGAACTGGATATGTCGTTGACACAACCATGGATGGAGAACCGATCACTTTCTCCAGAAGGTGTACCTGAATTACCAGCGATATCAACACAAATACCGGAAACACGAGCATTGATAAGAGACAAAGTTCGAACGGCTACGCCATTCTTTATAAACGACAACAACAGCTATAGACGATTAAAGAGAGAACTGTCTAGATTCGTCATGACGACTATGTCACCGAATAATCCGAATAGACATATTCCAAGCGACGATGAACTTAAATACCAAGCACGATGGATTTTATACGACGAGTAAGTCTCACCCTCCCGAGAGAGAAACAGAAACTGATAATAGTAGTGACGATCCATGGAATCAAACACCAGTCGACAACGCAGAATGGCTCCAAGAATTCAAACGAGACGTCGGTCTCCCAACTTAACGAGAAACAGGACAAGCACCCAAATCCCTAACAACAGGCTCACTCTCAATCGAAATATCAAAGTCGAAAATATCCATCGGGATACCCAAGGTGGTGCAAGCGTTGGGAATGTCGACTATACCAGCGATGGCTCCTCGGATTGGCGCACAAGACAGCAGGAGATAGATTTGTTCACCAGAGTAACCTGATAATCAGCATTGTATAAAAGTTTATAGAGGGGGGAATTTACCGAATTGTTTGAGATATTCTATTGCGCGCAGACAAGATTGTCGATACGCGATTGTTGCGTCCATAAAGTGCTGTTTTCCATTCTCGTCGACGGAGAAACCTTCAAAGGTTAGGTAGCGAGAGGGACTAAAGGTAGGACCCATATCTCCTGGGCGATAGACTGGAGATTTGAGGCCTCGTGATTTCATGCCTCCTTTGATGAGATCGAATTTGATAGTGATGATGCCGGCCTAGATCGTCAGTACACTATCGTCAAAGGGTTTCTGAACTCACCATCTCAATAGCACCACAGAAGCTGATTTCGCCATCACCCTGACTAAAATGAAGATCTCCAACAGAAAACTTGGCTCCCTTGACATGAACAGGAAGATACGTCTTGGATCCTCCAGAAATATTATTAATATCACAATTTCCTCCATGTTCAGGTCTTCCAGGGATAGTCCTAGCACCCTCTTTTGCAATTCTCGCAAAGACATCACCTTTGGCTTGTCCGCCGTGAGCATTCATCTCATTCGGAGGTTGAGCGACCACTTGATCAGGATGGCTATCAGCAAGTGAAGTCACCAATTCACCCTCACGTTTATTCCACTCAGCGAGAATCTCAGCGGATGGTGCACATCCCAAAATACCAGGGTGAATCAAGCCTGGGAAACGAACACCAGGGATATGACGACTTGAACAGTAAACACCGTCAAAATCCCAGATTGCTTTCGCAGCATCAGGATAATGCTCCGACAAAAAGCCGCCACCATTCTTCTTTGCAAAAATACCAGTGAAGCCCCAGGGGGAATGATCAAAAGGTTGGACGTCCGTGATATTCACGACGAGTAAATCACCAGGTTCACTACCCCTGATGTCGAATGGTCCGGTGAGATAGTGGATCTTGGTGAGGTCCACATCGCGGACGTCATCTGCGCTGTCGTTGTTTCCGATTTGGCCGCCTGTCCAGTCTAGACATTCGATTTTGACTGTTTCGCCTGGTTCAACGGTTGCAATAGACGGGACTGGTTTGTTAGAGGTGAAGTGAAGTGAGGGGGGATTAAGTTACCTTCTGGATGCCATCTGTTGTGTAGATATGGCTGGTCTGCGGCGGGAGTGTCGAAGGAGACAGATTGAGCGGTTCTAATTTTGCCAGGCATTTTTGATGATTGTACTTATTTACAGCTGATTGATTTAATTGACTCAATTGATGGCAATCAATGGTAGTTATATGGACGTCATGTAGAGATAGAGATACTGTCTTATCTCGGCATCCACCTCCGCACTCTCCGCACGATAAGAGATAAGGCTCATGCAGGTGACGTCTCTTCCAGATAAAGAAGGTGGTTGCATGTCAAGACAGGGCGAAACTCGTGACACAGTAGAAATACTGTGTGTTGATTGTCTATCGCGGGGTTAACGTTATATGAAGCTATCGTGACGCATCAACTTCTGACGTTGTCATCTTTTTTGTGTGTGGATATTGATCAACGTTATCGTTTGGTTCTGTGAATATCTTCTCGAGAGTGGAGACCGTTGTCATCGGAACCTCTTGGGCTAACGTTATCATCTACGGTCAGCAATCACCGACTATATAAGTCTTTCGAGTGGCCAAACTATCAGCAACTCAGTGATAATTGCAATCATCAACATGTCTATCGAATACCATTCTCTCGGCGATTTCAAGCTCCAAAGCGGCATCGTCCTGCCAAATGCTCAAATCGCCTACAAAACATTCGGCAACAAATCCTCTCCCGCCGTTCTCTACCCATCATGGTTCTCCGGAGCAATCAAAGACAATGAATGGCTCATCGGCGAAGACAAAACTCTCAATCCAAAGAACTACTTCATCATCATTACCGCTCTTTTCGGAAACGGGCAATCTACCAGCCCCTCAAACACGGACATCAGTGTCTTCCCTGATGTTTCTTTCTACGACAATGTTCGTGCTCAGCATGAACTTATGAATCATCTTGGTATTAAGCATCTACGTGCTGTGCTTGGTTGGTCGATGGGTGCTGCGCAGAGTTTTCAGTGGGCTACGCAGTACCCTGATTTCATGGATATCGTCGTTCCATTCTGCGGCTCAGCTCGAACATCTCTTCACAACCAGGTTTTCCTCGAAGGCGTGAAATCTGCACTCATCGCAGCAAAGGGTAAATCTTCGGCTGGTTCTTGTCAAACCGGCGTCAATGACACAAAATGGACCGACAAGGAAAAAGAAGTCGGTCTCAAGGCTTTTGGTCGCGGTTATGCAGGATGGGGTTTCTCCCAAGCGTTCTACAGAGAAGAGCTTTTCAAGAAATTCTACGGCGCTCCTGATCTCGAGACATTCATGAAAGAATTCTGGGAATCTTGGGCGCTGAGCAAAGATCCCGAGAATCTACTCGTCATGCTTCAAACGTGGCAGAGCGGCGACGTAAGCAAACAGGAGCCGTACAATGGGAACTTTGAGAAAGCTATGGGTGCTATCAAGGCGAGGATTCTTGTTCTTCCTAGCAAGACTGATCTTTACTTTCCGTAAGTACTTGAAGTGGAGTGGTTTGGGGATGATGCTAATGAGTTTGTTTAGGCCTGAGGATTCGGAATATGAAGTCAAGTGTATGGGAAAGAATGCTGAACTTGATGTTTATCCTTCTATTTGGGGTCACTGGGCTGGTGGACCGCCTGGGAATATGGAGGATGTTAAGTGGTTGGATGAGAGATTGAAGAAGATTTTTGATGAGGCGCCGGTTCTCAACTAGTGTGGTCTTTTCTTAGCTGTGTTAGATATCGTGGTAATTTTACTCTATCTACCAATGTTCTAGAACTTCTACGGTACTACTCGCTTCGAGGGTCCTCGCCTAAACCTTCCATATCAACGCATCATCGGCAATTAATACACAACTCCTATCACGTGTCCCCCCAAAGATAACGCACATCCAATTGTCCAATCATTCTTGATCAATTCATTCTTACATGTTCATGTCGAGACAAGGCGTGACTACACTGTACTAGATTACCCCAGCTTGTCAAATTAAGGCGGCTCTAGCTTGTTGCGCTAAGGCGGATTGTCATGATAAGGCGGGTTTTTCCCCACACCGCCCCTTGCCCAGGATGAAGGGTTGATCAGATGAGGAGTTTGAATCATTGTCTGTGATCTTCTTATCGGGATGTGAATGGAATAGATGTTGGAAGATAGAAAGATATACGATAGAGAGAGTGAAGACTGGTGATCGAGGAGTGGTAGAGACACCTCTCAGCCTCCATGGCTATCAGTCTCACGATACCATCAACTTCAAGAACAAAGAAAAAGAACCTTGATATCACAATGACATCCAAATGAACCCCTCATCGCGGGGTAAGATCCATAACACGGCCCCAACACCGAACAAACCGTTAGTTCCCCTCCAACCATCCACGAGACCATTTCCATTATCAATCCAGGGTATCATCGGCTATCTAAGTTCACTCTTTGTTCAAACAGGGCGTGGCCGGAACCTCTTCCGGCCACGATCCAAATTCCGGCCTCAATCTATATAGCAGAACCTTCTTCCACCACTCCTTCAGTTCGTTCAAGTCATTCACAAACCATCGACTACAAAATGGCAGCTGCAAACACCCTCTTCCCCTATCTCCGCAAGGACCCTTCTGAACTCCCAGAAGGCGAAGATCCATTCACCATCACAACCCGCACAGGCTATCTCCCTTTTTCTCTCCCTCTTACCAAACTCCCATCTCAATTCGATCCTGTTTCGAATCTTCTTGATGAGATTCCTATTCAGAAACAGGATGGTACGCCTGGTCTTTTGGCTACGTATGGACTTGGTGATGTTATCGACAATGGAGGTCTTCCTGATTTGACGCATGAGATTGATAATCTTGTTGTCAAAGACACGGGGAAGAAGGATATGGCTGCTATTACGGCGGCGTTTCGGGATTATAGCTTTATTGCTTCGAGTTATCTTCTTGAGCCGTGTTGGGAACATTACTCTAAGAGTGATGATGGTGGGTATGGGCTTGGGAGATTTACTCTTCCCAAGTGTATCGCTGGTCCTCTTGTCAAGTGTGCAGAGATGTAAGTTCCTCTACCCATTGACTCAACACCCACTGACAATATAGTCTTGACATCCCTGCCTTTATGTCCTACGCCGCTTCATACGCCCTCTACAACTACTACCTCGTCCACCCCGAACAAGGCCACGACGACTACAACAACCTCCGTCTCATCCGCGCCTTCGAAAAAGGTCTCGACCCCAAATCTTCTGAGGCCGGCTTCATCCTCACACACATCCACATGGTCGCCCAAACAGGCGGTCTCATCGAAGGAGCCGTAGACCTCCTCGCAGCGACCGAGAAAACAAACACCACTGAAGCAAAGGCTAGTTTGGAACTCATCCTCAACGCCATGCAAATCATCGAGACAAACATGGAGGGAATGTGGAGTCAGTCTCTTCCCAAGGATTACATGACCTACCGAACTTTCATCTACGGTATTACCAAGCAGTCCATGTTTCCTGAGGGTGTGGTTTATGAAGGACAGTATGATGATAAGCCTCAGTTTTTCAGAGGTGAATCTGGTGCTAATGATGCGATTATTCCTCTTTTGGATCATATCTGCGAAGTTCCTATGCCCAAGAATCCCTTGACGGAGATTCTCATTGAGTTCAGAGAATATCGTCCCAAGCCTCACAGGGCATTCCTCAAATACGTCCGCGAAACAGCCGTGGATGTAGGTGTCCGGGATTTCCTCACGAAATCCGGCGACATGGGTCTTGCCGTTCTCTATCTTCGTCTTCTGGATCACGTTCGAAGTTTCCGCTGGCGACACTGGATGTTTACCCGTGAATACATCATCAAGCACACCCTCCATCCCACAGCAACAGGAGGAAGTCCCATTATCACATGGCTACCCAACCAGTTGGGTGCAGTGATGGATCTGATGGAGGAGGTAGCCAAGGGATCTGGTCTTTGGGCAGTTTTGGAGGAGGGAGTTTGGAATGGTGGTGGTTCTTTGAGCCAGGAGGATTATATCTTGGTCAAGAAGATTATGGAGAATGTTGTGACCAAGAAGGCTCAGTTGACTAAGGAGGTTAACAAGTACTGCCAGGATCGGGGTGTTTGAGTTTGGGGATGTATTTAAAATGTTTAGATGATTTAATTGAAGTTTTACAACAATTGAGGTGTCTCCAGATTGTGAATGGAGTGGTGATGTCTGTATGGACCCTGGATTCTCTCAAGTCGGCGATCTCGCAACAAATCTCACAATGGAGTTGGTGACGTCTTTTGGACCCTGTACATTCGCCGATATCGCGACATGTCAATGGAGTCTTTACGGAGTCTATGGAGTCGTCAATGAAGCTTGCGACGATGTCTTACGACGCCAGTAAAATGCGGATGTCGGTGGAGAGGTCAACCCCCACGGCATCCACTCCCGTTGCCTGCCAGGATCATTGCCTATCTTATCAGCAACAGCCGATGATCTTGTCGCTGCAAAATTTTGCGCGCCAATAAACGTCGATCGCAAAACTACTCCAAATTTTCTCCAAAAATGAACATCAAGTGACGTAAACTGAAAAAAAAAAAGTTGATGGACCAAAACATCCGATCAATCCATGACGTTGCATGTCAATCCCGGCACCTCCGCGGCCCGATTGGAATCACAGAAACAAAAGACTGAGTCATAAATATCATATATATTTGTAATATACACTAAATCGCTAATAAAAACATTTCATTCGTTCGCTTAGGCGATGGGTTCGCAGGTAAAGACACCGCGGACTTCGCCATGGTGGAACTTGAGGATAATGTCATCAATGGAGGCGTAAGTTCCGCCGACCAGGACAATCATGCCGATCAGGAAGATGGCTCCGTTGGCGATGGCGAGAGGAAGGTTCTCCTTGGAGTACCATGATCCCTTGCGGATGAGCATGAACCACATAATGGCAGGGAAGTAAAAGGTGAAGCCTGAGATGAACAGAGACGAAGAGATGGAGAGGAGATCGTTGAAGAAGGGAATGGCCTCGGCGATGACGAATGCGACAATCGTGATGACGGTAACCAAAACCAACCAGCTGATCCATCCCATCTTGGTGTTGATGTAGCGGATGATGCTATCCTTGAACATGCGACCGTGGATATAACGTCCGACGACGGTGGTGTTGATGGATCCAGAAATGAAGATGACGGGAAGGGCAACACCAAAGGCAATCTTGGAGATGAGAGGGCCAGCGGAGAGAAGAGCGGGAGACTTGACATCCTGGCCAACAAAGGCATAGATGAGGGCACCAGTGAGGGTGTAGATACCAATCTCAATAAGACCAAGAGCCCAGATAGACTTGACGTAGTCGCGAGGGGTATGCATCTCATCCATGAAGCTGAACTGGCAGACAGCAAAGGAGTAGGCAAAGACAATGTTGGTGATGGCGATGAAGGCGTCGGTGAAGGAGAGGTTGTCCTTGGGCCAAGCTGACCAGTTGACGGAAGACATGCCGCCGACGGACTCGCTGGCTTGGATACCGGTGGCGATGATGGTGATGCCGACGGCGAGGATGATGGAGACAAAGTCGATGTAACCGAGGATGGCAACTTCAGCGAATGAAGGAGGGATAGCGACGATGAGGAGGATAATAGCGGAGATGACACCAAAGACGACGGAACATGTGCCATTGTCGGTGAGGTTGAGGAAGGCGATTGTTCCTGTCAAGCAGTGTGATCCAACGAGGAAGATGAGTTGAAGAGAGAACATGACACCGACGAGCTGTGAATGTTAGTAAACATCATCATCAATTGAATGACAAACATACCTCGTATCCAAACTTGCCAAACATAAGTCTACCAGCATCCGCATAGTGGGAAACCTCAGGATAAGCAAGCTTAACCTGACCAACAACATGCGAAGTGTAAATAGCCACGAATCCAAGACCGACGGTAAGAATAACACCAGCAACCATACCAAGAGTAGCAAAAGCAGAAGGAAGAGACAGACAGCCAAGAGCAATAGCCTCGACAATAAGAACGACTGTAAGTCTCTTCCAGCCTAGACGGTGGAAGTGGGCGTTTCCTTCGGCGGCTTTTTGCTTCTCCATGTCGACGACGGCAGATTCGCCTGCGGCGTTGTCGAACATGTCTGGCACTGGTTCTTGGTGTTTCTTGGTGCCGTGGGAGGCTGTGGTGTTGATTTGGTCTGCCATTGTTGAAGTATGGAGTTGTATGAGGAGGAGAGACAGAGAGAAGGGGGAGATGGGTTATAAAGAACAAGACCAGAGATAAGAAGAGGGAGAAGAAACCGAGAATGAGGCCGATCTTTGTAGTTCAGAGTCAGTGGAGACAAGATACCGGTCCACAGAGTCTGGCCCAGTTTCTGTGACATGTTGAATCTCCTCACAGAGGATACTACCCCAGAGAGTCTGTGGGTATGACCTGGGGAATGGCATCGGGGTCGCATGGAGCCATGGACAGGCAAGACAGGCAAGTTTCTCTCTCGTAAATGAAGCTCTATGCGGTGCCGAAACTCCGTGTCATGAGGCTCGAGCTTTGCTTTACATTACATAAAGTGGATCACGAAAGAGCCTCACCAAGCCTTTTGCTTGGCTGCAGCCCTGTTTGCATTAGTCAAGGAAAACTCCCCGATGGAGACTTCGTCTCTCAACGTGTTTTTTTGCCCTCTCTCCCCAGATATTTGACCAAGATTCTCCGCAAAGAGGCGAGAGATTAGGTTGAGGAGTAGACTGCATGTTTTACGTGATGAAAACCGGTTCAAATGCGGAGAGACCAGAGTCAGTGTCAGTAGGGTTTCTGAGGATGTTCAACTGCCGTAGACTGCCAAGTACAGAGACAAATCTTGGCCGCTCGGATCCGTGAGAGTATCGCACGAGTCTGTACGTCAATCGCCCGAAAAGATTTTTATCCGGCTTGGCCGACTTGTTCTTGCTTATCTTGGTCAAGACACCGCTTGAGAAATGTTCTCGAAGGGAGGACTAGCCAGGGGTGGGGACTGTTCGATTGGTTCGTGGGGATGAGAAGATAAAGGTTTGCAGGGGCATTGATGCACTGACCATGAGCGTTTTCTGCAAATAGCGTTAATGGTACGATGCAGAGGCGCGGCTAATCACTTGACTCGGGCGGGTGATTAGTGAGCGTGTTCTGTGAGAGCGCTGTATTTGCAGGTGACTTGGCTGAACGCCGCTGACATGCCACTGAAAATTACTGATAGTAGGGTGAGTAACCGCTAAATTTAGTGGTCATGATCAGCCACTACATCACCATAAACTTCAATTTCTCACTGTGATAACAGATGGAACGAGCTCCCAATTAACCTTCGGCATTCGGGGTCTCTTGCCTGATCAATGCATTACATCGCCTATCTAAAGGGTAAGGCCTATCTGTGATTACAATAACCAGATACAAATCAAATCCATCATTAAAAAGCCGCGTATTGGTCAAGATGCATTTTTCTCTCGTAATATAACTGGGGACGAAAAAATTGTGCGTGAACAGACCAGGTAGATCTGCGAGTCAAGGAATTCCGCAAACGGCCGACCCCGATATAAGCATGTTTTGAATGTAATTGTAGGGATGGAGCTAATTATCGTGAAAGTGTCATAGTGGCTTCGAGCTAGGGATGGACCGTGATGAACAAGTTGGGGAAATGAGGAATTTTAACTTTTTTCAGCTTTGTTGGTGAGGCGGCAGTTGAATGTTCGGTACAGCGGTTTGGGGTGGTTATACAGGGGATTACTCGGTGGAGTTTGAGAGATGCCGATCAGCTGACGTAGGGTAGGTTGACGATGAGAATATGATGAAGTAGACAGCTTGTATCTGGCGTCATATGGAGTAGTTATTATGGTCTAATTTCTTTGTAATTATTTAGCTCTTATTTATGATGTTGATCCTATGACATTGGTCGCGGATAAAGTGAGTGGTGACAGTTCAGACAGGATGCATGGTGTTGAAGCTGTACTCACATTCGAGTTTGGTGTTTTCTCACCACATGTACCTCTTTCTCCGCACAACTCAATCAATTAGCCGTTCAATAAGTGTTATAGACAATAATTGAGGCTAAAACATGATATAAGATGTGAAAATAAGCCCCCACGCCCGCCAACGTTGATGACGCCTCATCAGCTTACTCCGTTTACCCCGACATCGCAGTAAGGCTGAACCATGAACCCGGATCCCAACTACATCCACCAATTCATGATCAACTGCATAAGGGACTCATGCACGGCTCTATCCGACTTGGCATCACTCGCAGACTAATGTTATGCATATCTTGTGGATCAAACAAGCATTAGGTAAAATCTGCAAGTATCACTGTGTTGTCTTATCTTGTACGCCTTCCAAGAATCTTTATAGTGGATCAAACAAATTACTATTAATAATTCTAACGCTGGATATCATTTTCATCTCTCGTAATACCATTCTCTCAAACATTTTTATCTCTCAGACATTCCATTCCCCTCAAACATCAGGACTCATGACAACTTGTACAGGAACCACCAAATCAATCTTGACATCGCCCTCCAGAACAACCTTGACAGTATACGCTCGAGAAATAATACACGAGTGAAACGTTGGAACAAACATCTTATCCTCCGGTAGCGTAAATGGTACTTCGAGAGTCGCTGTGTGGAAAACTGGTGATGTCTTGGTAGACTGCATATCCAAGTTCTGCGTCCATTGGATCTTCGTTTCGGTCTTGGGCAGAGGCACGGAGAAGGGATATCCAAAGTTGGCTACTTGTGAGCCGTATGTTGGGAGTGCTCGCATCGGTTGATCGCGGAACCATGTATGAGCCTGGATCTTCATAGACGCAGACACAATCTGAGGAGGAATTACATCCGCGGATGAAGGCTCAAAGGTAAAGCTAATAGGAACAGAAGATCCACTAGCCTGATATCCCTCTTTACTGAGATGGATAGCAGCAGGTTGAGCCGCTACAGCAGAGATTCGTCCCTGGGATGTAGAAAAGATATTCTTTTTGACCTTCTTCGACTTTTCAATCTTGTACAAATCGTCTCGTTCGGTAATGTTCAGAGGTGGTTCTTCGAAGGATGTAGGAATGACATTGATGCGATGCAAGTTTCCGAGAGCAATGTTGTAGCCATCTTTGGCACATGTGAGAACGAATGCTTTGATGCTGTATCCTACTCGTGCCATGTCTGGTGCCATATCATCCTTTTCCCAGCCACGGAGTGTTGGAGGGAGAGACATGTGTCGTTCCCAGATATCTTCCGAGTTGGTCTTGTGCGTGCATGCTTTCGATGTAAGATGTGCTGGAACGTTGAAGATGAAGGGAAATGTATATGTTGTTCCGGCGGAGAGGATTCGGGTTGTTGGATACTCGGATTCGTCGATGGGCATCTCCAAACGGAGAAATCGATGGGTCGTCATGTGTGTCATATCAGGACCATCTCTTCTCGTTTCGCTCATTCCATCAAGAGAGATATCAATATGGTCGAAACGAGTGTTTCTCGAAGGAGTAATACTAACCACCCCTGAAACTTCAGAGTTGGTAGTATAAACCTTGGAGTTGAAGTGACCATTGATAGAGATGTTGACTTCAGGTTTTCTGGACATCTTTCCTTTTAGTGTAGATGCCAAAGCAGCAGCTCCTCCCCAAGGAGAACTTCCATTTTTATGAATACCGAGATGTTCATACTCTGGAGGAGTCTGAGGAAGTTTGTCCAGATGGACGACAGAAGAGAAGGCTTTTTCAGTAAGAGACATGATTACTGAGATGGAATTGAGATAATGATTTGATCAAGAAAAGATAAGATGAAGACCAGTCTTTATATAACATGTTCTCACGCCCTGTTGTGATTGACCCATGACTGCTCCATCTAGTTCGACAAGTACAAGTTGTAGGGCGTAGACACGGGATCCGACCCCGGATACTGTACTCACAAATCAGGTGCGTCATATTTTAAGCTGAAATTTAATGAAAGGTTGTAGTCTAAGCTTATTCAGATTTAAGAGTCGAGGTTTATTTTCTGCTTATGGCCGTTTTATCCGATTGATAAGTTGATGAAATATGTCGTGAATGTCTACAAGTTGTATCTTGACCCACTGTAGATGTTAACAACAGTGGAGTTTTGTACGTAAAAATCGAGTGATCTCCAGAAAATGTCAATTAATTTTCACAGTACACTAAATTCTCAATAACTGTATTGACTGTGAATGTGCAATACATCTAGTGTTTCTGGCCTCATCTTACTGTGGTTTGCATCCAATTCATTGAGGTCTGCATTTGTCAGATTTGACTTGCAAGATTTACCCGTCTTACTCCAAAATCCGATAACGGACAGAAGTTGGAGAAGCTGAACACCTTCTATTGACATTTTTTGAGTCACCAGACAATTAAAAAAAGCCACAACTATTAAGCGATTCTTCGGGACGTCAAACCGAGACTCTAAAGGTAAGTTTTGACGGATTTCTCCATTATTAATCCACCAGCGCCCTCCCATGTCTTGTCGAGTACGCCCTGTGATGTAGGTGAGGTCCAATGCCTGAGCGCCCTTTGATGGCGACATTGACATGAGCGGAATGATCCGTTGATGCATGGAATGAATGCATGGAACTTGGAGTAATTATGCAGAGAGCGCAGCGTGGTTATGCAGATTCATGTACAAGATTAGTGCACTTTAAATGCGGCCACAATGGTGCATGTGAAAAGTTGCTTATCTTATCCTTATCTTATCGTAAAAGTTTGCCCCGCGATGAACACCACAGAAATTATCACCAAAGCCAACCCAAACCCCACGCAAACAAATTCACCAGCCAAAATAACCATGTCTTCAGAAACCCCCCTCAAGCCCATCCATAGCCTCGTCCTCGACACAGGCCCTCTTATCAAAAACGACCCTCCCGCGAATACCCTCCGCGCAAAAGCAGAACAACTCTACACCATCCCAGCCGTCGTTTCCGAAATTCGAGATGCCGCTACTCGAGCGCGCGTAGAGACTACTCTACTCCCGTTCATTACACTCAGATCGCCGAATCCTGCGAGTGTCAAGGTTATTCGGGATTTTGCTAGAAGGACTGGTGATTTGGCTGTTTTGTCAAAGCCGGATATTGATGTTCTTGCGCTCGGGTATGAACTTGAGTGTGAGAGGAATGGAGGTGATTGGAGATTGAGGAGTATGCCTGGGCAGAAGACTGTGAATGGAAAGAAGCCTTCTGAGAAGACTGAGGAGAAGTCCGAGGAGAACAAACCCGCCGAAGAGAACAAGACCGAGAAAAAGGTTGACGAGTCTTTGGAGAAGGCGGTCGAGAACTTGACTGTCGAGGACCCTGTTGCGCAGCCTCTTGAGCAGCCTACAGTCGAAGAGCCTGTCCAACCCGCAGAGGCCGTCGAGACCAAGGACGAAACACCTGCAGAGACCACACAAACACCAGCGACAACCTCCGCCCCCTCCGCCACAGAAACCCTCGAACCCGCCAAAGAATCCGCACCCCAAACCTCCGGCGAAAAAGTCGACGAGTCAATCGACGCCGTGGAAGAAGCATCAGACGGCGAAGCATCCGACGACGAAGGCGGTTGGATCACACCCTCCAACCTAAAGAAGCACCAACACGCATCCTCAGGCGCAGCACCTTCAGCGCCCGTCCAAAAGACTCTTCAAGCCGCGGTTCTCACCTCCGATTACGCCATGCAAAACGTCGCTCTGCGAATGAACTTGAACCTCGTCGCGCCATCGCTCGCGCGCATTACACATTTGAAGAACTGGGTTCTGCGCTGTCACGGCTGCTTCAAGATTACAAAGGAGATGGATAAGCAGTTTTGCCCTTCTTGTGGTCAACCTACGCTCAACCGAGTCAGTTGCTCAACAGATGAGCACGGCAACTTTAAAGTTCATCTCAAGAAGAACTTTCAGTGGAATAACAGAGGAAACGTGTACAGCGTTCCCAAGCCAGTCCACGGTTCATCGAATGGACGTCTCGCGAAAAATGCAGGCGGACAGAACAATTGGGGCACGAATCTTATTCTCGCAGAGGATCAAAAGGAGTTTACAAGGGCGGCTGATGAGCAGAGACGGCAGAAGAAGAAGGATATCATGGATCAGGATTATCTGCCTGATATTCTTACAGGTCATCGAGCTGGTGGTGGTGGAAAGATTCGTGTTGGAGCGGGACGAAATGTCAACTCCAAGAAGAAGCACTAAAGAATAAAAGTACTAGAGTAGAAAAGATTTGATTTGAACACTGTTGTGTCTAACGCCCATGACCTCCGTAACGCCGTTCTGCTTCGTGAATGCGGTGTCCGCTTGAAGCTGCGATCCTCCGCCAGTTTTCACTTGATCTAACTAGTATTTCCGATCGATCGACAAGAGTCCAAAGCCTTGATTCGGTTGTAGTCTGCGATTCTAGTCTGTAGCCGTGGTGTGTAGCCGTAGCATCACCGCGAGTCTAGGATCCGATCGGTAGAGTGCGACATGTCAAAATTTTCGATCGTTGAAGTTGCGATTGCGAGAACGAGTTTATTCCTCCTCTGCAAACGATTAGCACATATCCGTATCCCAATGCACATCTTTACTCACTCTGCTGAGTCAAGAGAAGCTCAAATCGTCGCTTAAGAGTAACGCGCTGGCGCGACCACTTGTCATCGGGAGAGAAGCGCGCAGGGTGAGCAGACTTGGTGACCTGGCCATTGGCAACCTTCTTGAGGGTGTAAAGGCGGTTGCCTTGGGCGTCGAGAGTGTACATCAGATGCATTGCGGCGGTTTTTGAGAGTGAATCGTGATTGATTGAGTGGTGGTGATGTTTTGCGGTGTTCTGCTTCTGGTGAAGCTTCTGTTTGCTTGGGACAGAATTTTTTGACGGGGCTGAGGTCACGTGCGAGGCTTATCGTTATCGGAGCTTGGACTTGGGCAGTGGAGACTTGGTCACTGGGAGTAATTGATCGGCAATTAAACAGCAATTAAACATTCTCACAGTTTTGTTATGCTGTTCAATCGCATGTGTTTATTTGCAATGGATCAATTTCTGTTCATTCACATGGCTTCAATTCGCAATGTTCAAGCGATATTCAACGCGATAAATAACATTCACTAGCTAAGGACAGACGCAGTTGGCTAATATCCAGATCCAAATCCCATCAAATCCTCCAATAAACCGACGATCATCCATTCTCCCTTCGAATCCTCCGCATCCCAATGTCTACTTGGTAGGACTGACAGGCTCTCCAACTCGGGCAGTCTTGCTACCAGCCCATCCCTCACGCTCATAAAAGCGAAAGACAAGATCATAATCCTCGAAATCGTGAACGATCCGATCAACTCGTCGATATCCTCGAACAGGATCAACAAGGCGCTTAGCAGCCCAGTTGTTGCTCTCGTCATCGCCCATGCAGTATGGGTTCTGAGCTGCGCCCTTGGCTTCGAACAGAGTCACGCTGAAACGACCGGGCTTGAAGATCTCGACGACGTGTTCAATGATCTCCGTGGTGGTGCGTCCGCTCTGGCCGCCGGGGACGTTGGTCTCGAACGATGCGAACGAACACTGAGGCTCGGGGGTGACGTGAACTGTAAAGTAATGCTCACCCTTGCTTCCTTCAACAGGAGGAACGACACCGTTGGCGGAAAAGCCGCAGGGACTAAACAGGTAGGCGTCGACGCGGGCATCGGGGTACTTGGATGTGGGGTACACGCTGGAGAGGCCGCAACTCTCCGAAACAACAGTTCCCAAAGCGTGGCCTTCAGTGGTGAGAGCCTCGACAGAGTCAAGCATGTTGCTGTCGGGATCGTCATTCGCAAAGACGTCCACCTCGTCAACTGTCTCGCCGAGACCACCGAGACTATCGATGGCTTCCTTACGAGCATCCTTTGCCTCGGCAGCCATCTTGTCGCTGGCGACCGCACTCGCGTGCGACAGATAGAACTGCTTGGCGTTTTCAGGCTCAAGGTCCGTCATGAGGATTTCCAGAGTTTCATCATGGTAGCTGCCGGGAGGAGCAGTGAATGGAGCTCCGACGGGGATCCTTCCCTCAATTTCGGACTCGGGAGTACGAGGAGGTGTGAGGGCCTGCTGGTTGGGCGAAGTAAGGTACAGGTACCAGTGATCGCCGTTCATCTTGCCCACCATGTAGGCGCTGCCGCCGTCAAACATGTCATCGAGGTACTTGACCTCCTGCTTCCAGCTACGGTGAGGACCTTGCTGTTTCTCGGGGAACAAAAAGTTCTTGCGGCTGTAAAAGACGCGGTATGGGGTCGCAGCAGCTTGGATGTCGTCGGCCGAGTTGGCATTGTGGTAGGGGAAGCCGTACTTGGCAGCAATGTGAAGCATGCGCTGAAGACCGAGGAGAAGAGTGGTGGTTCCACAAGTCTTGAGAATGATCTTGTGAGGAAAGACAAACATGCTCGACTCGGAGAGGAGGTAAGCGTCCATGTTGTCGGATTCAAGAACCGACAAAACCTTGCAGTTGACCATGTCAAGCATGGGAACCCAGGTATCAGCTGGAACAGCTTTCAGACCATTGGCAGCAGCGGTAGGAGGCAGAGTCGAAGGACTAGGAGCGAACCAAACCTCTAGAAGCTTCTCAGGACCTTCGAAAGCGTTGGTAGAGTCGAGGTCGGCGGCCACATCGTGATTGATTGTCAGGTGAGGAGTGGCAGAAGCAGGCGAGAAGGTGCAGTTGTTTGGAACCGAAGTGGACAGCATTTTGGCGGCTTTATTTGTTCTTTGCCCTGATGGCGAAGTCCGCGGAGCACTAGCTGCCGCTCAAACAGACTATGCGGCGTCTGTTTGAGAGAGTAGGCCCACAGGAATGGGGACTTGTTCAGATGCTGGCGGAGCCAGCAGCAATCGATCGATGGGGTTATAGCTAACGTCTCTCGAGGGGACGTTAAGGAGGGCGAGAGCAAAGGTTGTGGAAGAGCTCTAGTGGCGGAATT
Source organism: Fusarium incarnatum (assembly GCA_004367075.1). Classification (NCBI taxonomy): domain Eukaryota; kingdom Fungi; phylum Ascomycota; class Sordariomycetes; order Hypocreales; family Nectriaceae; genus Fusarium; species Fusarium incarnatum. Next base: position 233,613 of record QGDZ01000135.1, on the reverse strand, counting down.
GTAGGTGGAATTGAGTTGAGTTTATATCGTAGCGGGTGCTATCGGGGCCTGTAGACGTTAGAGTGTATTCGCAGTGATTGTGGTTCAGAGGTAACATACTTGGATGGTCGCGAGAATAGGAAGCGCAGAAGATCCGTCGGCCGCATAGAAAGCCCAGGAAATATACCGGTAGAAGTCTGACAGTCTTGACTGTCGATGTCTTGTAATTAAATCCGATTATTCGACATTTAACTCGATGCGTTGATTGAGTCGCGTGAGGGTTTGAGTGAGGTTTTTTCGCGATGACGATGCTCGAGTTTTTTTGCCACGAGCAGCGAAAAGTCTGGGGTAAAAAAAGACACAAAGCAAACAGATCAGCGAGATATGTTTGTTTTGTTAGAAAAGGAATCCCTCTTGCGGTGAGAGAATTTTGGGTCTCTTGTTTAATTTTTTTTTACGAGAGGGGGTTGGGTGGGTTTGGGCTTTTTCTTCCGCGTCTTTCTAAATTTTCTGATGGTTGACTGTGATCCCGATCCAATGCAATGTGCTAAGGTCTCAATCAGGCGGTGCTTCGGAAACACAGCCCGGTCACTACAGTACAGGTACAGGTACAGTTACAGTTTAGTGAGGTACAAGGTTCTCAAAGAGTACTGTGCTTTTGAGCGTGTACCAACGGGATGATTCCCCGAAGCCTTGTAACCTGGTTTTTGAATTTTGATTAATGTCTTGACGCCTAAAGGAGGTGAATGCATGATAATTTTCGGTCTCTGTTGCAAAAATCCCACCGACGCTGAACCTGTTTTGGGATGTTACAGACAACGTTATGACTGGGTTGGCAAAAGACTTTTTGGTGGGGGCAAGGGCTAGAATCCTTGTATGGCTTGGGTTTGGCCACAGGTATTTCGTCATTGTAGTTGGAATGGTAGACTGTTGGGTTAGACTGTCGGGTAGCTACGAGTAGCTCAGTCTAGCCAGGAGTAAGCAAGACAATCTTGACCCGACTGTAGCTGGTAGTGACTGTGGTTGACGGCAGATGTTTCTCATGCAATGTCTGTTCCCGGTACAGCTGTTGCAGAGCTGTTGCATGCGTGGCAGCCGTGGCTTGACAGACGCTGACATTCACAAACACGGCCTTCGGTTCGTCGCTCCGTACTCTCATGTGGATCAATTCTAACCGGCCACATTAACCAACACCTTGTCCGTAATATCCTTAAACACGTGAAATAGTGAACAATCCCGGTACTTGTCCACCAGATTCCCTTCCCCTTCACCGTCTTGCTTCTCTGCTTGCGAAATATCCTTCCCTCCGATTGTCGTACCAGACGGGTATGTCGGACGTCTTCCCTCTTCCAACAACGCAATAAACTGCGCATCCATCGGTACACTCCCCAAAAATGGAACGTTGAACTCTTCGGCCATTGACTTTCCTCCCCCGGATCCAAAAATGTCGGTGCACTCGGAACAGTGCGGGCAGACGTAACCGCTCATGTTTTCCACCACGCCCAAAACACGAATGTTTGTCTTTGTGCAGAAATTGAGTTCTTTTCGTACGTCGGCTGTGGCTACTGCTTGTGGTGTTGTGACGACTACTGCGCCCGCGACTTGTCCTGGTGTCGCATCTTTTTGGAGGGTTTCTGCGAGTGAAATATGTTCGTCGCTTGTTCCTGGTGGTGTATCGATGAGTAGATAATCCGTTTCATCCCATAGGACGTCCTTTAAGAATTGTCGGATCATGGCTGTCTTTTTGGGTCCTCTCCATACAACAGCGTCACCTCTTGCGGGGAGTAAAAATCCCAAACTCATGGCGTGTAGACTTCCGAGGCCTTTTGACTCATCGCCCTCGTGGACGAGTACTGGTGCCCATCCTCCAGGGACTTGAGTGACCTTGGATGCTTCGATTGAGAGCATGCGTGGAATTGAGGGGCCAGTCAAATCGACATCGAGAATACCGACAGAATGACCCTGAGATGCAAGCGACAATGCTAATTGTGTTGTAACTGAAGATTTGCCTACTCCTCCTTTGCCTGAGAGGACCTGAAGGTGTCAGTGGTGACCATAGGGTAGATGAGCGACAAGCTTACCAGGACGACCTTTTTGACTTTTCCGAGGCCCATTACTAAATCGGGATCAAATACGGTGTCGCGATGATGGTAATTCAAGTGACGGTTGTTGAGATCAAATACAAATGAGCGTAATGAATGAGGCAAGAATTGGATATTGCCTTCTCTTGATTAGAAAGCCATTTACTAAGCTGTTGAAGAGATTGGCGGGAGCATGACGATGAGGGGCACACCCCGCTATCGATAGCACTGAACAGCTCCGTAGTCGGCAAGAACCTTCTGTAACTACACCAAATTTGGAAGACCCAGTGGACGAGTCTAGAAGGGTCTTTTTAGAGGTCTAGAAGATGACCAAGAAGCATCTCAATTCTCAAACATTCAGATCTTTAATCAATCGGTTTCATCTTATCTTTAATCGGTTTCATTTAATTATCGCAAAATCACCGCATATCTAATTAATTCATGGCAAATGCCCCCGGGGTATCTTATCCAGTATCATGATCAAAGCCACTTTTCCGACCGTCCAATATCCAAACGCGCCGTCAAGTCGCCCATGCCACTGACCTATTTTCCCAAGGCATTTCCTTGCCAGTCCTGTCCTATACCAAACCGAAACTCCTTTTTTTTCCAAAGATAAGAGACAAGAGAAGAGAGACCCAAAATGATAAGAAAAGAGATGACTCAAAAAAGGGGACAAAAAAGAAAAACACAGCCAAGGATCAATACGTCAAAGCGCATAACTCCCTGCTCTTGGCACCCAACACACCCCTGCAAAAACAGGCATCTTATCTCATGCTAGATTGTTTGTTCTGAGACAAAACTGTTTCTCAACGACTCGCTATTGTTATCTGTGCGTGAGTTGAGGCTCAAACGCGCGTTCAGCTCATCGACTACCCTTGCGATAAGGAGATGCCGAAGGGGGAACTTGAGCTGGGGAATCCATCAGAAATTGAATGGATTGCCGTGTGCACATGACGATAGGCTTGCTTTGGGGACAGTAGCCCAATAGTTGAGCATGCTCGGGAAGAGTCTCGGGCACGGCATCGATGAAGCGAACAATAGGCCCGCCGTCAAAGGTGAGACCGATTACTTGAGCTTTGTACTCGTCTGATCCGTCGGATTCCTCATCGGGGTTGACCGAGATTGTGTTACTGTCTTGTGTTAGTTGAGAAGTTACACGAGTAACGGGTGGCTTACGCTTGACTCATTGGAGGACCCATGGCGTCGTCAAAGTCACTCTTACGACGCTGACGATTCTTGATGCGCTTCTTTGTGCAGTCGTGGAAGAGATGAAGAAAACCGGCGATGACTAGGACTGGTGTTCCTAGAGCGAGTGCCCAGGGTCTGAGATGTTAGTTTGGACAAGGGTAGACTGGGGTTGGGACGACTTACGGATGTTGGCGTCCTCGAAGGGTGTGGGCGAGAGCAAGGATGATACCAATCATGGCAATCAAAGATCCTACTTGGATCATAGTCCATGTAGACCAATAAAGAGAAATAAGATCTTCACCGTCACAGAATTGGAGAGCAAGAATGGAATACGCTTCCATGACGACGATGGTGGTGGAAACAGAGACACATCCAAGACACATCCAAACAGATTGCCGTATGCGTTTTGTTCGAGCTTTAGGATTATGAGCAAGCTTCTCACCAGCTGCTTGTGCACTATTACTGTTAGATGAAATACAAGATTCAAAGATACAAGTCGACATACCGGATATAAGTCCAGGAAGCAATAAACAAGACTAACAAATTGGACACAAACATGGTCCAGTAGATAATCTTGAACTGCCATCGCACCATATGAGAAGCAAAGCTAGCATATTGCCGACAAAGCTCAGGGTTAGGCTCTTGTCGAGTAAAGAGAGTAGTCATCTTGAAAGAATGAATGTTTGATGAAGAAGGTAAAAAGTCTAGAACGGATGAGACGTACTGGGGGTCCTTATACCTGGAGACCGGTATCTCTCTAGTGAATCTAAGACTAAGACATGGGAAACACAGACCCGCTGCCGTCTGAGCATTGCCTTGGTAGACGCGCAATTACACATCTTGGTGTTAGCTGCCAAGAACGCCCAAGAACGACGATCACCCTTGAAAAGTTACGAGTAGGTAGTGGTGTTTGCTTGTCACTGTTAGACTCAACCCTCTGTCTTGGCTTTCTGAACAAGGGGCAGATAAGGGGGTGCGTTGGGCCACGAGGTTAAGAGTCTGAGCTGATTGGGTCCAAGATTAAGAGATCTTAGATTTGTTACACTGGAGTGAGATCGGGCAGCTACATACGGGGGGACCCCTTGCTTCAGAATAAATTGAATGCTCGGCTTTACGATGGATAATAATCTCTGCCAAGGGTTGCTTTACGACAGTGATTAAGCTATGGCACTTACTGCCAAGGTTGTAGTGACAAAGCTTCAATGCCAAGGTTGATGTTGGAGAATGTTGAGGCAACAGGTACGTACGTATCAAACTACCGCCCTCATATCGTCATATAATAGGCCCATCAACCATATAATATGGATCCATTGAGGCTGTGTGCCAAGCCGGGGCAGTCATTAGTGTCTCTCCCTCTCCGGAGCCTCAGACTAATCTCTTCCGCGGGAACAATCTCTCAAAATCTAAGTCTAAAGCCCAGTCTGGGGTGTGTTCTGGGGTCCCTGGACAATATGACTGCCCGATAAGAACCCAACGACTCGGTTAAGCCCAGTAATTAAACTATTTTGCTTTTCTGTCATTTAAAAAAACATGAAACGTTTCTTTGACTGGTATGTGCTTTGTTACCCAGGGATGAGAGAAAAGAGGCAGCCAAGGTGAAAACTCTGTATCACTCTGTATGACGGATGCGACACATTTCAATTGTGTCACCTCAACAATGTTGACCCCAATTCTTATTCCATCAATGCCGATCTCCAGCCAAGAACAGCCTTTCCCGCCCGCAAAGGGTGGAGTCTACGGCACTTGACCGCCACCAAGGGATACTCTTTCAAGAAATTCAATTCAATCTAGACTTGTTCAGCTAGCCTGAAAATGACATTCATTCACTGGTTAATTGGGTCTCCATGATCTACCTCCCACTACGACACTGCCCTGACGACTCCTCTGGGGTATCCTACGACACTGCCCTGACGACTACTTCTGGGGTATCCGACATCAACTACGACTATTATCGCCAAGCGTTGCGCAAACGTACAACGTCGTCGCGTAATCCACGGAGTCCGAGCAACATAACATAAGTGGAAAGCCTCTTGTGATGACTGCCGGTTCCAGATTTTAACCTTATCAATTGTTTCACCAACGGCTGCTAGGCATGTGAATTCGTGCATTCCATGTCGTCACTGTATTCCCTTATCAGGATCGTCGTTGATCCCACTTATCCTTTGTAGCGGCGGCAGAGTAGCGCTGTTTTAGTGACGAGTCAGCCATGTCGATCACAGTGGCTGTGTTGATCAAACTTCTTGAGTCATTGACGCGTCTGAGACATTGATAATGATTATGATTAAGCTTATCTTGAAGTGAATCGTGAATCTAGATGTGGCTTTAGATCGCGTCATTGTAGATGTAGATTGGATATAATATCTTCCGAGATCGATCATCCAAGGTTGGGTTAGGTTAGCTTCGGCTGACGTGTAAGAGGCTATGTTCTTGATTCACTGTGATACAGACCATGTTCTGAGTAACATTGTGAGACTGTGCACGGGTTCACGAGTTTCAAACAGATAAGATGCGATTGAATTGACGAACAGATAAATATAGATGTTTCCATACATCCATACATCGAAACGCGGAGAATTTCAAACTCTGATGTAAGCTTATTTTTGAGTGTAGATAGGGATACAACATAGACCCACGAGTCACCGCTGTTTCAACTGAAAAAGACAATGATCGTCAGAACGATGGGTGAATGGATCCTTTCTCCACGATGATCTCGGACCTCAAAAGTAGACAGTCACCTGACACTTTGTGAACACTGCCAAGTCTTGGTGATATCAAAGCGTGAAGCGTGGGTTGAACTGAATTGAAGCGTGACTTGTAGTTTTGTGTAATGGAGATGTCTAAAACAATGTCGATCAATATTTCCCGCGGGTGGTGGAGTCGAGGGATGATATCCTAAAGTTTCTTGAACCGATGATTTTCCGCATGGATCACAGAAGTTCCTTGCTTCCGATCACATACGCCAGACGTGATACGTCCGCTTCCGAACAAGTGACCCAGACGGATGCTGAAGTTCCGAGATCATCTAGGATCTTCCAGAATAAGCCAACTCTGCCACCTTTCTGGCAGCGACATCACGTCCCTTTTCGCTGGCTTGAATGTTATTTCCAAGCTCCCTAGCCTTCTGACGCATAGCCACACTGGCTTCTCCACCATCGAGAACCTTCATGAACGCTTGAGTGAGATCTTCAATTGTCCAGTTCGGACTTGTGCTCGGACATGCCCATACTCCGACCCCGATAGTTTCGGCCAAGGCTGCATAGTTGTAACAATCTGCCCACATAGGAAGAACGACGTGGGGGACTCCAGCACTACAGGGGTTAGCATGAATTGACTGTGAGATGGGAAACTTACTAGACTGCTTCGTTGTAACAGTTGGCTCCTCCGTGATGAATAGACGCAGAGATGAGTCCTGATTCGAGTAGTGCAGTGGGATCGACGGTAAGCCATCTCTCCAACTTTAGGCGACCACTCTCGAGGTATTGCTTAACTGGGAGGAAAACGTCGTCTGAGTATTCTCCAACCTTGTTGAATTTCCAGAGAAACTGAATATCAACTTTGTCGAGAACATTGGCGAGTGCCTGTGCCATGATTGCCGCTCGAGATTCAGAGTACTACTTTGTCAGCATTGACCAAAAAAGACGAAAAACAGAACAAATTCGGATAAAACTTACGGCGACTGTGCTACCTAGGTTGACCAATACCGTCGGCTTCTTCTTCAACCATTCGACCAATTTGGGGTCTTGCTCTTCAGCCGGAGCTACTGAAAGAACGATTGGGTTTGTGATGGTCACGTTTGAAGGAATGTAATCAACTGGAATCGAAGCTCCCTCAGCGGTAACAGTAATCCAAGGGACATCATCGCGGTAGATGCCAAAGAAGTTGATTGGATCCTTGAGACCCTTCTCGCGGAGAGCCTTTCGCTTGCTGACGACGTCTGGCATTCTCAAAACGGCATAGATGAAGCGCATGTTGAGGTAAATGTTTTCCGGAATCTTTTTCCAAGGCACTGGAAACGGCAGACCTGAGCTCATACTGATTTGTTAGTGGCACAATGTCTCACTCAGATTCGTGGTCCAACTCACGACGGATATTTCCAAAACATGCTTCCATACGGTTGATCTCCAAGAAAGTTGTCAACAGCTTGATTCGGCGTGATAACAACATGCTGTCGGTTCTTGTCCCTCGTGATATCAAGTCCTGGGCGGAACAAAGTATCAATGACAACCACAGCAGGGTCAATCTCATCGATGAAAGTGCTTATCTCTTCATAAATGGAAAAGTGCTCCTCGGCAGACCACGGAGAAATCCAAAGTTGCATGTCCCTACACAAATGGGAGATTCCCGAAGGACCCGGCGGATGCGGAACATCGTCGAGACTTCTACCAGCTGCGAGAATGACATCCGCATAGGCCGGACTTTTGAGTTGGTGGAAAGTGATGCCGCGAGATGAAGGCGTCTTTCGTTGAGCGAATTCCGATACTCGTTGGAGCTTCTTCTTAAGTTTCGGAAACGACACAAAGTGTACATCGATATCAGGATATTGCTCAAGCAAGGCTGAGGCTGTTGCAACGTGGACGTTTGATACACCGTGTTCTTGATTAACCAGAAATAACGCAGTGCCGTTTCTTCCCTTGACAAACGGCGGATGAACTTCTGTCTGCTGAGGAAAGAGCAATGCGACGAGTGCAACGAGCACTGTCCCGAGGACCAAAATTCGAGTAAACATGATGATGGTTGATGTGAGATGAGAGGGAAGGAGGATCCGTGCTTTTTTGTAATCTTAATGCGAATACGAAGGACCCTGGTTGCACTTGTAACGTATACCCACATATCGTCAGCCCTAACGATGGACCATGCCTGTAGGAAGTGAATGCATGTCGGCAATTGGTGAGGCCAATTGGGATGGAGGTAAGTGTATGGAAATGGTAGGAAATGATTGTTGTGAGAGATTGAATGTTGGTGTTTTGTATCAGTCTTCGGGCTTAAGTACAGCTTCCGTTGGTATTCCCGATGAGGATGACTGTTCATCCACCGTTGGCTGATATGATGTTATGGCCCATGGCATAAAGAAACTGTTCAATCTTGTTCGGGTTTAGGCCGTTATCGGGTGGCGTTGCGACTGAAGAAGCTTCATTCAAGTGAAACGTTGGCGTTGAAAGCAAGATTCGGGATCCGAGGCTGTTGCTCTTATGAACGATGGATGGGAGGATATTCATGTCGGGTTGTTGAAGTTAATGCTACTAATCGTTGGTAAAGTTTCGGGCAATATTGCAACTATACACTTAACCTTACTCGAGGTATCATTCAAGTAAAGAACATGATAATTGTACTTGATATAATATTGATGATTCGACGGTCTCATAAGACGACAACACTTCGGTAGATAACAAACCCCTCACTTTTCGCCCTTTACCACTGTCTCCTCCACATCCCCTGTTATATCCTCAGGCTTATACTTGCCAAACTTGCGAAGAGCAATACCCTCATTAAACATACGATCAATCTGCTCAAGTGACTTCCCTTTACACTCAGGAACGCAAAACACCACAAACATGATAGCCAACGCAAGAATACCAGCAAAGACAAATCCAACCTTGGACCCCAAGCCTCCATATTGATCATACAGCATATAAGGAATACTGAAGCTGACAAGGAAGTTGGCTGCCACGTTGACGATGGAGGCTGTTCGCTGCGATGCGTCACGGAGACGAAGGGCGGGTATTTCGGTCGTGATTACATAGTTGAGTGGTGCAAATGCAAACGTGAATCCAGAGCCGAAGAGCGTGAGCATGGCTACGATGCCGGATTTGACGCCGAATGATGGGTTTGGGACTGTTCCTAGGGCGCCCATGGTTATGATTGCTGCGAACATCCATCCTGCACTAGTCAACAATAGAGGGCTACAAAATTAGCAATATTTCTCAACCTTGCAAAGAAGACTTACCGTCGTCCAGCTCGATCAACAAGGTAAAGACCAGCAAACGCGGAGCAAAGATTAACGATAGCATTGACAATAGTCATGGTAAACGGATTCACGGTTCCGATGTCGCGGATAAAAATAGCGCCGTATGTAGAGGCAAACGCTTGACCGGTGGCTTGCTGGAAAAAATTCATGGCGACAACGATGGCTGTTCGTTTAAGGTTTTTTCCTTGGAATAGTTCAAAGTAGTTTCCTTGCTCTGGTTCATGTTCTAACGCGTATTGGAGCGTGGCGAATTGTTCGTCGATCTCGGCTTCGGTTTGTTTTCCCTCTCGGAGTTTGCCGAGGGCTGCTCGTGCTTCTTCGGTTCGATCTTTGGTGAGTAACCATCGTGGAGACTGATGAGTTAGTGATGAGTTTAATGTGGATGATGTGGTGGATGTACCTCTGGAATGAAGAAGATGGCGCACATGACAAAGACGGGGACGATGAAAAAGAGGCCGAAGGGGATACGGAATGAGAGGTTGCCGGATAGAGTGCTTGTGCCTCTACAGACGCACGCGACGATGAGAGTACCGGACTGTTGATTGTTAGATGGTGAGAAACGTGTAACTGGAGAAGAAATCTTACCATCAAGCTGAATTGGTACGAGCCAACAGCAAATCCACGAATTTCACGTGGCATAATCTCAGATTGATAAACAGGGACAACAGCGAGTTCCATGCCAATATAAATGTCTGCTATCGTCAGCTAATATAAATAATAGAAAAGGGTCAGAGCATACAGTTCAGGATTCTGGTAGCCATGATTTGATCCTTGGTGACAGAAGTCACAGCCATAACAGCAGGAACCAAAGCCCAAGCACTCATACCAAACATACACCATCGTCTCCCCCAGCGCTCACTGACAAGACTGCCAATGATGACACCAGCACCGAAACCGATATAGTTTAAACTGTTGAACAGGGAGAGCCACGAAGGAGGAATACTGTACTTGCCAGCGTCAGCATCCCATTCACCAAACTGGGTCTGGAATGCTTCCATGGCTTGGGTGTTGTTGTACGCTGCATTGTCGAAACCGTAATTAAACGTCGAGACGGCAATTACAGCGAAGGCTATGCCGAGATGGCGATTGAAGTGTTTTAGAATTCTGTTGTTGGACAACATTGTTGCGTTGTGGTTGTGCTTGTCTTGGATGTCTTGAGGCCGGGGTGATGCCTTTAGATATACCCCGTCAGTAACATCCTCCCCCGCAAAATACGAGTATCACGAGTTACGCCAAAGAACAAGGTAAATTCGTTCCAGATCATGGTCTTGGCTTGGTTCTCCTGATTTTCCCCACGGATGAAAAACTAAGGTTCTGGGGTATGTGGAGTATCCGTTAGTGCATCCCGGACTCGGAAGTCGGGGGGAATTGATGCCGCGACTAACATCTTGGGATAAATTTCTTTCTCCGCCCGACTTCCACTTCTTAATTCTCGGATCGACGCGACAATACAATGCCTGATCAGAGAACCCGTACCCGCATCGGCAAGACTTCCGGGATATGTGCTCAATGTCGGAACCGCAAGGTATGCATACACTTTATCCATTGAACCATAGTCTGATTGGTATCTAGGTAGCATGCGATGGAGACCCTCGAGGTTGTGAGAATTGCAGACGACTCAAGTTTACATGCTCTCTACTGTCGTCTGACGGAACTTTCGAGATACTAGAGAGAAGACGAGTATCGCGAGCGTGTATCCATTGCAAGGATCGAAAATTGAAGTGCTCTGGTAAAAGACCGACATGTTCGAGATGTTTGGAGCGTGGTATCGAGTGCCACTACCCGACGGCTCCATCGTCGAGGCAATCACATCAGGCCGAAGCATCGGACTCTTCCGATTTTGTATCACCTGTCGGAGACTCGAGAGGCGTCGAAAATGCACCAACTCAAGCTCATGTACAGGTTACTGAATCATCCGCATCATCGCCCATGTCTCAACAATTACTACAGTACGCTTCCCCCACGTTCTATGAACACAATCTTATACAAACAGGAACAAACAAACAGTCAAACAGCATATCGACGCCTACTTCGATCTCGTCCATCCAATTCCATGCTACGGATTTCTCCATCGAGCTACACTTCTCCAATCATGGTCCAAGAATGAACTCAATCCATGTCTTTTGCTAGCAATATGCGGCATCACATCTCGCTTCATAGATCCAAGCAATCGCAACAATGGAAGGAAATGGATTCAAGATGCAGAGTCTCGTCTCCTGCAGAAACTCGCCTTACCACAAGTATCTGACGTGGAAGCTTGGCTGCTTGTCACGTTGGATCATTACCTTTCTCAACGCGTTAGTAAGATGCTTGTGGCTATGGCTCTGACTTCTAGACTTGCTCATATTCTGAGACTCAATCATGAGGATCCTCGACTGGGATTTCTAGTACAAGAGCGCAGACGGAGGTTGATGTGGGCTATTTATATCATGGACTCGCTTTACTCGAGTGGAAAGGCGGAGTTTACGGCTTGTACGCCTGAGACTCTGCATATCAGACTGCCGTGTAACGAAAAGTCGTTTTCCATGGATATACCAGTTACCACTGAACCACTTCATCAGCTATCACAGTCTGATACAACCAGTATAGGTCTTCTGGGGTATTGTATCCGAGTGCTAGACATTCGCAATCGCGTGCAAAGGTAACATCATTGTATCTTTTTTAGACGTACCAGCTGACTTTATAGACTTACTCTGACAATTACCAACCATCGAAAACCGATAGAAGAATGTCTCCTAGCCGTCGAATCCATCGAAAACGAACTCCGTCAATTCTCTGCTTCACTGCCGCCTCGCTATCACTTGGACAGAACATCATTCTCACTACGCGCATTCTCACCCTCGCGTACACCATTCCTGATGCTACATGCATGGTATCACCAAACACACTGCGATCTTTTCCGCTTCACAATCCCCGGTTTCCGAGAAGGACTTCCCGCGTCAGAGATCCTAAATCTATCACCCGAGTTCACAGCGTCATGTCGAGAAAAGTGTCTCATGCACGCTATTTCCGTTTCGAAAATCCTTGAACTTCCAAAACTTGTGGGAAGTTCTGAACTTATTAGTGATCCGTCGATGGCTATGTGTGCATTCCACTCTGCGAGAATCATATCAAGACTTGGACAGTATCCTATGGGGAACATGCCACAGATGGAACTGGTTGCTAGACTGACCGCCTGTTCGGAAGCGTTGGGAGAACAAGCTACGATTCTGCCCACTACGGCGATATTGTTAAAGGGCATAAATGATTTGTTGAATGATGCGCAGAGGAACAGAGATGGACCGTCGATATGGGCCGAGGAAGAATCTGAAAGTAACAGATTTTCGAGACCGCAAGTTAAAGAGGTCTTTTCTAAGCACAGCGTCACAGACGTTGTTCAGAATTTGAACTTTCAAGAAGAACAAGATGGCATGTCTGAAGGTGGGAGTGCTGATGTAGCATTCTCCAACTCGTCTGTGGCGGCTAGTTCGGACTTTGTTCCCATCAACGTCACGTCTGGGGTCATGGAACCAGAGGTAGCCGATTTTGGCGGGTATTTTGGAGATGCAGAACCTCAGGACAATCTCTGGGCCATCGGAATTCACGGTCAGTATGGATCTGGGCAACCGGACGTGTTTATGGACTCGTTTTGGCCTCTGGATTATGGGGGTTGGACCATGACAGATGCGGATACATTTTAGACGCGGGTGTACTTGTTTGAAGAATACTGAACAAGCAATTATATACTCTACAACGGTCTATGCTCCGCTCCAATACATGTCCTGCTATACAACAAAGCTAGCTTCCAAACTTCCGCTGGAACTCACAACAGAAGCCATATATGTCCCCGCTTCGCACAACCAACTGTCCGCCATCTCATCCCACACCGCGGTACTGTATTTGTCCAGCGTCATAGTAACCGAAGATTCTTGATCCGGTTCAAGCGGCACCTTTTGAAACCCAACTAGTGTTCGAATAGGCCGTAGAAACCTCGACTTTTTGCCCGACTTGGATTCGTCAAAGGAGACGTAGAGCATAAGCACCTCAGCACCAGCCATGCAGCCTGTATTCTTGACGTCAACTCGTACGTCGCTTTTCGTCATTCGGATATTGGATGTAGAAAATGTGGTATAGCTCAGTCCGTGTCTTGGCTGTGTTAGTAAATGAATGAGAATCGTTGAGATGACTTACCCAAACGGAAAAGCTACTTCGATACCCCGAGCTTCAAACCAGCGGTGCCCAACAAATACATCTTCAGCATAATAGATCCTACCGTTGTCACTACCGAAACTCAAGAAACTTGGTCCGTCTTGAAGCCGGCTTGGAAAGGTAATTGAAAGCTTTCCACTCGGATTGACTTTACCGAATATCACATCCGCGACAGCATTGCCCGCCTCGTTCCCGCCATACCAACTGTGAAGGATAGTCTTGGCTTGATGGCGCCATGGCATCGCAATGGGGTTTCCAGCTTGAGTTATCACAATGGCGTTGGGCTGGGCTTCCAGGACGGCTGATACAAGCTCATCGACGTAAGGTGGTAAGGACATTGACTCTCGGTCCTTGCCCTCTTTTTCTAAATCTGCATTGAGACCGACGACGACGAAAGTGTGTTTGCACTTCTTTGCTGCTGCGAATGCACGTCTGATACCCTCTGCTGGTTCAAATCTGAGGCAGCCACCAAGACGGCAGGCTCCTCCAGGGATGGGAATGAAGGAACCGCCACTAGTCCTTGATGTTGGTGCACTGCCGGATTCGACTCGTAGACGATATGTTTGGTCCGACTTCATCTCGTACGTCCCACGTACTTCTGTAGACCCATGTCCAAAGAACATTCCACCATGGGTCTGCGTTGTCTCGTTATCAATAACAAGATGGTCGTTGATGTACAATTTCGAGGTGCCATAGCTGGCAAGGCTGAACTCATATAATCCATCAATCTCGGGTTGGAAGTTGGCTTTCATTGACATGTAAAATGTTTCGCCTCGACCTGGGTGGTCGTAGTCCATGAGTTGGTAAGTGGTATCTGGTATGGTTTGTTGATCGAAAGGTTTTCTGCTCTGAACAGATTCCGGCTCGTTGAAGAAAGAGATGGAGACACCTCGATTGCCGTCTTGGTCGGTGACATGATCCTCAGTGAAGCATGGGGGCAAAACGTGTCCATAAACACCAGGCTCGAAGTGCACTCTTGCATTCGAGGGTAGTTGGTCTCGAATACCTTGAAAGACTGAGCTTGTATAATATGGCCGGAGGTTCGCACTCCCTCCACCACATGTAGCGGGAAGCTTGGCGTTTGCTCCTATTATAGCTACGTCCTCACAATCCTCAGCTTGAAGCGGTAGGATGTTACTTGAGTTCTTGAGAAGGACGACACTCTCGGTCGCTAGCCGTCTGTTGAGAGCTCGATCATCTGGCGAGTCTCGAGTCGTCTCTTTCGTCGATACTCGTGCTGCTGCCACGTTGTTGACCAGTTCAAGAACCTTTCTTGCTCGATCGTCTATTGTCTTTCTACTAACCTTTCCTGAGACAACTGCTACTATAGCTTTGTCGGCACGATGTCTGGAAGGACCGGGCATTTCGATATCAACACCGGCGTTGAGAGCATCAGTACAGCCATATGTACCGTACCTGGTTTCGTTAGTTGAATTCAGAAGACGGGAGGTATCCTTACCAATCACTCATCACCAGCCCATCATAACACCATTCCCCTCGCAAGATATCTTGCAAAAGCTTCTTGCTCTCTGAAACATGAACTCCATTGACCTTGTTGTATGAAGACATGACAACCTTTGGCTTAGCGTCTCGCACCGCCATCTGAAAAGGTTTGAGATAAACTTCCCGCAGTGCCCTTTCCGACATACAGATATCGGTTGACATTTTGGCTGTTTCTTGATCGTTGGCAACAAAATGCTTCAACGCTGCCGCTGTACCTCTGCTTTGCACACCCTTAATGATCGCCGTTGCCAACACTCCACTCAAATGAGGGTCTTCAGAGAAACTCTCGAATCCGCGACCGTTGAGAGGGCCTCGAACAAGGTTGACTGTCGGACCTAGCCATACGTGGGCGCCTTTTGCCTCGCATTCTCGAGAGAGAAGTTGACCTGCTGCATAAAGAAGCTCTGGGTTCCATGTTGCACCGAGACCAGTTCCGCAGGGTATACATAGTGCTGGTACTGGATTAAAGAATCGACCGCCACGAGCACCATTAGGACCGTCGGTGCATTTGATAGAAGAGATTCCATGAGATGGGATAGCGGCAGAGTGCCAAAAGTCGGAGCCTCGTAAGTGTCAGTGAAGTTAGAGTTCAAGACTTTTGGAACGAACCTGATAGAAGAGATATCTTTTCGGCAAGGGTGAGAGACGCGAGCGTTGACTCAACGTCGATGGTTGGTCTTTGATGGATATGCATATCGGGAGTTGTTGGACCTTGAAGATTCATGGAGACTCCAGCTAAAACAAATTGGTCAACAAATCTAGGCTATAAAGGAAGTGAGCAATAAACACTAATTCACACTGAAATCCCTCCGGACCGGATTTAGCACGATGAGGCGGATGAACTGGTGGGTCCTCCCTCTCGGATGTCGGGCGGAGTTGATGAATGTGCGGATGCTGTCGCGTATCTCCTCAACAAGGTCTCTGTCACCTTGTGGTTCTCCACCGTGTTCAGCTGATAGATTGGAGGATATCAGTTATTTTTCGGGTCCGGAATTAGAGACCGTCGAGTTCGTGGATGATCGGAGGATATTCATGCCGGAGTGTTGAGGGACAAAGGTACTCCTGGCAAAGCTTCGGTCAGGGGCCGTTCGAAGTGACAACGATTGTTTGCGAGACATTTTGTTTCTTCTGCAAGAAAAGTTAGCTATGCTTGTGTGTCAGTAATTCGATGATTGTGGCCATGTTTTCAGATTCCATCAAATGATTTGGGTTGTGCGATGTCAATTAAGAGATCAGAACTCAGTGTATTATCCCAGCCTGTATTATCCCTTCGATGCGAAAATGGTCCCTTAACGATCAAACCAGCCGTCTAGCCAACAATCTTCTATCGCCTTTATCGTCCCACGGAGTCGCAATTCTCGAAATCCGTCTTCTTTTCGCATCCGGGTTCGTTGTCGATGTCAGGGGAACGAGTTTCGGTCGGGAAGATGTACTGAACTAGACCTGTTAGTAAATGTACGTGGGTGAGAAGGCATGACTTAGGAAGTCTAACTTACCACCTGTTGAGAATGGCGGACACATACCGGTGAAATGAGTCTCTCCCCTTCGGAGACAGTGATACCTTTTGACAATGTCCAAGGTATGCGTTTCAAGAGGATAACGGAGTGCGACTCAACGTTCGCCTGGGTGAGAAGTCGTGTCAGTTCCGTTGCAATCGACTGTCTTCTGTGCAATCAATGAATCGTGGGCCATACGGTTCTTGGAATCTTGAGCTTGCATCTCATCGAGCGCCTTTTGCATCAACGGTAAAGGTCTGTATCGGAGCATGCCATTGGTGGTACGAGAACCTTTGGCCTCCTCAAGACATTTTCGCATCGCGGCTGTTTTGCGTTGCGCATCTGCAATGATCTCTTCCAAGGCAGCAAGGTCCTTATCCATTTGGCAAATAGCTTCCTCGCTCATCTCGATGTACTTCGCGTCGGTTCGCACACACCAGTCATCCTTGTTTCCCTGAGGGGACATGACGAATGGATATTGTTTTTGGGAGATAGAAAAGAAGAAATAAGTGTGCTGGATTGTGAGTCGCGAGGGAAAACGAATGAGAAAAAAGGAAAAGACAAGAGCGGAGGGGAAATTTGGAGGGAGGTGAGGACGGGAACGCAACAAGTTTTGAGAGGCAGCTGCCTGCACCTGCAAACTGCCGGCAGACATCGCACTGCTCGAACCAATTAATCCGATATGGAGCCATAACCACACATTTCTAAGAACCGACCGCCGAAAGCATGGTGGACAAAATGTCCATTTACCTTATGACTACTTTGTGCTAACAGATTCTGTTTCCTACCTACCTCGTACCCGCTACCTACAGCGACGCCAGACTTTGGAAAGAGCGTCTTGTAAGAATTCCTCACAAATACTCCCCGATCCTGTTCTTCTCAGCGTGTTCAACCTCATATGTCTTCCAAGCTCCTCTATTCTCTTGAACGTGACACTTCCAAACTCACGATGGCTTCGAACATGATGAACTTCAGCGATTCCCTGCCTTGCGGACTTCAAATCCGCCGCTCTGCACTCATCTCTCCGTATTTGGCTTGTAGCATGTCTTTGAGACCTATGCCCTTGCCTAAAGACTTGCGGTTTGGCTCGTCGGTAGGCGAAAACCATACGCTGGCGAAATTGAAAAGGTATACGAAATCAAAGACGGTCGAGTTCCTGGATGATGGATCGGTGAAGATTCGTGTCAGATTAAACCGGTACAAATGTATTCCTAGCAAAGCCTCAGGCAAGGGATCTTGCGAAATGACAGTGATCGTTTGCGCAATGGTTTGCTTCTTCTCTGTGAGAGGTTAGCTATGGATATCCATGACTGAGAATCACTCGGCGGTTGCCATCATGGTTTCATATCGAACCAATGGTTTTGAGTAACGCAATGTCAATTTAGAAGGCGAGATCCAATGTAGTATCTCAGTGGCCAGTATCCAATTGATACGACACAGTTCCAACGTCCCTCGTTTACCACACCAATCGTCCAACCAACATTCCTTTTTTTCGCCTTCATCTCGCCATGGGAGCTGGATCTGTCAGTACATGTTTACGAGCAGAGAGGCATGACTTATAGTACCTGACTGACCTATGTCCTCAAGATTCACCACCACCAGGAAGTCTTTTTCTCAGGGACGTTCTCCTGAGGGACGTTCTCCTGAGGGACGTTCTCCTGAGGGACGTTCTCCTCAGGGACGTTCTCCTCAGGGACGTTCTCCTCAGGGACGTTGTCCTGGGTTCCCTCGCTATCGGGCGTCTCCCGTGGAATCGCCGTCTCTTGTACCCCAGAGTACTTCTTTACGCTATCACGGTACTCGTCCAGGAGTGCATCGGTGTACCGAGCACAAAGGACGTCGTCGAGATAATGAAAAGCTTGAGAGATATATCCCCTGTCTGCTTGGATGATGTGTTTGGCGAAGGCTCGTCGAGCAAATTCCGGGTCGAGCTTGGCTAACGGCGAGTTGATGACAGGCGAGTCAGCAGATTCTCCGACATCGTCAAGATCCTGTCGAATCTTGGCAGCTTCGCGCTGTGCCATAGCGCCGATTTTCTCCAAGGCCCTGAGGTTGTCTTTCATTTTGGGGATATCGTCTTTGTCGACCTTTGTCTGCTTTGTATCGGTTCGTTTAGAGCTCTTAGCCCCAACGCTCGGATCGCCTCCAGAGGACATGCTGGATGGATGTCTTTGTTTTGTGAAGAGTAAGAAAAAGGAACAGTGCGTCGTTGGTAGTGTTTGATTTGGAGAGCGAGAGTGTGTGATGTTGAAGTTTCTGAGATTACTGAGCGAACAGAAGTTGATGTTATTGCCTAGCCCCACTGTCAAGTTATCTGCATTTCTGCCAGCTGTTGGCACTGCACATATCCGACCTCTGTTGAACTTAGCAGCCGGCCGTCACTGTCACTGTCACTGAATCGATCAACCTTGCCTAGCAACTGCATAACAGCTCAATCTCTTTCACGTCATCGCCATCTTGCTCGAGTGCTCAACACCAAAAAACTACACTTTACACAAACTTGGACGATCGCGATGGCCTCACAAGGCGACAACACAATGGACATCACCACTCGAGCTCCTCTTGCTCCTACCAACACTACCACTACCACCACGACTACTACTAATACAACCACTACTGGCACCACCATCACCACCATCACCACTATCACTACCACCACCAGCCTTGGCAGCAACGAGGTCAGCGGCAGTACCATTGAAGCACCGAGCACTGGATCGCCTGGCTCTGAAGTGGACTTTCGGGTCCAGAATAACCCTTTCGATTTCGTCGCTCCCGCTCCCACTCCTGCACTTCCCGCTGGCTCCGGCAACAATCCGCCTACCACAAACCCTGGAACCCGAACCGCGGGCCTATCTGGCTCTGACTTTGGCCCTATCATTCGCGGTCGTGGTACTGGCCGTAGACGTGGCCGTGACAATGGTCGTGGTCGTGGGAATAGCGGCAGAGGGTCCTTCGCAGGGATCACCGGGAGGAATGAGCAGCACTATGTCGCCCCTGTCGTCCCTTCTGCTGTTCCGGCCGTCCTGCCAGGCTTCATGCCTGGTGGTGGCATCAATACCACCGATACCGCCAACAGACGACCCGGAAACGTGCAGCTGACGGGCAACACTGAGCGCGATAGGCTGGCTATACAGCAGGGCTGGAACGAGGTCAGTGCTGGTGATATGTTCATAACCGCTCACCATGCTCCTCAGAGGGCTCGAGCGCGTGCAAGACAGATGCAGCTGGAAAGGACTGTAATGTATACGGAAGAGCAAATGGCTCGGCGTGAAAGGCCCCGGATCTCTCGCCAGATCGTCGATGTCCCCCGGGAAGAGGTCACCGTCGATCAGGCGCAAGAGGATAGTGCCTAGATAACCACAAGCTTGGGCTGAGCATGGATGTAATATAAACTGATTGATGACAAGAAGTGGAATATTAAGTGTATGGTATTGGGTATCTATATGTCTAACAGTAAAGCGCCTCTATTCCATCTGACGCAAACTCACCTGATCAATTCTCCAAACTCCTCTAGTCTCTTCGTCATAAAGTTGCCACTTTGTGCCCTTGGCCAATCGATGAAATACCTCATGTTCATCTCCACGACTATTCCTGAACAAAGCGGGCTGCCATGTCTTTCCAGACGCCTTCTCGTCTTTTCTCTTTTGTCGTTGTGCCTCTTCGACCTTGTGTTTGGCTGCCGATGCGTCTCTATAATTGCCTTGCTCCAGGGACGAGATAACATCTCCCCAAGCCCTTCGCGATTCCCGTGGGTCTTGTTCCTCTGTAGGCCTAATGTTCATTGACGAGGTCTCTGCCTCGACAGTGTGTGTTCCCACGAGCTTGCCACTCCCGTCGGCAATCTTCCACCCTTCACTCCAGACTCCGGAAATCTTGTAGCAGACCTTCTTCGGTTGGTCTTTGTGATAGACCTTCGCTTCGAAAGAGTTCTTCTTCCCTCGGAAGAAGCCGGCTCCCGAAAAGTCAATCTCAGAAACATATCCAGAGCTCGAATTGATGGTGTATGTGCCGGTAATCTCAGGATAAAGACAAGCAGACATAAATCCTCGAACAGTGACATCCGTAAGTGGTACCAGATAATCCTCGTTGAATTTGTCAAGATGTATCACTGCGTGGCCCATTTGTTTGATGTTGATGTTCCCATTGAATGTCATCTCGACCCGCCCATAACCATCTGCTCGAATGCCGTGTTCCTCGCTGGCGATATGCATGGCGGTAATGGGTGGATGATGGCTGACTTGTTCGACGACTAATCTCGTATCGCTGTCATCCTCACTCCAGGACGCCAGGAACATCTCGCCTAGAAATGCGTTGAGAGGCTTCTTGATGCTGACGTTGGGTGCACCAGCGACATAGAGTTGACTCCGAAGACCGGCGAGGAACAATTGAAGGACTGACAGACTCCGCTTTGCTGGGTCAAGTTCTTTCGTCGGAGCTGTAAAAAGGCATGGTCGTTGAGCCCAGCTTCCAGGGTTTTCAACGACTGATGATGGAGCGAGGAAGAATGGGGGAGCGGTAACATTTGCGAGATCCAAATCGCCTTTTAATGATGAAAGGAACTGACTTGTCAGTTGGTGATCAATTGGTGAGTTACCCTACACATACCTTGGCGAGGTCAACAAAACGTCTCCCAATTGAAGTTGAATCATCATGAATCGTTCCTTGAG
Organism: Fusarium incarnatum; assembly: GCA_004367075.1. Taxonomy (NCBI): domain Eukaryota; kingdom Fungi; phylum Ascomycota; class Sordariomycetes; order Hypocreales; family Nectriaceae; genus Fusarium; species Fusarium incarnatum. The sequence goes on along the minus strand of QGDZ01000135.1, from coordinate 212,546 downwards.
TCTTTGGAATAGGTGCCATGATTACTGTGATTGTTTCTGTTGAAGGATTCGTTTCAATTGATACCTGTCGACTCTTTATATACCAAAAGTCAGTTTCATCTCTCAAACTCGTCTGTGTCTCATCACATGCTTCAATTGCGTTTCGGGCGCACAGCCCCGTCTCACCCCGGTGGACTCGTACCGAATGCGACCTAAACTCGGCCGACTTAGTGAGAAGCCGGGATGTTTATTCGTCCGATAACAAGCGGAATAATTGAATGCCGTCGGATGTCCAACTGCCGATGACTTAGTGCGTCATTTCGAGGCTTAGTTGGCGCTTCAAGATTGGTGTTTTGCGAATCGTCAACGACCATGGTAGGGCTGAGATTGGTGTTTCGATTCATCATTCCGTGGCTGCGCTGGACAGTCAGCATCCGGGGAAGCTGAACAATTGACCTCTGACTCACGACATCAAGACCGAATGGCGTAGATTCTCGTTTGGCGGCCATGGCGCGTCGTCTCGCGCGTCGTCTCGAAAGCTCTTGGTGGGTTCGCGTGGGCGTGAATGGCAGGAGATCCCTGTTTGTCAGATGGTCTTAGCAGTACGCACGTAGGATGCGCGATGAAGAATGATCGTGCTAGATCGATGGGATGAGTCGAATAAAGGCTCAATTTCGTCGTTGGTCAGAGTGGTGTAAGCAGATTGAATGCACCGCCGGACAACAGCCGCACCGAATCGCTGACGTGCCGAAGGCCCTGCATTCCTATCAGTGAGGTGTCGCTATGAAGGGCTCCAGGATACAGCGATCCCAATGCTCAACAAGAAGTGTTCCAAATCACTTACCAGCCGAAGGCTCCGCATTCTGGTCGACGTTGCTGGTCTCATAAGTACGCCGTCTCAATCGGCGGTTGTCGCCCAGGGCCATCATGGACTGACCTATGCTTGCAAGAAGCGCACAAGATCACTTGTAAGCCAAAAGACCAGTATTCCCGTCGGTAACCTTGATACAGTCTTATTGTTAGGTCGAATGCGCGGGGGAGGAAGAGTTGTGCTGTGTCGCCTACAGGATTCTCGTCCGCATCGGTCGCACCGTGGGTAAATCATCTCAATCGGGACTCGTCATACAGAGAATCGCATTGGATCAGCCTAAATGCTCGACGAGAGTCGTACCAAGTCGCTTGTGCGTCGAAGGCTCATCACGTTGGAGAGGCCTAGAGAATGTCAGCGGCGGGTCAAATGCGTGGTGAAAGATGAGCCATGCCTGATCTAGCGCTCTGAAGGCCTTTCGTTTCTGTCGGCATATGTAGCGTCGCGGGATAGTCTCCTCGGTCAGCACTGTTCTGAAATCAGCTTCTTTAGTGATCCTGAGGTCCCAGAACTCCGATGGCGGGACTGCAAGTATGGTCTCCGGTCTTGACCAACCCAACCCAGTGGGTTGACTCGCACACGGTCGCAATCCGCTAAGAGCCCTTCTGGGATGGTGACGTTCATTGCGCATTATCAAACAGGAGTTCGAGTAATGGACTGAATATGAATTCTTGACGTGGTGGTGATTGAGCAAAGTCAACCATGATCTGGCGGCGATTGATTGCGTGCTCGGTGACTGGGTGCCAATGTTTGCGGGCGACAGCGACGCCTTGCGGCGTGGAACATATCATGTGATCGCGCTCTAGAGAAACATGAGCAGATGAAGCAAGTGTTTGATGCAATACAGACCTCGATGTTTGAAGATGGTTGGAAGTGGTAAAAAATGGAAGTTGTTGGTGACGCAGCGAAAATTTCTACCTTTGCTCGGCCACCACCGCTCCTGCCAATTCTACTCGCGGTTTTTCCACACACAAACACTGGATCACATATTACTAAACTCAAACATCAATTGCTATCTTAGAGCCATACTGTCTAGGCTTTGCCTATCTGTTTGTTCCGACGGTCGCACGCCCAGTGTATAGACATAATCGAGACATGCTCAATCTCTCTACCAGGAGACTCAAGTGTCGGAAGCAACGCAAAGTGGTTGACAGAATTCCACAACCCAGATAGTAGTAGTGTAACAAAATTTCATCGTAGTTCCATCCCTTTGTTTCCATCACAATGTAGTACTAAATGTATCTCATACCGATTATAGTGGTCACATCGTAGCACATACCCCAAAACTAATCTGCACTCATTCCATATCCATGCAGTGTTCAGTGTGCAGTCGTTGGACTTGATGACCTATCGCCTGTATGGAAGAGAGCGTCTCATATCTTGGGTTTCCCAAAAATGGTCGGGGTCGACTTTCTGGTCGCCATGGAGTGTTACAACACGTCGAGTATTGCTAATCGTGTTGAATACACTCTTGATCATGGTGTGGTCGAGTCTCGTTTCCCCGAATTCCGGGTCCCGATCGTATGTGTACTTTGGTGTTTTAATGTCTCCGAATATCAGAAGACCAGATCGTTGACGTGTCAAAGCGACGTTGAGGCTGCGCTCTTCTGCGACGAACAGAGGACCAGTATCGAAGTCGACACACAAAGCCAAAATCACAATGTGAGCTTCACGACCCTGGAACCGATTAAAAGTAGAGAGTGTGATGTTTCTGAGCACGTTTTCCCTTCGGAATCGTCTCCCAATTGCCCCCAAATTTGCTCGATATGGGGTCAAGACGACAATGTCTTGAGTGGGCAAGTTCAGGGTCTTGACCATCTTCACCAGAAACGTCGCAATCACATCGGCCTGTCGTGGATTGAGGCGGGAAAGACTATCTAGCCATTCACGGCAGGGGCATTGTTGACAGTCGAAAAACACAGGCTGCAATGTGTTACCGGAGGGAATGTGATACTCGGCTTTCAGATACTCTTCAATTTTGAGACCAAGGCTGAAGTTCACAGGGTTGCACAGTGGGCTGTACTTGAAGTGAGGCCTGAGATTCTGATAAACAGTGTTCAGGGAAAGGTCAAAGAGTCCTTCGGCCATGCGATGTTGGGTGTACAAATGGAACACCGGCCATCCTAGATGAATGAACCAGGAGAGCCATGATATCTGCGCAAATTTGGCGAAACGATTCGTCGGAATGGGATCCTGGGGCTTGTTTCGAAGGCGGTACCGAAAAGGTATCTGACTGTCAAGGCGCCTGTCGTGCTTGGAACGATCACCATGCCGCAGCTCAAAGGCGGTTGCCAGATTAGGAGCAAGTTGCTTGGGGTCACCGATCGCAACCATCGGCCGAGGGGTGTTACCATACACCAGTAACGCATCAGAGCAGAACAACGTCGCTGCTTCGTCAAACACCACAGCTCGAGCTTTGTCGTTGTTGAACATTCGATAGATCCAGGAACCCGAGGCCCCTGGGGTGGTCGCAACGACATTGGCGCACTGCACCACAAGCCCCATCAACCTGTTTAGAGCTTTTCGATAAGAGTCCTGTGTCTCTAAACGTTTGTATGGGGAAGTAGGCTTAATACCTCGAGCAAGTTCCACAAGCTGACGAAACGCTGACAGTTCAGGATCGTTTGAAGGCGACGAGACGAGTTCGTTCAATTTCTGGTGAAGATCCCAAAGTTCGGAATTGTCATCCACCGTCAATGGCGGTACCCCGTTAGCCCCGAGCGCACGCAGCGTCCACCAACATAAGGAGAGCTCGAATCGCCAGGGAGATGGATTCCAGATAGTCTCCTCCTTGAAGGGCTTGCCGAGCAGAGACAACATACAGTTGTCGGCCTCAATGTGGAGACTGTATCCCCGCAGCGCCATGAGGTGCTTTGCGTGGCCTTGCAGCTTCGCGTTAACCTTCTGGGCCATATCGTCGATACGATCGAGAATGTTGTCAGTTGAGCCGTTGGAGGCTGCGGCGACATACACTTGCTGGATAGAGCTGTTGAAGCACATGGCTATGACCAAAATCGCGGCAAGGTGAGACTTTCCTGTTCCAGGAGGGCCAGACACCAGCCCGAGACCAAGGTGCAATTTGCCGAAATAATGCTGGACCCTTTCCCTGTCATCCTGAAAGACCTGATCAAGGCAGGCTTCCTTGATATTGGCAGGAATACCGTCGAGAAGGTCGAAAGTAGGAGTTTTGACGTTGATGCCCTGCCTCTGCAGTGACCAAAGCCCTTTGCCGATGAGCAACTCATTGAATACCGCCTGCGTGATGGAAGCATGCGAGTTTGTCGCCATAGACGAAGGTGAAAATTCGAGAGAACTCAAGTTGTTGATAGCAGATACACGCCGCTGCTCGCCGTGAAGGTTGATCTGGCATTGAAGCGACACGATGCTTCGCTTTGACTTCTCGTCTGTCGCTTCGTAGTTGGGATAGCTAAGCGGAGTAAAGTCATGGCCAGGTTGCTTCTGCTCTGGTCGAGTCAATAGCAGTGGAAGTCGGCGGTTGCAGTCCACTCCCGCAAGATGGTCCGAGGAAGCGAAGGTCAAGTGAAAGGCTTCCCAGGCTGCGTGTTTAGGTGACTTGAAAGTCACAACTAGTTTGCTCGCGTCTCCCTTTAGGGCGCGACGGGCTGCGCGCCAGTGTTGGACTTGCTGTTTCCGAGTGTCAAAAGATGCGGATCATATGAGACGAAGTCACTCACAAATTGCTTTGACGGCTCGAGTAAGCAGACAAACTGCTTTGTCTCCTCATCTGGCTCCTCGCCGACCTTCTAGATCAAGCAGGGTAGTTCCATGTCCTCAATTTGTTCCAAATATTTGCTGAAGTCCCAGACGTCTTGGACATGGCATTGGGTAAGCGCTGTGTCTCTTTCATTCGCGTTCTCGAAACGGATACGTGGTTGAAAGAAAGTGCCTCGCTTGTTGGGTATTTGTTTTGCGTATCGATCCATATCCCAGGTGTGACTAAATGAGAGGTCAGATTGAACTGAAACGAAGGCCTCAGCTACTTACGTGTCTCCAAAGTCAAAGGCCGTCTCCCTCCGGCGAACGTTGAGAGACCGGGTAAATGATCGAATCTGATCTTCTGGTGCCGGGATAAGGAGGGTAAATTCTGTCGCCTGGAGGATTTGATCTAGTGAAGCCACTTCGCAAATCTGAGCCCCATCGTTGATCCATGAGTCCACTGTAGCATTCGCACCATGGAAAGGAGTTCCGAAGCCGATGACTTCAACACTGTAGTTCTCGTTGAGGGTGAACCTCACCATGTATGCATCAGGGACCTTTTGGCCAGTCGTTGCGAACAGACGTTTGGTTTCGTCGGTGACCAGTGCCTGACTTGTCGTCTGAAAGCCGCCTGGGGGAAGCTCGATCATAATATGGTGCATGTTCGAGTCAGTCAATGCGAGGTCTGGACTGTACCATGTCCAGATACCTCGATCAGGGTCACGGGGAAATGAGAGTTTGATTCCATCGCGTGTGAGGTTGACGAAAACATCTTGGCTCTCCGGGTCTGATGGAATCGCTCCCGATGCGCCTTCTCCAGAAGGAGGCGGAATTAGCAGCGTGCACTTCAGCTGGGTGGCCGCCATGACGAGAAGCTGCAGCTGCGACGATGAAGAAAGCAAAAGAGGCAGGCGCAGAAGAATGAAGAGTTTGGAAGAAAGAATGAGGGAGAGAAAGAAAAACGGAGGAGAGAATGGGAAGGAGATGAACGGGGCGCAGTGATTTCTGGAGGGCGGCTGCCTGCAGTGCAGGCGGCTGGCAGAATATCCTTGTGAATCACTAACCCTAGCAACTAAAATTTGGCCAAGCTCGCAAGCCTCTGAAAACTTTAGGGAATAACAATTGACGAGGCTGGCATAATTCTCAACCTTTCGCTTCGACAACACCTCATCGACCGATCGCCAGACCTCGAACAGCGAAGAAGCTGGGCTACCCAAGAACACCAACTTCTCTCACTTCCGTCCACTCACCTTCGTTCCTTGTCTATACATAAACAAGCCATCAGTTCAAAATGTCCACTGAAGTAGGCAGAGACCGTTCGGGTGATCGCTCCCCAAGCCCCCAACGAACCGATGCTAAGCATGCCGAACTCGGGGAGGAGGAGATTCGTGATATGGAGTTGGACCTTTCAGCCTTGGAGAAGCTTATCACTGAGGGACAGCGCGAGGCAGCTGCCATCCGACAGCGTCTCGGGTATGCCAAAGACTCTGGTAGCGATCATGCTAGCCGTGGCAACGACCTTCTGGTGCTCAAGCCTGGCTCAGCGTTAGCTAAAGCTATGGCTAAGATAGATAGGGCCCTAATTGAACGTGGCCTGTCTTACCTCGATAATGCCCTCACGATTGAGCACTTCCACTACCAGAAGACGTAAGTCATGCCTGTCCACTTGTAGAAATATGCTAACAGAATAAAGGGGACACGGGCTTGTTGATCCAGCATCTGCTGGGGGGCTTCAACCACGCAATGGGCGGTTACAGGACTATCGTCGTGGCTCGGTGCGGGAGACGGCACCTGACTACAACGAACAACGGGAGAGCGTTTCGGCCGCTATCGAAGCTTTGTCTCTGAGCCAGGAGAAGCAAGACCCTGCGGACAACAACTCCAACCTCGGCGAGCGTTGAGTGGTATCCCGTTACCATCCTGGAACATATCGTCAATGTCTTTGAGGATGTAGTGTTCGGTCATTAGGAGTGTCCGTCGATCTCGGCGGTGGCAGATCAGGCAACGTAAGTCATGCCACTTCACGAAGACATCGTCCTAACAGATTCAGACCTCCATCCACACGACCCCATGGCAGGATTAAGGCGAGGTAAGGATGTTCATCGGACGGTTGATTTGTTGGTCAATGGCGCTTAGGAGTATTCCCATCAACTGGGATCGATACAGACCATGAATAATACACTGAAGTTCTCTCTAAATTAATGTTGCATTACTCAAACAAAGTGATTTGATCTGAGACTAGCGATGATAACTGAGTCCGAAATACGTGGCGGCAATACCTCAACTACATCTTGATGGGCTTTCCAAGCATCTTCGAAAATGTCCCCTGAAGCAACGTCATTTGGAGGCCAGCCTTAAACATTAGTGGCAGATACTAATCACAGAGGCGACAGAGTCCAGTGTCGGAGTATCATAAGTATTGGTCACCGAGAACTCGAAAGACGAAATAGCTTGATCACATTATGTTCTTAGAAGTATGTAGGCTACTTTGTTCACCGTCCAAAGAGACAGAGGACAACCTCTTTGTTACCCACTTGTTCACAAGACCATGGCACATATGTAAGGACTTCGTGATGCTTGTTTTGCGAAAGAAAGAATGAGAAACCAACTTGATCGCTCAACATATCGGAAACCCTTTCAATTCAATGCTTAGAGCTGCCTCAGCTACCACGCTGGTCATTTTCCTCCTTAAGGGCGGCCTTCTGCTCCGGAGCAGATTGCTTGACCGGGGCAGTTGCTGGCGCCGGGGTATCATCCTCTCCCTCGGTAACCCGGGGTCTGGGGATGTCGAGGATCAACCTGGCCTCTGGAGGGTTGCGGTCGGCCGAGTCACTGTACATGACAGTCCTCTCCCAGTGCTTCTTTGCAGCCAGGGCGCGGACCCTGTCTGGCAAAGCCTGAATCTTCGAGACATAATAGGTTGAACCGGTTCGTTTCATGACCTGGCGCGCGGCTACTGTCGCGTCGTGCGGGCGGTTGCTGATTATAGTGCCACTACCACAACTGAAGGAGTTATCCCTCGCGACCCGGGGGGTGGCTGTGAGGTTGGCATTACTTGGGTGCCTTCGGACTTGTCCATGAGAACCTTGGCCGCTATTTCCACGGACACCTCCAAATCCACGGCCACGTCCAAATCCACGCCCGCGCCCAGGAGCATTTCCACGACCGCTTCCGGTGGAGCCAGAGCTTGAGCTAGGCAAGCCCGTGATCTGATCTTGAGGGCCAGCAGCGGGAGGGGCGACAGAAAGCGAAACAGGAGGAGGAGCAGGAACAAGGTGACCAGAGTCATGCTGTCCAAGAACCAATTCGCGTACAAATGCCGGGACGGTGCCATAAATACTAGCAGGGCTGGGAGCGGCAGTGAGAGGAATAGCAGCAACTCGGTTGACGCCATTGCCAGAGGGAATGTTGATGTCGTTTGTCGAAGGGTTGTCGTCTCGTGAGGCCATCGTGATGACAGATAGAAGTTGTTGTTCTTGTTGTCGAAATTCCAATCAAGTGTGAAGTCGTCAAGTCTGGGAATGACTGAAAGAAAAGAGATTGTTTTGCCAGCCACGAGATGGGGTCGAGTGTTTGTGAAGGTAAAATTGTTTGACGACGTTTGCACTGACAGCTGCAAAATCACAACTTCGTTCAGCGAACCAATCTTTACCTGAAATTCAATCATGTGATCAAACTCCCTCTTCAAATAGTTGCATGGCTCTGATAGAGCTCGAACAACGAAGCCAACTGAGGAGCCTGGTCAGTCTGCATTCTCGTCGGCTTGTTCCAACGATCACCCATTTATACTCATATCGCTAACGACCCAAGGACGAGTACATTCACGCTGCACCGATTGTCGCTCGTTGGAGATCTCCCCTCCGAAATCACAAGAAGAATCGTCGACTTGACCCCCAAGAGCCAGAAAGACGAAACAACACCATCGCGTTATCCCAGCTTCGGCCAGGCCTACTGCGAATCGACGGAAAATACGTACTTGGTGGAACTTCTCTTTCACAACCACCGCTTTAGCCCAATATTCTCTCTCACTGTTACCCTCCCGTGGTTACCAACCGCCCACATTCATCATCACTTACGCCAATATGCTGCGACTACCACCTGGACTCGACGAGCTGATTGCGTCTTACCCAGATACCCCGGGAGCTCACTTCGCCTATGCGTCCCTACCACTCCGACGAAACCTCGAAGGAAGCCTGGTGCAGATGCTTGACAACGCTGTCCACGAGCAAGCGTCGATTCTCCTCATCACCAACGATTATGAAGTCACCCAGCATGAGTCTAACTCTCCCACCCTCAATCACCATGGCATGGTGATGAGCTTCGCATCTTTCCTCGGCGCTCTCGAGCTGTCGCTCGGCCCTGACGGGTGGCAGAGCAGGACTAGTGATAAATCGGGCCCATGTTTGCCCCGAGATGGGCTTATTGTCCTAGACATGGATCCCTCTCTCCCCAGCGATTGTGCTCTTGCCCTACTTGGCCTCATCCAGTGGGCATTTGGTGTAGAGACATCCCACGGAACAAGTATGCACATTCTCATACTTTCCACCGCTGACCATGAGCAACTGACATCTGATTTGGTCCATATGCGTGATACGGATCGAGAGTTGCGCGTCGCTGAAGAGTGTCAGGGTGACGATTGCCCTCCTCTGGACCACGTCGGTGAGCCAAAAGGCAACAGCGACCTTGTCAACAGAATCTGTGACAGTATCCGCGCCGAGGAAAACAAAACTCAACTCATCATCTCTTTTGGGGGCGAGTATCTTACCGAAGATCTACAGTACAAACTGAAGGGGCTGAGAGGAAACCAACTGAAGATTGTCGACGTTGGAGCATGGGACGATTCCCATGGGAAGTTCAACAGCGTTCGCTTTCCGCCCCTTGGTGTTGCAACAGTCCTGCTCCAAGTTCCACCCAACATCACCATCCTCCCACCATGTTTCAGCGGGTACAACACAGTCCACGTATTACTCGAAGAACGACTTGATTACACTCGGAGCTGGCACGGCGATTTAGCTCAGATCATCGAATTCGACCGTATCCTTCCAACCCAACATCGTTGGATGCAGCTGTGGTGGGCAGCGCAGCCTGGATGCGGAAAGAAGTCTGTGTGGTCAAGACGACAGTCCCTGAACGACTTCTTACAAGGCGGTCACGGCGACCATCATCTTATCGAAGGCGTCCAGCTGGGCGGTTTCATGGCTGCCGTGTACGATGCTGAACGATGGGGAATCGACCCTCCACTTGTCCTTGAACACTTCATCGGCCCAGAGGATCGTGTCGATGTGACAAGAAGGCGTCTCGAGATTCAAGGAGTCATCCAGAACCACCGGTTCGCTCTTCGGGGCCAGGAAGCAACGATATTCCGGGCAATGCTACCTGTTGTAGCCTACGATCACTGTGTCGCCCTATTCATATGCCTGGACTCCGATCCTATCGTCCGGACTGTCAAGGTCAACTTGGCACTGCTACTCATGGGGAAACCCCGCATTTACTCTTACCATCATGATAGCGTAGGATGGGAGCTTCGAGCCGATGGGAGCATGTTGAACAAACTCGTCGACTGCTGCACGGGATACACAAAGCCCATGGCAGCAAATGGTCCACTTTGGCTTCAATTGGGGTTATGGAATCAGGAGAGGTATTTGCGGAGATGTCGAGCGATTGACCAGTTTCCAAGTCAGCAAGCCATGCAAAACCGACTGGGTAACATCTCTCCCTCAAAGTTTGCAGTAGACCAAGGTGACTTTCCTAAAGTTGAGCTACGACGACTTGAGCTTCGCGAGAAGCTCGGTGCCACTGATCTGATCTCCGAAGAACAAGAGATGAGGGGCTTTGAAGAAGGAGATGAGTTCGATGAGGATCAACAGCATTGCATACAAGGCCACCTTTTGCGTGCTTACCTGCACCTCCTATCTACAAGCCATGAAGTGGATGGCAATGTCTTGGGGTATAGCCTTCTGCCATCCATGGTGGCATGCTACAGGCTTTCATGCCGCCTCGCAATGGGAGGATCATTTTCGGCGGCTTCGCTTCTCAACGGCGATGCAATGAGATTGCGACATCGCTTCGTAGGCTCTGAAGTGAGGGTGAAGAACATGGTCTTCGATTGTTACAACTGGGCAATGATACCAGTTGGTGTTGTTCAAGACTGGGTGGATGCGAACTGTCCTGGTGAGGATCTTTTTGCTGTCTTGATGGCGGTAAATAATGTCAGAAGGGAGATATTCTACGAATGGCCGGATGCAGGTCTAGAGTAGACAGGATCGGAGAGAGTATGGAGATTTGGAAGAATGGACTTTTGGTGGATAGTCGCTTTTACATACTTGCTAGTTCAATTGATCTTGACATACTGCATCGAGCACAACAGATGAAAGATTTACTGCACATTGCTAGCGCAACAGATGAGGTATCCAATTAACCCAATCTGGGACGAGCCTTCAGCTAGACTAGTGGTGTGGCCCCATCAGGGCCTTTCTTAACTTCTTGGGTGAGAGCGGCCACCTTATCGTTGAGGGTCTTTACCACCCCATCAAGACGTTGGAGGTTTCTGTTCGCATCCCGTATGTCTTCCCTCTCCTTTTCGAGTTTCCGCCGTAGCTGATCCATGTGAGCCTTGCTCTTCTCAAGATCGGAGCGCTCGGAGCGCAGTCTTTCGCCTTCATGGCTCGCCTCGGTGACCTTGGCTTCCGCTTCATCAAAGAGCTGTTCCAGCCAACTGCGAAGGTTGGTAGCCATTCGAGCATTGGGCAAGGCTGACAAGGACGTCTCAATGGATTGCATAGAGACATTCAGAACATCTGACATCTTTGCGGTGTTGTTGGGAATCTGGATGATGAAAGAATAAAGGTGGGGTTTATGAGTCGAGGCAAGAGCGGCTCCAAGTCACTGGTTACGGCTTAGGTCGAGGCAACAACATTTCTGATTCATGTAGACATTTGAACTCTCTTTAATAATTTTAAAACATTTGGTTTTACTGCACATTAAACTGCCATAGTGTCAATCATAAACCATCTCGATTTGACAACCCGTACGCCCGCCGTGGGTGAATCACTCAAATTGACCAAGTAGTCTCTCAACTCAGCATCTGGGTGCGCCGAAAAGCCTAGCGGCTGGGCCATGGTTCTACTACTTCCGACGTGAGCGACCTCGACCTCCTTGTCGAGAGTTGAAGGCCTGTTCTTGGGTTGGCATTGGCCCTTGCTGTCTACCGCGTCGTTGCGAGGCCTCTGGGGGTGCCCCAGTAGTTGCTGGGGTCTCCGCTGCGCTCGACTGTGCTGGCCCAGCCTGTGACCCAGCCTGTGACCCAGCCTGTGATTCAGGCTGTGGTTCCGCCTGTGATTCACCCTGTGATTCACCCTGTGAGCCAAGCCGACCGTGCTGCGAATCATTCTCAGCCTGGGTGGCATTTCTCCTCTTTCTAGCAAATGCAAACAAGTCCTGTACCCCCTGCCATGCCTTGACGTTGAACTCCGGGGCCCGGCCTGTCTCATCAGGACCTTCCAGCTTTTCCTTTCGCTCCGGCTTGAATGGAATGTAGAACAGCATATACTCCATAGGATACTGTCGCTGGTCCTCCACTGACCACCGCGTCGACATCAAGTGCTGATCCTCATATGCCGGAATGATCTCCTTGCGATGAGGCCCATACGTGCGGACCTTGTCTTCAGTCTCGACTTCGTTCTGGTTGACATCTTGGTGATTCTTCGCCTCGACCTCTCTCATCTTGACGACAGCCGCAATAGTGTAGTTCAATCGCTTTCCTTCCACGAGGATCCATCCCTTGTCAATCTTCTTCGGGTCTTCTTGCGGCATCTGGAAACGTTGAAGGTCCTTGAAACGGAGGCGGTTCTCGGGGTCGTTGTTTACGTCGCCGTTGGTTCGGAGCAATACTCGGACGACAAGAGGCTGGCTGGGTCGATAGTGACAATCTCCCTCTTGGATGTCGAAATCACCAAACTTGGACTCCACTGCTTCTTGGAGAGTAATCTCGGGGCTTTCGATTCGATCCATGATGACAATGCTCTCGGTTGCTTTCACGCTGGGTGACTGCTCGAGGATACTGTATGTCCTCCAACTGTAGACCGGGTAGCATAAACAGAAGTGGCGCTGAGACCAAAACGTCTTGTTCATCATCTCGGAAGTGCATAGTTCTTTGAACGAGGGATCATCTTTGCCTGCCACACCACCCATGCTTTGGATGGTTCGGGCACGCACGAGCTGAGCGGCGGCTGCGTCTTCGTCGGTATTGCCCATCAAAGCCCAGGCGTACACGAGAATGGGATTGTTTTGCTCTGCATCCTTCACCCACTGGGTTTGAGCGAGACCGTCAGGGCCGATCATGGCATGTGCGTAGACTCGTCGCAAGACCGTGGTCAGCGAGTCAATGCCTGGGGTGCCTGAGCAGAGTTGTGGCGGATGGACGGTGAGAATCTTGTAGGCCGTTTCTGCTCCGTGTGAATCCTGGATGTCGTAATGATCCCTGATGTCTGTTGAAGTCATTTTCGCGGTTGCTGTTTGCATGTTCTTGTGGTAACTGAGGATGTAGGTGAAAAGATTTAGAGAAGAGAAAAGGAAAGGGAAAATGGCAGGGCCTTGGTCAAGATATAGGCCTCCCGTGTTTGGCAGTGCAAACAGTTGACTGCGATCTTAGTCTTGAGATGCCCCGCTAAGCGACTGTGAATCACTGTTATGGAAATATCTTGAATTGATTGATGCCTGAAATCAAATCATTCCTTCTTGACTTTCCTTCTCTTCAACCTTTCTCCTCCATCCTCAACCTTCATCTGCACCATCTCGCCGACAACGATGGCTTCTGACATTCCGAATACCGACCCTTCCAAGGTCAAGTTTGACGACGTCGGTGGTCGACGAAAGATCATACAGTCTCATTTCCAGACTTTTGGGTGGACGAACGAAAAAGCCAACCAAGAGCTTCATGAGCGTGCGGTTGAAAGCGTGTGCGACGAGGTTCATGCCAAAGGCCGCGCTAAGATCAGCCATGTTTTCTTTGAGTACATTGTTGATCACACCGTGTGGAAGGAGATGAGTAAGTACCTATCTACAAACGAAAAACCCATATGTATGCTAACGGATCCGTAGTCAGACGCAGGAGCTCCATGGGACTTTATGTTGTAGATTGGCCGTGGCTAAAGAGGCCTGACCCTGACGACAAAACCCTGGGTATCTCACCCACCTACTACGAGTGGTTAAAGAAGAATGGCCACAAGCTTCCTGAGGATGCGACTCCCGGTGATGTTATCGCTCGGCCCGTCCCCGTCGAGCAACTCCAATTTTCGTCTCACCACTTGCGCCTCAAACTCTGGCACAGCATCATGGGCGGTGGCCCTTACAAAACACCTATCGTCGGACCCTTCGAGGTTGCTCTCCCACCATCGCTGGATTTCCACGGGCTGGTATGGGGTGAGGATGGTGAGATCTACAAGGAGTTATGCTCGACCATCCACGATTTCCTGACGGTCGGCTGGGTCGTCAAAGACGGACGTCCTGTTTCTCTGGTCGTTGGATTCAAGGCCACCCACGAAGAGCATGCCAAGAAGCACAAGAACTGCCATGACTTGGTGATGCTTTGGGGCGATTGCCTCGCCTGGGTTTCTGGTCTTAACGATGGATCCAGCTTGACCCTGGTGGAGAGTCTGACCATGTCCGACTGGCAAAGAATTGCCGCCATTCGTGATACCGAGTTTCCCGGACACACCAGCTCTCACCTCGGTAGTGAGGTGAACTCGGATGCTGCTAAATAAAAGACGCTGGATCGCGACAACGGGGAGGAGGGAACGACACCTCAAGTGTTGGCCATCCACGTCCAGCAGGAAGAGTCTGCTTTGTCTTATCTTATGGGAGTATGGGTTCGCTGAGTGGAAAGTAAGGAGCTGATGGGTGATGGTTACTGTCAACCTAAGTATGGACTTTGGTGGCTGCGCGCCATGAATGCGCTGAGCAGGGTTTGAGGTTATGTAATGGTAGGCTAGCTTTGCCTGTTCTTTGTCCAAGGGGAGTCACGTAGGGACTTCTAAGTAGGGTAAATCTTAATTCGAGGGCAAGTTGATAATGACATGTTTGTGTTCATGATGATAGCAGTCTGGCATGAAGTGTCCAAATAGTTGCCGACAATACTTGATGGTTGGGATTTCCGAACACGAGATACGTTGACGGACAATGTCTTGTCGTAAAACAATTTTTATGTCAGTGACTGCAGGCACTTGCTATCAGTGCTGAGCATGGAGGGTAGAGCATTATTTATGGGCGGTTGTTTTTCAAGGTCTGTTTTTTCTCCCACATCCTCGACTGGAAAACTCTTTGAACATTTCTTTCGCAATACCACTCTTGACCAGAAAACGCTCTCACTAAGTTTCATCTCCTCATCTCTCATCATACGCGACCACAGAACTCAGCACGTCAACAATGTCCGAAACCACCGCCGCTCAACGAGAGGTCATGCGCCTGGAGGCGCAGCTTGAAGAGTCGACGCAACGTCGACAGGCGTCTCGGGATAGGCTGGAGGCTGCCCAAAGGCAGCTCGAAATCGATGACCAGCAGGTGCAAATTGATGCGCAGAAACTCGAAACTGCGCGCGCTGAAGTTCGTCTCGAAGAGCTGAGACAGTCGGTAAACGTCCCAGCGCCTTCAGCCACAGCTCCAGCTCCCACTCCTTCTGTCGCTGCTCGCCCTGGCGCCCATACCGCCGGCTTGTGTGGCCCTGGCTATGTCGGCCGCAACCGTGGTCTTGACAATCTTCGCGGTCGTGGCTATAGCCGTGGTCGTGGAGACAGAGGGGGAGGCTTTCGCCCAGGAGTCAATAGGAACCAGAGAACTGACAATTCCGCAAACGCCCCCCGGATGCCAGCTGCCGGATCTATCGATCGTAATACCGGTAGAGGACCCTCTGCCGTGACCTGCGCGGGTCGCAACCCGGAAGCCAATGCAGCAGCCGCGCTCCAGGTCATGCGCAACACTGGGGCGAGGCGATACACATCGGTCACTCGAGGTGTCCCGGAGATGGTCCGCGCACTTGCCGAAGAAAGGCAATGGCTCAGAAGCGTCATGTTCAGTGACTCAGACGAGCCTGATCGTCGAGCAGTCGACGATCGAATGAACCTCGACACTCATGAATCCCGGGCTACCGACGCGGGGGGTTCCGGTGTCGCAAATGTCGATGTCCCTCAAGAGCGGGCTACCGCTGATGAGGAGGAGGATGATAGGGCCTAATCTTGCAGAATCACTCGGCAACGCATCACCCCCGGTCATTATCAGATCACAGACGTCTTTGCCTACCCACGGCGACTGTACCGCCAAGCAAGGAGGCTATTGTAAGTCATGCATCTTGACTGCTATACAGATACTAACACTCCCAAGTCATCCCCGGGTCTCTGTCAATCCTCTTGCAGCTGTAGCTCCGGTTGCAGGTCCATTGTCAGTACATTCGTCCGGCCAAGCCTACTCCCGACATCAGGCGCCTTCATCTGAAACACCATCGAGATTGAAGCCAATCGCGGCATGAAGACGGGTCTCGAAAATGAGAATTTCATGGAAGGATAAAGGCGATAGAAGATTGTTAAATGGCTGGTTTGATCGCCGGGGAAGCTCAAGCCGCATGAAGTGGAATAATACAGACAGGAAATACAGCACTGGTCCACACTCTGAATTGACATTGCACTACTGAAATGAATTGATTTGACGTGGAACCACACCGAACGTCGCTGAGGTACTTCTACTCATTTATGGTCGGTAAGAGTGATATAGCGTTGGTGTCAGTACTTGATTGAGACTGGTCACTGATGTTCGTGGTATCACTCCCATGAGCTTCAAGCCGACCAGCAATCCCTCACGCCTTCTGCTCGTGACTTCTTTGTCCACATTCTGATGAACACCAGGGAATAGGAGTGACGCAGTGGTTGCTAGTCATCCCGTCTCGCTCGAGGATCGACGACAAGCTGGAAGGGGTGCCGATGGCATTGGAGGTATGATCCACCCATGCTAGCGCAGAGTTGAGAAGGCTGAGGCCTATCAACTTATTCCATCGATGTTGACGTTTACCCTGAGGATAACAATTCTATCATAGTCCATGTGAAAGACCGGCACGAGACTATTAGTGGTTCGGGCTCAGCTTCGAGGTGGCAGACTTCAGCCTAATAGTGTGATTATTAACTTCTAGGGATAGGATCTCCTAAACACCCTCAACTGCATCCGCCCGGCTTTTCTCAAATACCTCAGTCGCTTGTCGCAGTGGGCCCCAACGTATACTCGGGATACCATCGGGTCTTACTCTCCATCCCATCCATACTCAGGAGAATCGAGATGAGTAACATGTGAAAGCTGATCACATGGCAGAAGCTGTCTGCTGAGCATTCTCCAGCTGAGCGACTCGATCTCTCAACGATCGGATCTCAACGCCTTTCTTGGCGTCTTGTTCCCTCAACAGTCGGAGGTCCATGTCTTTCTGGTCCACCCGAGCTTCCACTTGTACCAATTGAGCTTCCATTGCTTGAAGACGGGCCTCCATGCCTTGGGATTGAGCATCTGGCGAGGTTGTCGTCTCGGGTTTGGACTTGCGGTGTTTGCCAGAACCATTAGGACCCTGGGAGGTAGTTGCTCGATGGCCTCGAGCCTCGAGCCAGGCTTTGTAGGTCTCGGAGTGACTACCCTCAAACGGTTCGATTTCATCATCTTTCCAGGGCCAGCTGAAACTACTCTCATCGAGGCCTAAGGAGCGGATGTAGTCCTGCCAGGCGATACGATCGACACCGAAATCGAAATAGGAATCGCCGATCCAAAGACTACCACTAGAATGGAGCCCGCGAGCAGCCTTCTGTTGTGCATCGAAATGCAAACGATCCCACTGGTCTGGGTCCCACTGGTGGCCACGGGGCAAGATATCCTGGAGGAAACGTCGACGCTTCTCCTGGTCGCAAGGATTGAAGGTGGGAGTTTGGGACTGCCCGCTGGTGCTCGCTTGCGAAGGTTCGTTCATCTTTCGTAAATCCTAGATCAGTTAGTTACGCGGTGGGTAACAGGGTGGTGAAAGCCTACTGAGTCCTGCGTAATGGATGTTCTTGTGGAAGGTGAAAGACGAAATGTTTGTTTGGCGACTTCGTTTCGCTGGACGTCGACGTTGGCAGGTCGTCCGCGACGTTTCGTCGACTGAGAAGAACTTTCGCCTTGGCTGGGTCGCTTGACGCCTCGTGATTCACTCATTTTCGAATTTCGGTGTGGTGTGATGAGTGGTGCTGGAAGAAAAAGTTCAGCCGAGTGTTGAAAGAAATTTGTTGTGAAGGATTTTAGGGACAACTAAGAAAGCTGCCTGACAGCTGGCTGGCGGACAGCGACGGCACTAGGTAAAAAGCATTCAGAGGAAATTTATGAATAATATACAATAATATCGGCTCTAAAATCGCCCGATTTGGTTTTAAAACTCATCAAAGTAGCACTTTCGGTTCACGCGAGGAGTCGATTCAATTGATGTGGTTAGCATCGTGTTATTTTATTCAAGACTTTCGGCTTCATGATCTATTTAGCTGCTTAATGGTCACAGAATCCCTATCTTGCCCTAGTTCTCCTACTCCTCATGCTCGAATTTCCCTTCAAATCCTTGGTATCATTCACCAGGCCCTCCATCACCGACTTCAAACCTTCTTGGCTCGTTATAGCGCGCGAGGCGGACTTGAGCGGCGGATGAGATGTCAGTTGCTCTTGACTCCTCCGAACAAACTGGTCTTATCGCCGCTGGCGCATTGATGATCTTGTTGCCGTGGCCCGTGTTGACTCGTCCATTTTCGACGACGGCTGTTGTAAATATGAAGATCCTTCCGGCGCTTCTTACTGTCGCAATGGACAGTCGCCGCGACATACGGCTGATGACAATGTCCGGGGGACGTAAATTCAATGACAGGGGAACTGGTTCATTCTTCGGGTCAACTGGGATTGTTGAAGCTCTTAGATGTTCATGGTCCTCCGGTGGACGAAGTCGGCCGAAACGTCTATGTGTTCATGCTTCAATGTTCAATGCGCTCGGTGTGTTCTTGAAGTTTCTGCGCTATCGACCGGATAGTTTGTGTGCTATGTCAGCAGCAGACCCAAGAATGAAGAGACTCACGTTCTCACTGCCAACGGCCAAGGTTGGAGGGCAAACCATCAATATACAGCAATTCTGTACTCCAGGGTAGAGACGGATGTTTCTCGCTAAAGATGGGTCGTGTTCTGTGCTTCCCGATTTGGATGAGATGTGTCCTGCCATTGGCGCGTCCAAGTCATGGATCTCACAAGATCCATCCACTAGACTAGCGGCGGCTCAAGCCGATCGTGTGGTATGGGGCTGTGAGTCGCTCGAGATCAGCGGTATGATGGCGTCTCCGTCGTTCACCGTACTTGGTGAGCCGAGCGCAGATTACAGCCTTTGGAGGGCGTGCGCCATTGGCCTGGTTGCCACGTTCTCGGGGGTGGTTGCTTATGGTGGAGTCTGGCGTCGAAGAAGATTTTCAACTGGTGTGGATCGCGTATTTGACATCAATGACAATTGGTGACAGGCTGAACCGTTAGATGGCTTAGACATCAATTGATTCGAGGCCCAACTTGAGCGATGCTCATAACCGGTTCCCGTCGTTAGATGGCGAATTTGCGCCAACGCTAACGGATGTTAAAGGTCATTGGTGGTAAGTCAATCGTCAAACGGCTTGGGGCAACGCAAATCGGATTCGCAATGGGCTCGACCGTTAGATGTCGTATTTGAATTCAGCAGGGACCGTAATTATCGGAACTGCGATCGACTCGGCCGCAAAATAGCGTACGCACTTTTATTGCGGTCTCGGGGGGTCACGCCAACGATTAATTGTATTTGGCTCGGTAGTTGGACGTCTTATGGACTGATTGGGACGGATGCCAATGCGAGCGGGAATCTTGTTCAGGTCGGTCTGGATCGTATACGATTTGTTCTTCAAGCGGCAAAGGCAACGCCGCGCGTGTTCAGCTTGATCGATCATTTGTGCGTTGTTCTCGAGGCGATAACGGCAACACCAACGGAAGCGTCTTCCGCTCGCTCGGACGATCGTATACGGTTTGATCTCAAGGCGGCAAGATCAATGCCAACGGGAATTTGTGTTCGCTCGGTCGATGGATCGCGTACGTATTGTTCCGATTGAAGCTTTCGCCTGCAACTACTACACAGCGTCAGCGAATCCAGATCCTTACAGACAGTCGATACTGTGGCGTGTACCTGTTGAATAGAGTCATTTTGTTTCCGATGCCTTCTTCGTCACTTGTGGTAGTTTGGCTTCGGATGGCAAAGTCTGTTGTTGTGATTGTGAAAGGTTGAGTTTGGCTATAGAAGTGGGTAAAGTGGGGGAACACCACTAAATTTACTGAACATGGCAGGCGACAGATTTGGAAGGCACGCACTGAGTCGACCGAAGGCATTGACAAATACGGGGAGGCAAGAATCATTCAAGTTGGAGTTGGGCACAGTAAATACGAGAATGTAGAGTATTGTATTAATTGATAACTTGATTCTCGTAAGCCGTTCTATTCTAGTAGAAATTTGCGGTCGTGATAGATATCTGGGGAGCTGAACCCCAGTGACCAATACCATCACTCAGCATTCATCATCCAGCCAAATGCTGGTATTGCAGCTCGACGCTATTATCCTTGGAATAATCTCTCACATTTATACCTTACAGTACAGAAGGTTCGTCAATAACCTCAATGGGAGGTCTCGTCCACAACTGTTGAGGCGAGATCACTTGGGGTGAGACCTGTCTCCTCTGACCATAAAGCGACAACCTCAGCTGTGATCACAATCCAGTCGTGGATGGCAAAGCGAGACAAAGCCAGAAACAGGCCCACCGTCACAAGGTGTTCGGTTTCCCAATCTGGACAACTAGTCCTCCATTATTGGTCACCGTAGCCACCGTTGATGGTCAATTGGGCGGTATCCTGTCTTCGGCGGGTCGTATCGTGGCAAGATACGTTAACGTAGGGTAACCGTCAAACTTAGTCGAGATCCGGGCCGTTTGCTCATAATTTCTGCCGTGGGTGGGCGGTGTTCTTTGCCAGTCCAATTTCTGCGATCGCTGCTGATTGCCAACAATAGTGTCCTGTTGTTCCTGGGCTCCGATCAAAATCTCAAGTTTTGGAACGAGAGCGACTTTCATTGCCTCTGTGTCTTGGACGGTTGAAGAGAAAGCGGATTCCTTGAGCGAAGTATCTTGAGCTTAACATGCTGTAAGAAGCTGAGATGCCCTTGGCGGCTGGGTCGCATTCTCGAGCGATCATCGCAGTAGGTAAGCTTCAACCTGCGCGGTCGACGAACCCCAGAGCGACCATCGTCCCATTCCACAGAGAGTCTGAGTGTGGGTGGAGGATGACCTCTACCCCTGAGTTCCGTGATTCCGTCACCATCGATTGTCTCCATACTCTTCAAGATGGTATTCTATTGTTTCATTGTGCAAAGAAGTAGGCCTTGAACGAACTAATGCCTTGGCTGTAATTCTTCTTGCCCAGTGGGAGAGGGTGCGACAGGGTTAGGGGCTGTGGTGGCGAAGGTGGCAAAGGTAACTCGGTGGGCCGAGGTGGCAGGAAGCCCGGGAGAGACGGCCGCAGTCGGAGAGCGGTCAGAGGCGGGAGTGTTCAAAGGAGGCCATGGAAGAGACGAAATAGCCAGCGACAGAGACCGAAAGGGCATGTCAAGTGCATGATGGCAAGCGGACTTTGTTGATCGATACATCCTATTCTAGTGTAAACACTATGGATGTCGTTATACAGCTGCTCAGTATTCGACTCCGCGCATGGATGAGGTCTATGATCCGTTTTGGAACACTGATTCTTGCAAGTTGAATGGACTTTTCCTGGCGCAAATCTTCGCGTTGTCGTCCCAAGTTGTAAAAGTCGTTTGATGGACAAACGCCCTTCCAAGATGGAACAAATCCTCGTTGTACTGTTCCAACCGGGCGAGACGAACAGCTCGAGCCGGAGCTTAGCGCCTCCTTAGGCATTAATGAGAGCCACACTTTCCTGGTCAAGGGTCATCACAACTCACAGGACTTTCATGGACCTCTCACAGGACAGGTTCTGGCTTCTCTCCTTCGAATCGTGGCTTCTTTCGTTGTTCTGGTTCTGAAACAGGCTGTCAATGTGTCAGAGTCATGCGCAAACAGAGCAGTACCATTGAGAAATGTTGAGAGAATAGTGATCAGGATGTGTGAGTAAAGCTCTCCCAATACCGAGAGGCGGAAAGCGGACATTGTCAAGTTTTCCTTGTGAGACTCCCCACTGCGATTCACAACCTGTAATCTATCTCAGACTTTGAACAGGCAATTTGGACATCAGCGACTTCAACGCCTCGAGTGTCCAAATGGATACGCCGACATATTGTGTCTGGAAGCACATAGAAATAGCCTGGAGCTTCGATGATAGTAGGTCACCTCTCAAATCCTCCAATCTCGCTTGGAGGTTGTCTGTAAGGCAGACCTCCTCAAAGCAGATCACCAGTTGCGTCCTGTCGATTTAGGCGACGATGCTGTTGCATATCTCGTCGACAGGGGCCCCTTCACCTTCTGGTTCGCCAACATGATCCAGAGGAAGTCTTCGAGCTCCCACAATTCAGAGACGTGAAGCTCCTGACCTCGATCCCGCATGTGGACCAAGTCCGAGATGAGCTTCTCATTGCCGTCGGCGGAGAGGATAAGGATGCGCCATGTGATGTCTTTCACCTGTCGACCACTGGATCAGACCGAGCAGGATATAAACATCGCTACCAGCGAAGAATGTATATATATAAGAGCATTTCGCAAAAATAGCTAGTTCTCTCCTCTTCGAATGAACGAGCCTACGTCGACCAGTGGTTCCTTGATACCTGACGAGTAGGGTCGGCGTTGATCGTCTTCAAAGAAACCGTTGCGCCGGGATGATATATTATCTGAAAAGGCTGAAAGTCGAACATACAAATTCAGCAAATTCGTGAGTCGGTGACAATATCCTGCAGGGAGGAGCTGGCCGCGGCAGGGAGCCGGGTTGTCCAACCTGGGTTGAACGGGAGCCGTTGTTGACCCCAATAAAAATGATCCTTCTCCATCCTCTCCTTGAGGCAAGGTGCTTCACCGGTTGTTCGATGTAGCTCTCGTAGACAGACGCAAAGTCTTCCAGAGAGATGTGTACACAACAACAGCTAATGAGCATTGTAACTCCATTCGTGGTCATTCTCGCCCTTCACATGACGGGCTGACGTCGCCAGTGGTAGTAGAGGCGGAAGGTCAACTTCACTGAACACGTGCCTCCTCGTTCATCCGGTCGGATCGTGGCCCGGCGTGGTGTTGACCGCGGTCTCCATCACCTTGCCGTCATGGTCTTCGCGGTGTTAACCGCAGTCGCCATGACATTGTGGTTGCGGTCTTGTGTCTTCGCGAAGTTAGGAGCTAACAGCGTTGACTTTCTTGATTTGCCGCGGCTGCTCCTGATCCCCGGTCGAAGGGATCGTGGCTTGTCGTCGTGTTGACCACGGTCTCCATCACGTTGCCGTTGCGGTCTTTCAACTTTCAGGAAGTCGGCGTTGGGAGCCCAAGCAGCGTCGACGTTTTGATTCGATAAGTTGCTCGCGACTGATCGAGCCCTGCTGTGTGAATGGCGGTCCGAAAGGTCGGTCGCAGGTCGTCGTACACGGGCAATGCTGGACACTTCCGTCCGGTTTGTTGCATTCACTACATGAGCCTGGGCACTGGTGGCTACATGGGAGAATGCGCGTGCAAGGTGCTGAGCATTCGAAACTCTCAGCATCGACATCACGGTAGCATGATACAGTGACAATATGACGACAACCGCAAACAATTTTATCGGTTGGATCCGTGCATCGAGAGCCCCAATATCGTCGACCTTCTTGATTCGATCGAACCTCCCCCGATCCCAAGTCTCATCCCGACTTGGCGTGGTGCTGACCACGGTCTTAATCATTGTTGACACACTCTCGCCTCTTGGGAGCCCAAACAGCGTTGACTTTCTTGATACGATGGGCAGCTCCTGATCCGCCGTTGGATCATGGTCTGGTGTGGTGTTTACCGCGTTCTCCATCATGATGCCGTCACGGTCTTTCATTTTCAAGTAGTCGGCGTCGGGAGCCCAAACAGCGTCGACTCTCTTGATTCGATAGGGCTGTTCGCGGTCACCTGAGCCTTGCTGCTCAGTCTGCTGAGGGCTGGTCGGATCGTGGCCCAGCGTGGGGTTGACCAAAGTCTCCATCCAATTGCCGTTACGATGAATTCAGTGCTGGGAGCCCAAACGGTGTCGACTTTCTTGATGCGATGGGGCTGCTCGCGATTACTTGAGCCTTGTTGTCCAATTTGCTTCTTTCTCCAGGCATTTTGGATGCCGTGATTGTCTATAGATGACCGACGTTAGGATAGTGAATAATCCAGAGTAACAAGTTTAGCATACCTGCAGTTTGGCGGTGCGGAATGGGATATGGAACAACACTGCCACCAGAGTTCTTGAGAATTTCATGACGGCAGGCGCGGAATCAAAATTGATCGGGTACCTGAGAGGCGGCGAAGTGAAAGTCGGCGGCAGCGACGAAGACGGTACAGTCAGGGCAGTGGGCGGGGTAACGAGAGGCACCTGCGACAAGGGCAACAGAAGCGGTTCGGTGACCACAGTCGGCGGAGGCAGTGGAGGAAACGGCGGCAGCTTTGAAGACGGCGCAATTGGCAAGTCAGCAGAGCGGTAGGATACGGCGTGAACAACAGAGGGACGCCGATCGCTTAGAGATGGAGAATCCTAGAGCGAATGAAACCCCTTTGTGATAAAGCTGGCTGAGAAGCCTACGGGGTCTGATCAAAATTGGTCGACTAGGTAGGCATTAGTGAAATGAGCAGCAAGTTCGTTGGCCAAGAGGTCTAGAACTCACACTATAATATATTGCATAATTGGCCATAGGGGATAGAACAGGGCAGAGGCAATAGCGTGTTGACGGAGGTGTTGACCAAAACGGGTGGGAGAGATATTGACAAGTGGGTTGGCTGATCCTTTGTTGGTTTGAGTATAAACTCGGTGACCGAGCTTCAACGATCGAGGAACTCTGGATGACGAGGACCATGGCCTCTTCTGATGCAAGATCGAACGATACGAGATCAATGGCGGTCGCGATATATCCCCAAGATGAGCACCTTGGACGAAATGGACCTGGCTTCGATGTGTTGACAGAGACGACTTTGATGTGCTCTTTGGCGACCGGTTCGGTACAGTGGATCAAACTTGCGCCCAGTGTTTGGCGTCTTAATGAATTTGTCGTGGTCAAGGAAGTACAGTCGGGACCGTACGACCTGAAATGGTTGCCTTGGAGGTACCGTTGAATGTCATAGGCGTTCCAAGATTTGGAGGTCTTTCCAGAGTGGCTAAATTGTCGTATCTTTGCTTCGTATGTTCGTTTGGCGGAGACAACTGCGCGACGTGGTAGATCGGGGAGTCTTCATAGGGAGCGGTTGGAGTTTGGGCTAAAAGCCTTCGGGATCTGTAACTGATCAGCCATGTGAATTTGCAAGTTTTGAGTTAGGGAGTGAATCATCTTCGTTCGTCTCGAGCGCTGGAAAAAAGAGAGGCAATAGAGACTCAGGTGTCTGTTTTAGTTGCTCACAATTGAGGCAGGTGCGTTAGTCCGTGTGGGGCTCATGCTATGCCTCAAACAATCGACGGTTGAACGCCGAACCTCGACCTTCTCATCTTCTGAACATGGCGATGATCATTGATTTACATGGAGATGCGCTACGAATTATGAACATGCAGAGCTGAGAGTGTTGTCAAAGGCCGAACAATCAAACATCACCCCGACGCGCAAACGACTACCCTACAGACAGTCCATCCTCCGAGATCTCACTAGCTTTGGGCACCCGGCTCTACTTAATAACCTCTACTCAATAAAACCCGATCCATCGTTTTGCAGATCCTTCGCGCCCGACTGGTCCTGCGAGCTTTCCCTGACCTGACCCGGCCCTCGACGCCAGTGACGCTGACGAAAACGGTGATACGCGAACCTACCAGACACGAACAAGGTTTAGCAGCCTCCACGCCAGGGGTTCCCCAAACCACAGCGACCAATGGTGGAAAAAGGGTCGTCCTAATCAGGAAAACAAGGATTACCGTTGATGGTGGAGTCTGGTAATGGGGCCAACGTCCACGCCATTCAGGTGCCGTTGTTTTCAGCGGCTAAGCCTTCACTGAAGACTTAGACTAGACCGTTGAGCGGACGATGACATTGACCAGCGACTTCAACTCAATCAGCTGCCGAGCAGGCCACAGCCCTCCTCGGAGGCACCAGCCAAAACAGCGAGCAAACAACGCTCTTCACAGGAGACATGAAAAACGCCAGCCGCGGATTGACCATGGCTCGACACACTGATGCTTCCAACATGAATAGATCCTTTACTGGACGTTTGGATTAATCCGGGAAAAAAGAACAAATGTATAGAACTATATTTTTACCGTCGTCAAGGTGCAATTACAGTGTCGATTACATGCAACAACGTAGACAGGTAGTGTTGAGCATTAGTAAAATTAGTCACAATTTGCTTGAATCAACGTCAGGACATCTGACAAGCTTTGCGACAAGAGCATTCATTGAAGGATACGTTCCTTTATTCCTTCAGTCAAGTTCAATGTAATTTTAAATTTGTATGGAGGGAGTCACGTTTGCTTTTACTGTCGCTCCACGCAATCCGGCACTGCAACCGCTTTCACACTTAGCCACCCTCCACCGCACTCTGACAGTCAGGAGGCTTAGGTAACAGAAATAAATTACCCAGATTACTAGCCTACGCTTGCATAAGGTAATCCAATTATTTCGTCTCTTATGCTCTTTTGGGCCAATTCTTATGACAATCGCAACATGTCTTCACTAAAGCGATCGTCCCTTTCAGAACCAGCATCACGAAAAAAGCCCCGGTTTTACGACGACGACGACGACGAAGAGGAAGAAGAAGAGCCTGCTCGACCTACCGAGGTAGAAGGCGTCCCGCCTACCCAGACCACCGCCCTTGAAGACGCCAGAGCGCTGGCTGAAGCTTTGCTACAAGCTTGTCCTCCAATCACCTACGAGGATATCCAGACAATCCCCGATTTCAACGGAAAGATCATCGTTCAAGGCGACGACAAGGCCGAAGCGCGCCGTCTCTACGACGAGTCGGATGAAATCAAGACTCTTGACAGGCTAGACCCGGGACAGCACTCGCTGTGGTTTTTCAAGATATTTTACAAGACCTTCGTTCGTGTCTTCAGATCGTCGCCTTTCATCTTGCTGTCTCCGCTTAGCAATCTGCGGTACCGACCCCGGCGGTCCGCAAACACCTGCCCCGCTACGTTCAGCACAACATTCAGTGATCGCATGGCGCCCTTGCTTGTGCATCCAGTATGGAGGCAGAACTATAAGCTGTTACGAGCCGCTTTACAATTTACCGTACTTTGCAGGATGCAAAGTAGGTGTCCCTGGCCACTGACCAATGACACATTGGGCTACCAAGCTTTGGCGAAGCTCAGACAAACATGTCAGGCGCTCGAGCATACTCCGATTGGTTTAGCTGATATGCTCAGACAGGCGATTGATGAGACTCCTGTGACCGAAGAGTTTCCATCTTTTCTTGTCTCGATTGCGGATCATATCAAGAAAGGTGAAGAGAGGGGCGTCGGGATTGGAGGGCAAATTATTTTGCCTGTCGAGGTGAAGGATCTTGCGTCTATCAAGGCAGCCCTTGATAGCTTTCAGTGGAGGAATGCGTCATGGAGAGCTGGTACCAGACGTATCTGGGATGCATTCATCACCGAGCGAGGGGGACCCCAGTCAGAATATCCCAGGGACGAGGAGCTCAAAGACTCCATTCAGGCTGGCATGAGATTCCTCTGCCAGAAGATTGTGATCGCTCGCAGCGACACGGCGCGTCGCAACAGGCAAGCTGAGGCTGAAACTAGTCCAGGAAGGCTTGATCCGATGGCCGACCACGAGACTAGTGTTTCCGCCCTCGAGGACAACGAGCCAGAGTCCGAAGAAATCGACATGTACGACCACAACATGGCGGAAAGATTCGACGACAGATTTGATACTCTTGAGAAGTTGGTGAAAAATGTCGATTCAAACGTCAGCAGCCTCCTAACCAACAACTCTGGATTCGAAGGTCTCCGCGCCGAGAACGAAAGGCTCCAAGAAGAGCAACTAGAGGCTTCTGCATTGGAAGACAGCCTGCGGGCCGAGATTGCCGAGTTGAAGCGATCACTCGCAGAGGCGAAAGCCACAAACACATCCCTCGAGGCCGACAACACCAGGCAGGGAGACGAGATACAGACCCTCAAAAGCCGGACTCGCACACTAGAATCAGCCGTTCAGGAGCTGCAGGCCTCAGTCAAAGAACTCCAAAGCATATCTGGGGTACTCCGAACTTAGCAGACACAACAACCTCGGTCAGGTGTCTGCAGTGAACAGCACTGACGTAGGCTTGACTATTCGTGTATCGGCGGGCAGTGATTCACCAACCTTCCCCTCCGGCAGCGGAGAAACTATCGCATCATTTAAATGTTCATGCAGCACGCCTTTCATTCATATTCTTTTCTTTTCATCATCACCGACCACAAGAGAAATCCAGTAAGGCCTACCGCTATACTATCTACGATGCAGCTAACTCTGTACTTAGAATCAACATGGCGGAAATTGCATCCAACAGGGGCCCTGCTCCAAGCCCTAACTTCAATCCCGTCGATCGGGAGAGACGCAGACAATTCATCAAGGAGAAGTTCAAACACGCGGGACAGTGGAAAGCCCTCCTGTGGGAACTCATGCACAAGACTGAAGAGGTCAAATTCTGTGGCGAACTACAACACAAAGGCTTTAGCTGGGTGGGAGCCGACTTCTTCGACTATGCGGTCGATAGCCTCACGTGGGTGGGATACGTTAAACTCCGGGGGCTCAGTCTGGACCAATTCGATTGGCCATGGAACAAGAGAATGTTGCCGAATCCCTTGGATGAGAGCGGTGGAACGTCCCAGACTTTCAAGACTTGGCTAGAGGATGAAGGGATTTCAGCCTAGACCCCCAAATCTCCCAGAGGTCTTGAGCCTGGGACTACGCCTACGATGTAGGATACGACTGGCTTGCACCCTATGTCGGCTGAGGAAACGCTGGAATTGTCTATGGAGGGTTCAACAAACGATACCGAGGCCGCGTGGGACAGATTCGAACATGCGCAGTGGGTGGCCTGGACTGAGAACGTGATGGTTGAACAGTCACATAGAACATGGAAGCAAGACTAGTCAAATGGAAATTATACGCTGCCAAACGCAGCTATCAAATGGACTCTGCTATGTGAACTACCAAGTAAATACAGGTGACGTAAACTTGCTTACTCTTGCATGGCGGACCAGCCGTAGTTCGCAAACATTTCTCCCTCCGGCAACGGAGAAACCAACTACTGCTTTCACCGAGTATTCAGGCATCAGGCATTTCAACCATTCTTCTTCTTCTCTCATCTTTCGTCGCCATTTCCATCGCCCAAGATCCAGTGAGACCTATCAATCTTTTACCTGTTACTCAACTACTCAACTAATTCGATACCTAGCATTCACTGAAGATGAGCGACCTCCCGACAACCACCACCGGGAGTACTCCTCCAAGTGCCGACTTCAATCCCCGCGATCGAGAAAAGCGTGAACGCTTCATCCGAGATACCTTCTCTGACAAGCGCCAATGGTTCCCAGACAAATGGAAGCGTGTGCGCGCCGGCGCGCAAAACCAGGTTGCTCTCCGCCTCCATACTGTTGGCCTCAGCTGGACAGGCTCCTCCGCCTTCGACTATTCAGTCGACTTCCTGGCCTGGCTTGAATATGTCAGACTGTTAGGGCTCGAACAGAGTGGCCTTCGCTGGCCTTGGGACCCGGATGAAATCGAGATGTGGGAGTTGGAGGAGGGGATCTCCGAGCGCTACAAGAGTTGGCTGGCGGATCATGGCCATCAAGCTGGAACACCTCAGGATCCTAAGGGTCGTGGCGATCTCGATCCCTCCAAGCTACTCGAGTTTCAAGCAGCTTCCTCTCAGCTTTCGAGCAAACCACCCAAGGCCCATGATCAAAGACAGGATGGTCCTTCGACGTCTCATGGACCACAGCCACCCAAATCATCTCGAAATCAGGGCAGCCTCTCAACATCGGCTTCTCAGCCACATCCGGGCAAGCCCAGTCAAAAGCAAGGCAGCTCTAGAGCGACAATTCCCGAGCTATCCAAACCTGCCCCCAATCGAAAGACAACTTCATCCATGGCTCATCAATGGTCCTCCTCGCAACCTACCACCAGAGTACTGGCTTGCAAGTCTTCTTCGGCCGAGTCTGCTAAATGGAAAGCCTTGGAAGAGGAATTCGGCCGTCGATATGACGCTACTCTGGCGAAGCTTCGGGACGATGGCTTCATCGGCGGCGAGCCTACCATTCGTTGGGGCGTGATGCTTCCTCTCCGACAACCTTACCGACTTACTTCCAAGTCCAACCATCAGCCGCCTATACCCCCAGATCGCAACTCTCGCCAACATATCTGGGACCTACTAGACCTACCACCTCCGGTCAAGCCATGCCTCGGTCCATTTCAAGTTGCCGTACCACCATGGATCGATTTCTTCGACCTTCTCTTCGGTGACGGAGGCACTATGCTTGCGTCCATTGGTGGCCTCATTCCTCGTGACGTTACTGTCGCATGGATGGAAGGCATCAATGGTGTTCCCAATTCACTGATTGTCGGACCAAACCCCATCCTCGCCCATGACCCCGACAGTCCGACGTTGAGAGACGGAGTCCGTAAGGTATGGAGGCAGGTCATTCACTGGCTAAGGCTCGCACAAGCAGGTCGTCCTCTTCGTTTCTCCGAATTCTTGAGGTGTTTCGGAACCCTCAAGATAGGCGAAGACAAGTCTACTGTGGAGTTGATGGACGATCTCTTTGACGCTTGTGAAGCTGCTTCAAGATCTCCTTTCGCCGCCCATGCTAGAATTGCAAAAGCGAAGAAGGAGAATTTAATTCGATGGACCCCCGAGATTCATGCCTATTTGAAGGTGCCATCATCTCACGCCGGTATTTTGCTCAGGAAATGGGTGCTTCAGCTGGGCGAGGTGCTTGCACACGACCGTGCGATTGCGGTTTTCGATCTCTGGGGTCAACACTCGCCCATGGAAGCCTCGCTTTAGTTTAACGACCTTCCAGTGGAAACGCATCTTGCTGTTGAATTCTAATATCTCAATCGAACAACAATTTGTGACCCTTGATTCAGCCTTAGCTTGCGGAAAGTGACCAACGGGTGCAGCTGCGGTGGACTCTCCATTGAAGCAGACAATGTGGATTCCTATACTACTTGATAGTTTACTAGAAAAATGAAATGGGCTGATTTTAACAGTTTTGACATTTCTACGAAGATGCGTGATTGAGAGACTTGTGTGATTATGATTGTAGCTTCATTTGGCGGTGCCAGAGAAGGGATGTGCAGTGCAAACGTCCCGCAAAACTGCGATCTTGTTGGCCACCTACCGTGCGTCCCAATGGTGTTTGCTCTTGAATCCTCCAAGGATTTCCGTTCTCCAAATCCACACCTTGATCATCCAGCAAAAGGCGCAGCAAAATCAGATGGGTGGTCCATCTTTCCGTCTCAACTGGTGAGCAGAAAGGTTCCTTCCGCTAATTCAGTAATCAACCCTTCATGCCTGACATCTGCATCGTCTCCCTACTAACGTTTCTTCCTTTCTCTAGGTACCTTGATCATGTCTTCCGCATCACAACTACCGATCGAGCTCCGAGAGGCCCTCAAGACCTTTGTTCAACACGACCTTCAGCATGTCGAAGAAGACACCAGGCCCTTGTTTGGGCATATTGCCATGCCTCCATGTCGAATCCCGGGAATTCTGCCAGTCATACACGAGTTATTTCGAGGTGGCTGTACCAAGAACACCGCTTTCATCTTCGTGAATTTCGACGAACAACTGCACGCTCCGAAGGACGAACATCCGATCCAGAATCTGTTGACTACCGAGTTCCTGAACGACCTCAGAAGCAATATCCGCTCCGAATCCCGTCCCCAGCAAGGTTCCCCTGCATGGCGGGAGCCCATTGGTTCCCTCGAATGGCCTGATCGTGAGCGTACTCTACCACTCGAAGGCGTTATTGTCATGCAGCTGAATCCGCAAATCTCCGCCGAATGTGCCCTGGCCTTGACCTGCGTCGTCGACTGGGCTTGTGCCAACTTCTCCGTTCCACGGGACATCCGCGTTGTAACGATGTCACCAGCCATTGGCCAAGACATCCTCTTCGATCTCGTCTCCCAGAAGGAAAAGAATCCGCCTGTGTCTCTCTGCGACGTCGAAACTCTGTGGTTACAAGACCCGACGAAAGACTGTCACATCCACGATGCCCGTTCGTCGAAGCAGATTGCCCAGGCACTGTACGATGCCATCAAGGAGCCTAACGCCAATTCCCGCCTGGTTTTTTCGTTCGATCGCGATGTCGAAAAGCATCTCTTCAAACTAATAAGCTTTAAAGAGACCAGCAACTTCGAGCATATTCACATGACTGCTTCCGACAACTTGTCAGACATAAAAGAGCTTACGGAGAAAGCCAAACGCGGGAAGACAATCGTGGCAACAGTCTTTGGTCATTTCGAGCACCCTACTGTAGCAATAGACGGATTTCAGGAACTTCACCTCGTACTTGGTCGCATCGATGTCGCAACTCTTGCCTGGGACAACAAGTCTCAACAGGTACTGGCATACTCACACTGGACATCGAAGCAGGACCGAACGTCACAACTATGGTGGGCGTACCAGCCCGGGGGAGCAGCGGTTACCGTTTACTCCGCCAAGTATACACCTGGAGACTTCATCGAAAACGGCGCAAGCCACGTACGTCTCGTACAAGGCTCTGAGCTTGGAGGGTATGTGGCTGCTGCGCTTGATCTAATCTCGTTCGGTGTTGGATCTGGAGATACCATGGCCCTCTTCATTCAGAACCCTCTGCTTGTTGAAGACATGAAGAACAGGCTTGTTACCCAGGGTCTCGTTTCTGCCAGCGGTCTTAATTTGAGTCCTACTGAAGCAAACTTCTTCCGGTATATTCTTCCCCATGTCGATTATGACCACCGCCTTGCCATGCTTTTGGCTCTCGATTCAAGCCCAACCGTCCGTTACCGCAAGGCCGAGTTCGCCGCTACCCAATTAGCCGGCCTATGCTTTTCATTCAAGAAAAGGATGATTACACCGCAGGATATCCAGGACGTATTCGTCATGTCGCGCGCTTATGGGGGTTCCCTTGTAAAGTATGGAACTACTCGGGCTACCATTGGGCTTATCACTCATCACTATCTCTCAGTAATGGTGAATTCCAAGGACAGCGTTAGGCTAAGAGGCATCGTCAAGATTCAGCCTGGCGCGCAAGTTCAACATCTAATACTACAGCAGTTTCTGAATGCTTTCAGACGACATCGGCTCGACACTAGTGTTTCGTCACGTCTAATGAAATGGAATGATATCAGCGAAGCTGACAAGCTTCAATTCCACACTCACCTATTCCGTGCTTACATGCACCAAACCATTCTACTCCATCGCCCAACTGAGGGAAATCATGACACTCATGCGCATGAATTCACGTCCTTGACCTCAATGCAACCTTGCGGCTTTTCTCTCGGTGCCGAAGTGTTGTCTCTGCTGTTCAATCCCCGGCGAGTGTCCAGAGACGGGGGAAATGAGGGCTGGTATGGCATTTCCCATGAGCTAAGTCGATCCTCTGAGTCTCTCAATTTCCACGATTGGGATGTGATCCCAGCTAAGGTTGTCGCTTCATGGTCAAGGGAAACAGGTCTCACCCCCGATGATCTTGCCTCAACTGTTGTGTACCCGGACTCCAATTCTATAGAGATCACCGACGAGTCTTCTGATATGGTGTAAGGCATAATGTCGAGCAGGTGGTCCGGTAGTATCACCTTCGAGCTGTTACCATGGTTCATTGACGATGGGTGATAATAGCTTTGATCATTGGGATAAAGAGCCTGTGTCTGTCATTGTCGCAAAGTTATACAGGAATAAATGGTTGGATCAAATTGTACTCAGAATAAATAGATTGTTCTCTATCCCCCATATCTGCTTCATCTCTGTGCCTGTCCTGTCCTCTGTTCGTCTCGGTCCCCACTTTGCTCGATTCGTTCCTTCCGCTGATCTTCTTTGTGCCCACTCTGTGCTTGCCTTTTCATCTTCACTGAATCATCGCAATTTGAACACTTTCGTACTAAACTCAATTCCTACAACCACATTCTGCTTTTCTCGTATCGAAACTTGCCCGAAATGCAGTCAAATCGAGGTCAACGACGCCCGGGGTACTCTGGCACGCCATGTATAGGGTACGCGCTAAAGGTACGCCACTACAGATCCCCTGAAAGTTTGTTGTCGATAGTTTGACTTACTAGCAGGGGTGCAAGTATTGCAGCTACGAACTTTTTGGGTTGGACTGTACACACGAGCGAATCGGTGGCCAAAGATGTCGATGCTATTGGAGGCTAAGGTCTACCTATCCGGAATGTCTCAGTCTTTAAGTGCGCGCCTATTGAAAAGCCTTTAGGGGTCTTGACGTAAGAAGCAAGTCGTCCTCCGGATTATTTATCTCGTCTTTCCCCCACCTTGGGCCGAGCATCAGCCTCTTCTCGCACAACTGCCCAGTATGCATCGGCCCTGGGCGAGGATTTTTGCGACGTCTTTTGCAACGCTCTTCTTGGTCGTCGTCACTCTCAAGACTCTCTTTCCCGGGAATGACCCATACCGGTGTCGGGCTCTCCAGAATACCGGCCGTTGGATAGATCCTGTGAAGGACGAGCAAGGGAATCGAGACCCATTCCATCAATGGCAGCCAGATGGGTGTATCCTGAATCGATATGAGTCGGAAGACATCCGAAGGTGTATGGAAGGAAGGAGCATCGTCGTCTCGGGAGACTCGACCTCACGACACGTTAGTCGTGCGATGGCCGCTATGGTAAGCAGATGTGAAGACTGTCCTTGATTAGAACTGACATTCGCGCAGCTTGACAGAAAGCAGTTCGACAAGGACCACTTGGAAAGAAATTTCCCCCAAATGAAGCCTTTCAACATAACCTACCGCGGCCAAAGGATCGAGCGCATAACCAATGTGTGGCTAGACATTCACGGCAAAGAGCAATTCGTGCAGAACATCGCCATGTACACAGACGAAAAGACAAATGTCCCCGCCATTGCAGAGCAGAAAGGCCCTGCCTTGATCTATGTCGCTGCAGGGGCCTGGTTCAGCCACCCTGATGTCATAACGAATCTTGGAGAGAATGCGACAGATCCCTGGGAAGATCGTTTCGAACTTTACAAGAACCATGTCATGAGTCTGAACAATTTGATCGGCGACAATACTCCAGAACACGACCCCTTCACGGCCCCAATGGATCCCTACGACGGTTTCGGGAACCAGATCCTCTACGCTCCACCCGCGGGACCCCGATATTTGGGCGATGAACCTGTTCGAAAGAAGGATCGAAGTCGAAGAGCCGATGAAGTTATTGAGATGCAGCAGTGGCTTCACGATAACGCGGATAAAATGAGCATCCCTCTCATGTGGTCAATCCCAGGCCTTGTTGTCGGCCAGGACAAAATTTGGAAAGACCCTCTCAAAACTGGCTTCCACGTCAAATTCCACGTCGCCCAGTTACGAGCCGACATCCTCTTCAACATGCGATGCAACGCCAAGCTCGACAGAATGAAGTCTTACCCTTACTCGCGCACTTGTTGTACTGACTACGGGATCAAACCATTTACACAACTTGCGGTCGTCTACTTGGGTATTATGTACTTGATGTCCTGCATATTGTGTGAAGGTTTGGACCTCGTTGCCGCGCACCCGCGTGATGAGCCTCGCTCGAGAATGTTCAACATGAGAGCTGGATGCTTTGTGTTGGCGTTGCTGATGTGCTACTACGCCGACCGGACGCAGATGATGGCCAAGGGAAGTAAGCTTTGGCAGATGAAGGACTTTGTCGCACTTTCTCTCACCTGGATCGCAGTCTTCATCTTTACGATTCGACGATCCGATTCCGTTGAGAAATCAAGCTCGAAACACCTTGACAAAGACTTGCCTTTATTGTCGCGATCAGATTCTGTTCGAGATTCAGCAGACCAGCCTTTTCTGCCACAATCGGATTCTTTTCAGGACTCAACAAACCAGTCTTCTCTGTCGCGAGATCAGATGGATGAGTGGAAGGGGTGGATGCAATGCCTTATTCTGACATACCACTGGACTGGAGCCAAAGACAGCCCAATCGACACCTTGTTCTACCTCTGCGTTTGCGGTTATCTCTTTCAAGTAGGGTACGGACATACCCTCAACTACATGAACAAGGGCGATTTCTCCTTCAACCATGTAGCAGCAACACTTCTACGCTTGAACATCTTGCCATGCTTCCTGGCCTACTTCATGGATACGGATTATATGTTTTATTACATTTCGCCACTCCTATCCTTCTGGTTCCTTGTTGTGTATGCAACTATGGCAATCAGTGGGAAACGCAACGATGATGTACAGTTCTTGTTAGCCAAGATTTGTATTTCTTGTATATTTGTGTCTACGATGCTGCTCGCCACACCATTCACAAGCTCGACCTTGCATATACTGAAGATGATCTTCAAGATACAGTGGAACGACAAGGAGTGGCAACGCCATCTCGAAATGAACACATTCATTGTGTACATCGGCATGCTGGCTGCTATTGCGCACCGCCAGATGCAGAATGCCGGAATCTCCATTCATCAGGGCCTTCGCATAATTCTTGCTCTGGGAGGTCTAGTCGCCAGCTTCCATTATCTGTCTATCGCTACAACTCTTAGCAACGATGCCTATGAGAAGTGGCATCCTTACCTCTCTGCCGTCCCGATCCTGTCCTTCCTTGCGCTACGCAACGTCTCCACATGGGCGCGAAGCCATCATTCAAGAGCTATGGCTTGGCTAGGCCGCTGCTATCTAGAGATATACATCCTCCAAACCCACCTTCTTCTTGCAGCCGACAACAACGGAATACTGATCGTGGACGGTCTTTTCGGCGATGGTACACTTTCGGGGGATCGATGGCGGACTCTAGTCGTTATTTTGCCAGTCTTTCTGTGGATCTGTCACGCAGTAGCTGGTTCAACAGGCTATATCGCGAAGATGATCATTAGTGAAAACGGAAAGAATGGGTGGGTGAGCAAGATTCCAGGCTGTTCAAACATTGCGACGCCTCAGATTCGTATCGCCTGTATTCTTCTGATCATGTGGTGTCTCAATTTGATGACGCCTGGACATGAAGTACCAGCTGCGCCGGATGGAGGACATCAAGTGTCTATGGTCAAGAACTTCCCAAAGCAGAGACCTTCTTTGGTCCCATACAATGGCACTATTTGGTAGACAGAATGACTTGGTTCAAGATCGGCTTGGAGGTTAGGTACATAAAATGATAATAGATTAAAGAAGACATGATCTGTCCTGTTCATTAACAGAGTACCTTCTTGATGCCTCTTTTCGATGTGGAAAAATGATGCTGATCCCCAATTCGCCCCATCTTGGACCAAGAGGCTCAACAGACGGTGGCCCGCCAAGTCATCAATATTCTTGT
The DNA here is from genome assembly GCA_004367075.1 of Fusarium incarnatum. Taxonomy (NCBI): domain Eukaryota; kingdom Fungi; phylum Ascomycota; class Sordariomycetes; order Hypocreales; family Nectriaceae; genus Fusarium; species Fusarium incarnatum. The sequence goes on along the minus strand of QGDZ01000135.1, from coordinate 175,332 downwards.
GAACTATCCAGAGAGGTTCGTGGCAGTCTGCAGCAAGACGGATACAAATCCTGAGGCTAGTCTGTAGCTGGCATGTCAGGTTCGACGTTGTTGATCAACTGACGGATGCAGGAACAAGCCCGGAATGGGTTAATCACCCTCTAGAGGAGCCTTTCAGAGATGAGCATGAATACACAAGAGGAAAGCTCAAGCAAATACCTTCTACGAGGAGCCAACTTATAGTATCAGGGGAATCAGGTTTAACAGGGCAGCGCGGGCGTAGTTAAGAGGACCCAGATGAGTCTGTTGACTATAGAAGGTATTAAACTTTAATACTCCAATATGCCAATGTAGTGTACCAGGTACTTCCTTTACTAGGTAGGTATTAGTGTTACCAGGTATTAGTATTACCAGGTATTAGTTTTGCCAGGTATTAGTGTTACCATGTATTAGTTTTACCAGGTATTTATTGTACTAGATCTTTTAGTTTAATACTATTAGTTTAATGCTATTAGTTTAATACTATTAGTTTAATGCTCTTAGTTTAATGCTCTTAGTTTAATGCTCTTAGTTTAATGCTACTGGTTTAATACTACAAGCTTAATACCTGAAGTACCAGAATCCGTGCCAGTGCCAGCAGCCGGCATTTCTGCCAATTGCCCGCCCATCAATAAGCAGGCAGCCTTCCTTCCCCGCAAAACAATATCAGAACTGTCAACATTGCGAACACTCCGAACTTCTTTTCTCTCTTTTTTCTCTTGTGGAAAAAAAGAAAAGAATATCTTTTTTCGTCATGTCTACGGTTCCCTCTGCTCAGCTCGAGGCTGCGCGGCGTCGGTTGGAGATCGCTGAGGAGCGCCGTGATGCCGCGAGGCATCAAGTGCAGGAGGCGCAGCTCCAGCTTCAGGCTTCCGAGAGGCGGCTGGAGTTTGATGAAGCGGAATTTGAAGCCGCTCGTGCGCAGTTGCGTGTCGAGGAGCTGCGCATGCCTGAGAACCCCGGTTCCGGGCATGGCAACACCTTGCAGGCCCCTCAGGCGGCAGCTACAACTGCGCCTGTTGGTGGTTTGCGTGGATATGGTCATCGCCGCAACCGTGGCCGTGGTCGCTCTGACTCCCGTTCTGGGAGGGGTGGTAGAGATCCCCGAAGCTCGACTGCCAACAATGTTGGCATGAGCGGAAGGGAAACCTTTGCTGGGGTGTCCAAGAACACCCCCATCCCCAACCCACGAACCGCCATTCCGCCAGTCCGCGACGTAGAGGAGCTTCATCGTGCCGACGTTTCGGGCAGGACTTCCATGCAGGTATCCAATACCTCTTATTCATACGACTTTGCGGCTGCGACTTCTTCGACTCCAGCTCGAGTGTCTGGCTCCACCAACGACTGGCAATCTGGCAATGAAATCATGCGGCGGGCCCTCCAAGACCTTGAATCTGGCGTCTTGAATTTCGAATTCAAGCCCCGGAAGCAACCACAGCTGCCCTGGGTCAAGGCCACCGCCACCTCCACCAAGGTGATAAAGTCGACCAGAAACGACCGCCAGAGCGCTCAAGGGAAAGCTCTCGAAAGAGAGAATCCGCTTTTGTCCCTTCGACTGGGGTCTTCTTGCATCAACTGCGAGGAAGGCCATGCGTTGAAGGACTGCCTCTTTGCCCCCTACGGTGTTATTCTCGGTTGCACATTGTGCAACAGTCCAGGCCATCTTGTTGACACTTGCGACAAGTTCAAGGAAATGTCTATTGAGACGAAGGCCGAGCTCTTGGTTTACGAGCGAGGTAACAGGCCAATGCTTGAAACCTCCAAAGACAAGCCCGAATGGCATTGGTACCTCAGGGAGTACCTGAAGTATGCCGGCCAAGATGTCGTCGTGCCCACAGCGTTCCCTTGGACCTCTGCCTTTGCTAAGGAGGTTCGAAATCGCCCTGACTTCACTCAGATCCAGGCGCAATGGGATGCAAACAAGGACATTGATTCCCTGCCCAAGGATCCTGCACACGGATCCTTCGATGCTGTTCGCCAGTTGTACTGGAGTGATCGCATCTAGTTCGACACTTGGAGCCAAGCATCCTACCACAGAGCCCGTGTCTGGGCTATCGCGGTTTTGCCTCTATTCTTGGGGCAAAGCCAAGTGGTCGGATCAGGCTGTCAGCCTCGAAAGGTGAGGTAGCCGGCCCTTCAGCCCATGAAGGTAGACCCTACCTTAATGGAGGCCATGCTCTCGGTGTCCCATCACTCGAGACATACCTCTCAGCATTTGTGTTGGTAGTAGGTAAGTCGTATCCTCTTCCTTTTCTTTGCAAGCACTAACGGCTCCAGCAGATATATTGTACCACGGACGACGGTTCGGAATTTGACGATATGGTCATAACGCATTTGCAGTGGACAGTCGGCGTTGGGCTCAGCTACATAGTGGAATTGAACATGCAATTGGACTCTCAGAACGGCCCAAAATGTGAATTGAAGATGGCGGCATATTAATGGAAGAGTACAGGAATGAACCGATACGAACGAGCGAATACGAGCCTACCCGAACGACGATGCGATACTCATCTGACGACAAAGAGGATCGCCTCTCGATATTCGCCGGCGGACATGTCAAGAAATGTCTCTGAGCCCCCCAGAAGATACAGCGGCACTACAATTGATGTTCAATCAAGCTTTTTAAGGATACCAGCCACGGCAAGACAACCGAGCGCTACCCACACTGCGACAAGGGTGCTTGGTTTCCCCAATTCGGACAACACGTCTTCCATCATTGGTCGCTTGAGACACCGTTGAGACACGGTCGGCGGGGCGGTGTCCTCGCTTCGGGGGACCGGATGGTGGCGAAACTCAATCGGTAGACACGGTCAGATCTCGGAGGCAAAACGGCGCGGCACGGTTGACGAAAGCTTTATCTCACTGTCTCCAATGAGAAGCGATAGCTTCAGGTGACATTTGTGTTTTGTTCCAAGAACATGGGGGATCGTCTACGCATCCATTCTGATGGAGGGCGCTCGAGAGCTGTTTAGTTAGTGCCTCGTCCGACAAGGACGTCTTGGTGCCACTCGACGTCGCCCGATCGCAAATCGCAAATTGTAGTTAGGGATTTCCTAAGATGGTTTCAGGATTAGTTGGTTGACAGAACCAGCGGGGAGACGGCTCTTCGTCCGTTGTCGACTGCAGAGTGTTCGGTGATGTTCAGCTCCCTGCAGTTGGGATCATCGTTTTGAATGGCTCGAGCGGATCGCACTTTAGACGCCATTCCACGCACACCAGGAAAAGCCACTGTAAAGGTCAGCAATTCCAGACATAAAGATGGTTGTCAGAAGAATTGTCCTTCAAGGCTTACTACAGAAATAAAGTAGCCTAAGCTGGTATAAGATGACTAAATTGTTTCATTTCTTATGCTCTTGACGGCCAATTGTTTTAATACCCTGACGGCATATTCGTCCTGGGACAGTGCACCAACATTATGTCGCGGTTGCAGGGGTCAGCGTTTCGTGGGCCGAACACATGCGTTTGCCATCGCTACGAGTATCGGTTGTCAGAAAGATCCATGTCTTTGATCACTTCACAGGCATCAAGTCACTGGACAGGGTTGCAGCTTGTGTTCCCATTTATGTAGATTCAAAGGGCTTCGCTAGGTTACTATCGCATCTCAATAGTACAGTCCCAAGGCCGAATCCAGCTTCAGTATCACATTTCTTGTCATCTGACATGGCTGTGAAATGCTTATCCTTGTGACCTGATACTCTCTGTCCAATGCATGTCTTCCCAAGTATTCCCAGAGACCCTTCCCTCACAGAGCTCTGAGTTGTCAAAGAGACTGATCTTCATAGTAGACCGCTTTGCATTTGTGAGCCTTTACCAGACATCAGCGGCGCCGTCCACTGACTGCGAGGCTGTAAGATCGCCCCATCCGCTGGTCTGAGGAAGGCTCTCGTGCGATCCCCACGCGTTTGGGACTCCGGGGCGAATGGAGTCGGGGCTATCAGAGGTCGAGTTGAAGGTTGTATCACTCTTCGATAGAGAATGGATCTTGGCCAGCTGCGACTCCAAATGAGCCATTCTGCCTTCCATGGCTTTCATGGTAGCCCGCACGCCATTAAGCTCATACTGCTTGTGAGTGAGCTGTACACTGGCGACATCCTCCCACGCTGCTGCCGCAACCTTCTTCTCCGCTAGAGTGACTTTCTGGAGGGCTTCTTCGAGTTCCTCGTTCAGATACTGAATCGTCGCATGGTCTTCGACACGTTCCTTTTCGAGGGCAGCAATCTTCTCGAAGGCTTCGTCCTTTTCGCGGCTCAGGGTCTTGGTCGCCGCAAAAGCTCCGTCGCGCTGGCCTTCCAAGTTCGCGATCTTCTTGGAGGTTTCGTCGCGTTCGTTTACGAGGTCTGCGATCTTCTTCTGGTACTGGTCCAGAAGACCCTCTTCCGCCTCAGAATCAACGGCGGCTCGTGCGTTGAGTGAAGCTCGGTCAAGCGCAGCTGCGATCATCTCCTCAACAGCCTCGCGGGTCACCGAGGTCTGTCGACCACGGCGCTCAAGACCATACTCTACATCAGGGTCAGTTGATTCGGCATCAAATGTTCAGAGACTGTACTCACTGGGCTGCATCGTGAAATGATTGAAGGATCGCGTTGTTGGGGAGGTAGTTGTTTTACGCAATGGGTGGTGTGTGAGGGGAATCATGAAAGGAGGAAGAAAGGTAGGAAGAAAGATGGGAAATTGTTTAGTGAATAGGCGGGTGGGTGCATATGCTGCCTGGCACTGCGCTGCAAGCTATGATCCGGCAGCCGGCAAACACTGTCAAGCATTGGCAAACAAGCACTGCTGAGCTCTAGGCTCCCTGAAAACATCTTCCCAGCGCGTGATAAGGTTCCAGTAGGAGATCAATGGGTTTGCTGTCGCCACGAGTGTTGACTGTAAGACAGGCCTCCGACTCTGCACTTCATAGACATCGATCCATTCGGCTATTGCAGCTTGTATCCTCATTTATGTTAAGAGAGCGTAGCTAGTTTACTATCGCATCTCGATGACGCAGTCCCAAGACCAAGTGCAGCATTTATTTGTGTCCCATTACTCTCAGCCCGACGTGGCTATGAAATGCTTGTCCTGACGGCCTGTACTGTCTGGCCTATGCATATCCTCTCAAGCTTGTCCAGACACCCTTCCCTCACGAAACCATGACTCGATACCTAGAGGCTGGTCGCGGTGCCTAAGTAGGCCGTCTACCAGGTGTCTCCAACTTTTACAAGGTTCTCGGCGATCTCCCTCACCGTAGATCTGATGTTTGCTAATTGCCACTCAAGAGACGCAATCTTGGCTTGCTTGGTAGCCAGTTTGTTGTCGAATTGTTTTTTCATGCGATCAACCTTCTTCTCGAGCGTATGCTTGACTTCCGATGCTTCTTTCTCTGCTTGGTCTGCCCTCTTGAGAGCTTCATCACGTTCTTTCTCCAATGCCGCAATCTTTTGCTCCTCCCGTTCAAGATTGCCTGCTCCTCTGCAAGCAAGTTCACTCATTTGTTCGTCAAGTGCGGCCTTGATCATCTCATCGACGGTCTTCTGAATTCCTGACGTATTTTGACTGAGGAAGTCGTCAAGTTTGCGCTCTTCATTAGGGTCAGTATCTTTGGAATCAACTGGCCGATGTCTTCACCCACTTTGTTGGCCGTTCATCGTGAGGAAGTCATGGCAAGGCCAAGGTTTTTGTTGAATGTTGGAGATGGCGGGTGCGATGCAAAGTGAGTGGTGGGAGAAGAAGATTGTCAGAGCTATGCTGTGATGAAGTGAAGAGAAGAGAAGAGATTAGAGGAGAGAAATATTAATTAGTGAAAAGGCTCCCTGCCACTATCGTTACCTACTGTCGCTTGGCAGCTAACTAACACTAATAAACACTGCCGAGTTTCTTGCAAACAGATATCCCTCAGGGACTGACGAGATTCCACTCTCTTCTAAGAGCAATCACTTGCCTTGATTGTCGCCTCAGGGAGCTTGGTTCAACCAATATGTGTATCAATCCAAGCACTAACTCAAGAAATAATGCATTATCCCGAGCACCAGACACGAAGTGGCTCAACAGTGCTCATGACGAGCTTTGCATTTCACATTTGATATAATTAGATTTGTATTGACTCCTTTGTAGACACTATCAACCCTGGGTATTCCAATCTTCCACCCGTCCATCACTCTCAAGCGAAGCCCTGTTGTGGTAGACCGATTTATTCACGCCCGGTTGCGTTGGACTCTCTGGCAGCACCAGACCTTGAGGGCTTAGTGCTCCTCTTTCAGTACGCTGACCTCTCCCGAGTCCAACATAGCATTGGTGATATCTGCTTGCGTTTGGGATACTTCATATAGGGCTTCGACTAGTGTTCTCTTGAAACCGGCGAGCTCTTCCTTCGCAGATGAACAGAATGTCTTTTGAGACGCAATCATTTCCTTGATGTCTGCAGACCCTTCCTTCTGGTATGCCCACCATTCCTCCGAGGCAGCGACCCATTGTCCTGTAGATTCGAGCGTTACCCGTATGGCTTTAGCCTCTTCCATCAAAGATGCGAGCTTCTCCGCCCAAGGTATGGTCGCCTGCAACGACGATGCAACTTTCTGCTCTCCAGCGATGACCGTCTTCAGCGCAGATTCGATCTCCTTCTGAATAGCTATAATTTTCTGTAGGTAGGCCAGAAGCTTTTTGTTGAGCTCGGTACTGTCGACGACTTGTTGGTAGAGTGAAGCGGCGGTCGTTTCTTCGGCAATCTCTTGAGTTGCCAGCTCAGGTCTGGGAGGCTCATCGTCCTCGCGCTCTAAATCAGGGTCAGTGCCTAGAATTAAATACCCAGAGTATCTGTACTGACTTATGTGCGAGCTCATCGTGATGGGGTAGGCGGAAGTTGAGGTTGTATGGGAAGTTTGGAATGATATGTACCGCGTGGAATGTGTGATGTGAGAAGAAAGTTATTGGAAGGGTTCTATGATGGAGTGAAGAGGGGCGAGTAGTAAAAGTTCGTTTGGTGAAAACTGCCTGCCACTGCCGCTGCATTCAATTACCTGCCAGCTGGCAAACACTGCCAGATTCCTCTAGCAGACTCCCGTCAGACTAATTAACAAGGAAGGGATACCACATAAATGATACATTGTTCCAAGAACTACCGGGCAACGAACCTGACAGCTTTGTGGTGATAATCTGACGGCAGGAATAATAAATCGATAATGGCAATAGGTCTAAGATCGCACCGTTGCATCACACCCGAGGTAATTTGACAGCAATTATAACAACATTATAAAATCAGATTTGTATTAACATCTGCTATCCTCTACCCATCAATCATTCTCATAACGGACTTGTCTCGTGAACCAATTCAGTAAAGGCCGTTTGTAGTGGGCTCCTGGGCATCATCAGACTTCGATTCCAGGTCTTTGGTGAGTTTCTCTTCCAATCGATAAACCTGTTCCAAGAGCAAGAGAAGCTCTGAAAGGTTTGCTTTCACTTGGGATGTTTCGCGCGTCAATTCTTCTTCTGTCTTGCTGAAAGATTCGTTCTTTTCCATCAGAGAGGCACTGATCTCACATTGGCCCGCAAGCTTGTCCTTCGTAGATGCGATCAATCCTTCCAGAAGGTCGATCGTCACCGATTCGTGTTTGACGTTCTCCTGGCTTTCCGTCAGAAATGCCATCTTCGAGTTCCAATATTCAAGGTCTTCCATCAAAGACGTGGTCTCGTTCCCCCAAGCTGCGATCTCTGCGCCTGTAGATGCGACCGCTTCTTTTAGACATTTCATCCTCTTCTCCAAAGCCGCGAGTTTCTCCTTCTCGGCTGAAATCTCTTTTTGGAACAGTTTGTGGCCAAAGTAGAGCAGAGCTGGCGATGATGCGGCTGCGAGCTGTTCCTTGACGGTTTCTCGAGTTGTCAGCTCATGGCTGGGAGGCTCGTCGGTTTCGCGCTCTAAATCAAGGTCAGTATTTTAAAATTAAATATCCGGATTCTTTGTAGGTACTCACCACTCATTGCGAGAGACTTTTTGCGACAAGAGAAGAGAATGTTGGAAGGTTTTCGTGATGGAGTGAAGAGAGTTGAGTGAAGGAGAATATTTTGGTGGATGGAATAGCACGGCTGCCTGCAGGTGTTGCTGCATAGCATCGTGCGATAGCTGGCAAACACTGCCAGATTTCCCCAGTCCAGACTTCTCTCAGTTATGGTTTCACTCGCTCCTATATTGCTTTCTTAAGGAATTTAATTCCACTTTTGTATGTATCGGCTCAAGCTTAGTCAAAATGGGAGGATACCACATAAGCAACACCACTCGGGAAGTGACTCGACAGCTTTGTGGTGATAATCCGACGACAGGAAGAATAGATATTGACAATGGCAATAGGTCGAGGAAGATGTTGATGAGAAAATACAAGAGTTGTCCACAATCAGTCTTCAACTTTCCGCCCATAACTATCCCTCGAGCGAATGTACTGATCTGAAGCCGCACATTGTCAATATTTCCAAAACGTCACAACCGTTTCTCAGCTTGTGAAAAATTACACAGGCCCAGCTTTGCGATCACAGTTCAGACACATAGAAGACTTCGGGAACAATCGTTTTGAATAGTAGTAATCTATGGAATAGACCTTACTTCGGTTGGTACCCGACGCCTACATAATGCAAGACCATGAGGCGCTCAGAGCCTGACGTGCTGACTACATCCCAGATGACCATGCCCTCGATCCTCAAGTCGCCATACGTGCGCACAAACTCATCTGCCTGCCAGCCGTTGACATCCGACATGATGAGATCTTCAACCATGTCCACGACGTTGGCCTTAAAGTCGTCCTTATCCCTTCCAGAAAGATTCGATCCTTGAAAAATGCGGTTTTCGACATACCAGCGAACCTTGTTCACTTCGTTGATGGGGAAGCTGGCAAACCCATCTGTTCCAATAACCTTGCCTTCTCCATCCCAACTTTCAGGACGGGTTTGGTTCTTCTGGTACTGGTACGAGAACTCGTCGAAGAAGCGTTGCTTATTGTACTCGTATAGACGGTCGCGCAAAGCCTGTGAATCCTGGTCATTGTTTCCAGTAGGCTGTCATATATTTAGCGCATGTTTGAGCAGAGAAGTCGCTTCTATACGTACCTCGTAAGGCGCCCCATTGAGTCCATTGAGGTTTTCGAGCAATTCAGCGACGATGCCGCTTTTGCTGATGGCGTCGACAGTAGCACCGGCACCTCCCATATTGACGATTATGTGGAATGGTATAAGGAAGGAGTAGTAGTAGGAGCTCTCGGGATGCAGTTTACTGAAGAGGATGAGACTCAGAAGAAAGCGGAAGGGACGCAATAGTCGGATATATATGTATATACCTTTGGGCACTCTGTATAATGTCTCGGCTTGCAAATGCTGACTGGAGCGGTACCTCACCCCGTCTTGCCCGCTGCACTCTGACGTCTCGCATAACCCTATTCACGCCACGTCGGCATCAATTCGTGCCTTTTCTGGAGGCTCCATTCTGGCCAGAGCTTGTCCGTTCATAAGTCATGCCAAGGCACCTGGTATGATATTACAGGTTCTTGAACGTGGGGTCGGGAAACAGATCTTTGCCGCGGCGGCTAGATTGACTGGTATGGGTAGAGATCGCCAATGATGTCCGGAAAGCTGAAAGCTGAAAGCGGTCCCGGCCCGCTGGAAACGATCCGTGCGCGAGATCATCAGTTAGCGTGTCACTTTTGATACCTCCCTGCATGATCCCCTCTGTTTAAGTTTCATCTGAAATCACAGACCGCGTTTTTGTTGAATTATCTTTCAAGTGATGATTCATAGGTCTTGCCTTGTGCTTGCTGACGTTTCTGCGGCTGGTGAATGAACCACTAACAGGCCTTGAGCTGGCATCTATTCTCCATTTTAACCACTTTTAGCAAGATGGCTGAGACAATTGCTGTCCCAAACTCCCCTGAATTAATTCACAGCATGTCGGAAGGGGTCTGGGGGTTGCTCGTGCAAGTTCGGTCGACTACATGCGGATTATCGCAAGCCTGGAGAACTCAGATATGCCCGATGCCCGTGAGCTTTATTCTGCGGCTGTCGGGTTTCAGCCTTTTGGTAAAGCCTTGTATCGCAATGAGTGTCTGTTGAAGAGGTTAGTACGAAAAACTCAAATGAGGTGATACTCGAATGTTACCTGGACGGTCTCCATCTTTTTGAGGGTTCGGTGGGCCGTATGTCGAGTTGTTCGACTGGGACGACAGGTGGGCGTCAAAGGAATTGTCCTCCAAGGCTTAGGCTACAGGTCGAGAACAGCTTTTGATCCACTGTTTGTGAGAGCGCTGATCTAAGGCAGACTTACACATCAGCAGGGTCAATTGATTCATACACTGCTTTACCTCGGGAGTTGGCGATGCTTTGGTGAAATTCGGGAGGGATAACGAGGTAATAGCTTGTGTTGTAGCAAGTTGTCGGAGGCGCATGGCAGCATGTAAAGTAAGGTCCTTTGTCTGACTAAGTCGAACCAGTGCCTTGTCGTACGTCTGGCTTGAACATACGTCTTCACGTCCATGTCTTCAAAGTTGGTCAGTCCATAGAGCTTGTCGAGAATTGATTGGGCGTTTTAACTTGGTCTCGGAGTTACGGAATTTTCTTCTCGTCGTATTTTTCGCGGCGATCGCTGTTATATATGAGGCTGACCAGCCGATAGTCCAGAGAGGGCCGCGCTTTGCGTCGCGGTTGCAGCGGACCAAGGATGCGATGATACCCTTGGCTTCCTCACCCTGCAAGTCATCCATTGTAGCAATGCGACTGCTTTGTAAAGTTGCTTCTAATCTGCCGTGTTCTGTGCACTACAGGAGGGCTCAACGTTCTCTTTCGCGCTTGAGCTTTGAAGCCTTCGTGTGCTTGTCGATCCATAATCACTCAAGCAGACCTTAAGATCCCTGCCTAACGCAGCCTGGAGCTACTGAAGCCTTCCAGCGTATGGAATGAGTTGAGCAATATCCTCTGGCTTGTATGTCGTCGGGAGATACCAGAAGCCTTCGGGAGGGAGAGGGCATCATAGAGGCCGGGTAAGAACGCCCTCCTCATTGTAAATTGTCCTTGCATTCGATACTTCTTGGCGCTCCTCAAGGTAACGTCCATGGTTTTGAGGCTGTCGTGCAAACTTCGTCTGTACAGAGGTTCCATCTCGTTCTGATGTTCTCGACAATCTTTCGTATAGGTCAGTTTGAAGTTCTTGCTCAGAGAGGGTTTCTTTCCATCTCCGGCTATTCAAGTCTACCGTGAACGGAATAGCCATCTCCTGTTGCAGTCGTTGGCGGCGATACTCCCGAGAGCTCTGACTCCGAATAAATGGCCTTGGTGTATTCAGCCTCTGATCTTAAAGCCGCTACAAAGATCCAGAGAGTCTTTCGTTTCATGTCTCCTTGGCTTAGAAGTCTTCCGTAACTGAACTGAGGCTTGACTGCCCGTTGAGGCAGTCTTTCCGAAACCAAGGTTGGGCGAATCTGGGCAGCGATAAGGAACGAAATGGTTTGGCAAGTTGATGCTATTTGAGAGCAGTATTGAACCAATCGTATATCATAGTGAAAGATGTTCTATGAATTCATATCCTAGTATTGAGTCACGCCATCTCCTATTCAGGTTATTGGCGGCGATTCTTCCATAGCTCTCATTCCGAGAATATCCGCGGTGGAATCGACATCCGATCTCAAAGCCGCGGCCTCTACAGAGCTCGCTGGTCCACAGATTTGCGTCTCATCGTGATATCTGTGGTAACCGCCTCGTTTTTGAGACGGTCTATAATCTCGGATACGGACGCCCTTCGAAGTCGAGGTTGAAGGCGGGTTCGGATGATATACGGGTAAGGCTGGACAAAATGACGATGGGACGCAGTACAAGAAAGCTGAGCATCGAGGATGAGGTTGTGGGTAACGCCGCTAAGGCGGCAAAGTCCAATCCAATACTGACGCCAAAGCGGCATGATCTCTGTCGCTGAGAGACGTCAATCTTCTCCCGAACGACCATGATTTCGGCTTCGACTTGTCGGTGAATACTGTGATCATTATTTCCGGGGTATGCTTGTCTATTGTCAGTATGCTGAGAGTAAAGGCGTACGAAGCCGATGTCAATTCTCGGTCTTCAAGCGGAAACGTAAATTGAAATCGTAGTATCATTCATCGACGGCTCGAGCAGTCTCTCTAAAAGTACTTTTGTGTCTGGGCGAAATGCATGCCGGCTGCAAAATGAAACAACTTGGCCGCAACCACTGTTCGCTCTCGCTTCGAGTACTCAACAAGACGTTCATACAACTCAGCAAGAGGAATGATCTCCCGTTGAATATGCTCTCCATCATCTAATCTCTGCTCAGGCTCCTCCTCGTTCTCGCCCAATCGAACCTCGACCATGGCTAGTTGCATGTTGGCGTTGGTCATTCCAGGGTCAGCAGCTTGAGCAGGGCTGACGCTCAAAACCTTGCAGTCGTAACCAGTTTCCTCCTTGAATTCTCGAACAGCGGCTTCCTCGGCAGTTTCCTCCGCATCAATGAGTCCAGCGGGCCACTCGATAGTGTAGGCGTCCAGAGGTGGTCGATACTGAATAACAAGAAGAGTTGACGCAGGTTTCGAGGGGTGGAGAAGAATATTTCCCATAGCGACGGCGTCAACACCGGATTTTCCTCTTGTCTTTCGTGTTGCGACTTCCCATGTTCGTTCCTTGCCGACTTGGTCGACGTATTCGATCTTCTTGAGAGTTACCCACTTGGACTCCTCAATTGGGAGGTCCGAAAGCTTGGTGATGACGGGTTCTTGTGTTTTTTGAGACATGCTGAAGGGTCTGCTAATGAAAGGACGGAGGCGATGGGGTCTGAGGGTTTGGCGAAGGAGACGCATGAATGTTTGTGAGGTTTGAGATGAGTTGAGAGCGGGGATTGTTGAGTAAGAGGAGTGCGGGGCACTGTGTGCACTATGGTACGTCATTGATGCCTCAGCGAACAAAAGATATCGGGAGTGGTAGCTTCCTCGGAAATGGGATCTATGAACATATTTCGAACAAGACGCCATTTATTGAACACCAGAACGGTCATTGGAATGATCGATCTTTGCGTGGTACGATGTGCTCATGCGCAGCACTCCGAGGCCTTCACGCTTCCACAATTCATCGATACAATTGACATTAGAGGAGAAATACCGCCAGATCGAAACTCATGAGGTTGTCTCAGTACTCAATCAAGGCCAGGATTACTTACACCAGTAGGGTATCATCCATGTCTTCATGTTGCCTATTCGAGAAGCGGGGCACTCGTCGTCAGAAGGCGTCACATCACTTGTTCCATCTGAACACCTTCTGAAAACATCAGGAGCGATAAAAGCACCGAGAATTTGAGAATTCAGTCTGTCGTCAATCTTCAATACTGCAAAATGGCTTCTCGTGCAGCGCTTCGACAGACTCTGGGTCGCCGTGTCCTCAGACATGCATTCACCTTCCGAAGATACATCTCGACTCGACATATGACAGCAGCAGACTTGAACAAGCTCAAAGTTGATCAATCGCGATTGATGGATACTCTACATGATACATGCAAATGGGGAACTGGACTCAAATGGGGGGAGTGAGTACATCAACGAAATCAAGACCAAGCTAACAAAGACAGCAACCCGACCGATACAGGAATGTCACGTTTGGCTCTTTCAGACTCGGATAAAACAGTCAGAGATTGGTTTGTTGAGACGACAAAGGGATTGGGATGCAAAGTCACTGTCGATTCAGTTGGAAACATTTTCGCAATCCGCCCCGGTCGCAAAGATGGACCGCCGACTCTGGCTGGAAGTCACCTGGACACTCAACCTTCTGGCGGACGATACGACGGGATTCTGGGTATCCAAGCTGGTATCGAGATGCTCAAAGTTCTTCAAGACCACGATGTTGAGACTGAGTATCCGGTAGGCGTGGTGAACTGGACCAAGTAAGTTGTCCATTCGGCAAACGACCAAGCTGACAGCTCAGTGAGGAGGGTGCTCGCTTCCCAATCAGCATGATGGCATCTGGCGTTTGGGCTGGTACAATTCCTCAAGACAAGGTTTACAATCTGAAGGAAGTCGCTGGAAATGCAACGGTCAAGTCAGAACTGGAGAGGATTGGCTATCTCGGCGAAACACCCGCCAGTCACAAATCCAACCCGATCGGAGCCCATTTTGAGCTTCATATTGAACAAGGTCCAATTCTAGAACGAGCGCAGAAGAAAATCGGCGTCGTACAAGGAGTACAGGCTTACAAATGGTTCACCATTGACATCACTGGAAGAGGTATGTGTTTGATGATGGACATGGACTTGGCTAACTGATTAGACGCACACACTGGTTCAACTCCGTTCTCAGATCGAGCAGACGCTCTTCTCCTCGCAGCACGACTAATCACCCACTCGCATCGCTTGGCTACAAAGCACAAGGCACTCGCGTCCACCGGCATTCTCAACCTTACACCCGGAAGCACCAACACGATTCCTGGCCACGTCAGCTTCTCCCTCGACATCCGATCGCCCTCGAATGAGACTGTCGAGAACCTCGAGAAGGATCTCCGCCGAGATTTCGATCTCTTGGCCAACGGAACAGACGTCGACGGACTCCTAGCTGGCTCAACACCAGCCCTCCCCCTCTCCCTCGAGTGGCGGACGGACACGATCTCGACAGCGACCAAGTTCCACCCAGACTGCATCCAAGCTGTGAGGGACTCCGCCGAGTCCATCCTTGGAAAGGGTGCTGCAGTTAACATCTCCAGTGGCGCTGGACATGACAGCGTATACACGAGCAAGCACTGTCCCACAACCATGATCTTTATCCCATGCAAAGGAGGAGTAAGCCATAACCCGGAGGAGTACTCTACACCTGAGGAGTGCGCAATTGGAGCAGAGGTTTTGTGTCAAGCAGTTGTGCGATACGATCAAAAGAGAGCGCAAGAATAGCAGATAGACCCGAATTTTATATTGATATGTCATCACATCCCGTGTCTTAACGCCAAACCATGCAACACAAACTGAATTATCTTCGTCCTCGGCCAGCTCCTGGTCCTGGCATACCAGGCATACCACCACCCATACCCATCTGTCGCATCATGGCTTGCATATCCATACCACCGGGCATACCGGGCATACCACCACCGCCTCCACCTCCTCCAAGCATCTTCATCAAGCTTCCCATATCGGGCATACCTCCGCCACCTGCACCTCCCATACTCTGTAATCTCTTTTGCATGGCTGCCATTTGTTGTGCCTTGTTGCCGCCACCCATGGCCTGTTGCGCCCTCTGCATGTTCTTCATGTTACCACCCATCTTCTTAGCCATACCAGCCATCATTCGTTGTTGGGTGAGGAGATCCTCCACCTCTCGCACTGATGTTCCTGAACCGCGGGCGATTCGTGTCATTCGAGTCGGTTGGTCGATGAGAATCTTGCCGTCGGAATCGAGTTCCTTGTCGGTCATGGAGTCGCAGATGTAGATCATTCGCTTGAGTTTGGCGCCGCCCTCCTCGTCGTCCATACCCTGCATCATGTTGCTCATGCCGGGAATCATACCAGCCATCTTTGAAAGAGGACCCATCTTCATGATGTTGGAAAGTTGATCTCTCAAATCGCGCACCGTGAAGATACCCTCCTGAATGTGCTTGATGGTATCTTTTTGGTTGAGATTAAGACTTTGAACGTGCTCCATCAATCCGGCCATGTCGCCCATACCCAGCAACTTTTGCACGAACTGTTGAGGAGCGAACTTTTCGAAGTCGAGCATGTGTTCACCGGTACCGATAAAGACAATAGGAGTATGTGTAGCCGCGACCGCAGAAATAGCACCACCACCGTGAGCGTGACCGTCCGTCTTGGTAATGATGATGGCTCCGAAATCAGCCGCCTCCTTGAAAGCCTTTGCTTGCGACTCAGCTTGTTGACCGATTGAAGCGTCGAGAACCATGATTGTTTCGTCGGGCTTGATAGCTTCTTGAATATCCACCATCTCCTGGAACAAAGCAGACTCTTGTCGGTGGCGACCTGACGTATCGACGATAATAACCTCGAATTTCTCCTTCTTGAATTGGTCAACACCAGTGCGGGCAACCTCGGCAGGATCGGTCTCGGTAAGGGAACCATAGTAAGGAATCTTGGCCTTTGTAGCGTTCTGCTTCAACTGATCGAAAGCACCAGCTCGGAAGGTATCCGCACAGACCAAACAAGCCTTGAAACCTCTTGACTGGTAGTGTCGCGCAAGTTTTGTACAGGTCGTCGTCTTTCCGGCACCCTGGAGACCAACAAACATGATGACATTGCTCTTGCCCTTCTTCGGTCGGAATGGTTCGGCGTGGGGATCGACGAGTTTGACGAGTTCGTCGAAGACGGCTTTCTGGATGAGGCGCTTTTTGTTCACGGCGGGAGGGAGCTCCTTAAAGTTGACTGTCTTTTGGATAGACTTTCGCAGTTGCATAACGAGTTTCACGTTGACGTCTGCCTCGAGGAGAGCCGAGCAAATCTCCTTGAGCATGCCATCGAAGGCCTAGAGCAGCAAGTTAGCTGGGGTTGGAGGATTGGGCGCGGTCGGTCGCACCTTTTCATCGAGGTTTTGCTCTCGTGTGATGTTTGTGACCGCCGCATTGATGCGACGGCCGAGATCTTGAAGAACCATGGCGTTTTAATTTGCGACTTGAATGTCGCGGGGTATCTGATGATGGAGGACGAGTGTGGCCACGATCAAGATGTGGAGGTGGGGTTTATCGGGTAAAGTTTATCCGAGCGCCCGGCTGTAGCTACAGGGAAAAACTGCCGTATAGGGTAATTATAACCTCAAGAATGAAGGTATTTAAGTGAGTCGTACGATAAAATAACTGATATCTAGACAAAACAACTCAAAATCATGGGCCGTCATAAGTTACAGTATCCGAAAGACTCTGTCAATACCGTCAAACGGTACAAGGTGCATGGGGTGTACGATGTTGAAACTGTTCATCGTATCGTCAACTCTTGTCCTATACTCCATGTCTCATTCAACTCCCCGGATCAGCCATTTCCGGTTGTTCTCCCCATGATCGGACAACTGGGATCATTTGATCGGCCGAGCGCTGATATCGGAGATCCCTTAGAACTTTACCTTCACGGATATGTTTCGTCACGAATTATGAACCTCGCTCAGAAGTCTACAGTCGACGGACAGGAGATTGAAGGAATGCCAGTCTGCGTCGCAGCCTCCCATGTCGACGGCCTCGTCCTGACCCTTGCAACATTCTCCCACAACTACAACTACCGCTCCGCAATGCTCTTCGGATACGCGACAACCGTGAAATCAGATGAAGAGAAACTCTACGCCATGGAACTCATATCCAACAGCGTCGTGACTGAGCGATGGAAGCACACACGTCAACCCCCCCTACCGTCAGAAATGCAAAGCACCAACATCTTGAAAGTGAAGATTGTCTCGGCGAGTGCCAAGATCAGCGCGGGTTCAACAACCGATGATAAGAGCGATATGGCAAACAGTGAATTAGTGAATTCTACCTGGACGGGGGTTTTGCCTGTGTACCAAACAATTGGGGATCCAATACCTGGGCCATACAACACTGCTGAAGTGCCTGAGCATGTGGCTGATTTTGTGAAGGAAACGAACGATGAGCGAAGGGAAAGATCTTTAAAGGCAGCGAAGGGGGAAAGACGGGCATTATGATAGCGCTTGGCCTAGGTGCTTGATAGCTACGAGCAGAAATTCAGCAGATACTTTACTTTAGCAGCCGAGTTGCGTCACCGCAGGCATAAGTGTTACTTATTAACTAGGTCAATCTTTATCTCTGATCATTCTATAAGCATCAAGTCAGTGGGTTGGTCTGTAGCTTGTGTCCTAATTTACGTATATTTGGACTGTCTAATTGAGTTATGGCCACATCTCAATCCCAAGGCCAATTCCAGCTCCCCTTGCATCTCTTCGACTGCCTCATTTGTGATGACTGGGAAGTGCTTATTTTTGAAACCTGAATACTGTCCGACCTATTCATAAACTCGAGTCAAGCCTCGCTTCAAACCATTTGTCCCATGTATTTGACAATGCACCAAGACCAAATGTCATCGTGGGTAAAACTGGAAGGAATCTGGAACACTGTGCCCACTCTATCACCAATAGTCCGTTTGACCCCGGTGGCATCTTGGTCTTGGAAATGAGCCACTTCGAACCGTATCTGTACTGGCTGCTTGTTGTACTCGCATGAGTAATAGGCACGCCGCGGCAGAAGACGGGAGAACTGGACAATATCGTCGATGCTGAGAGCAGTGCCCGGGGCTAGTACCAGAGATGAGCCCGGTAACGGCGTTTCATCGTCAGGAATGGCTAGAATGGTGGCATGGCTTGCAGGTTTGATCGAAGTCTCAATAGAAGTGACGTCGGAGCGGAGTGTCCTGATCGTGGAATGAAGGGAAGAGATTTCACCGCGGACATCTTCGATCTTGCTTGCAAGAGTATGGATACTGAAGCTCATGGCATGAACATCTTGACAGACGGCTTGAAATAACTGCCAATAGTCGACGGGGCCGGTCGCGGGAGGTATTGACATGGCTTCCTTCTGGCGTGTGAAACGGAGTACTAAGATTCTGGTCCTTATGTCAGTATTTGTCGCACCACACGGAAGATTCATCTTAGGTACCTGATGAAATGACTATCAGAGTTCCAAAAAAATTGATGGTGAGTGAAGGAGGAGAAATCTCCCCCATGGCTGTGCCTAACATTAAGTACCTAGGTATCTATGGCTCCTTCTTGACCTGCTCGGTGAACTTCGGCAGGTGCAACCACCAGAAATCCCTCTACTGCCTGGTGAGGCACACCTTCTTCATCCTTCCATGTATCCATATCAGCCTCGAAGCGACCTTGAAGCCCGACTCATGCCTCAACCCGTGTGCTTTCCCAGGCATGTGGAGAGACAAATGAAGGACTGTGATGTCCCTGAGGGACTTTCACTTAAGTCTAAACCGACAAAGGTCCCAAAATCTCAACCCTTCTCCCGCTCCTGTTTTTCTGAAGATATACGTTACATCAGTATCGATGGAGACAAACGTCCTGTCTGCCTGAGTTTGTCCACGAGAGAACTAGGTTCTTTGTTGACGCAGGGCTTGAATCTCCCTGACCTGACGTCTGGCGAGGGCTTTGAGAGCGTTGCGCTGTCGACGGAGGCGCTCATTTTCAGCAATCAAGGCCTCGATGGAGGGAAAGTCGACTTCCCTGGGCCTCTCTAGAGCTTGAACTCGCTCTTGAAGGGTCTCGACAATACCCCTGAGCTCACTGTTGTTAGTCCTGAGCTCATCGTAGCGAGTATTCAGTTGAGTCAAGGCCCTATTGTCAGCACTGCCTTGACGACTAGAAGAATTGATAGCCCCGGACATCGTGGGAAGAACTTCATCATCCAGGAAATCGCCTTCGGTATCAGGAGCCTCCGATGGAACAGCCCCTGATGATGGGCTGTGGTCTTGAGCGGGTGGTTCCTCATCGTGGGCTGTCGAGTTATCCCAGCCAGCACCGCCATCTGCATCTGTCCCTTCTGCATCCACGCCGGGACTCTGTGTGGGACTAGAGCCTGCCTGCGTAAGGTAGGTATGTATCTGGCGAATTGCTACCGGTATATATTCCCTTATCTGATCGTCGTTCGGGAACTCTGTCATACCTCTCCCTCGTTCAATCTTGAAGGCTTCCCAGATGCGCCGAGTGCTGATTGTCCAAGCCGCATTCGCCCAGTCGTAGTCATCGAGTGCTTTCTCGATTGACTTCAAGTCTCTCGTTTCCACCGGGTATGCTAGGTGGCCACAGTATGAAGGTATGATGTCAACATCGGTGGCTGTCTGACTGACATACTCAGAAATTGTCAGCAGAAACGCCGGGAACTCTTCCTTGAATGGGGTCAACGCGATAGCCTGCCTCAGCTTGTCGGATATAGATCCAGGTTCGAGTTCGTCGAACCTTACTCGCAGGAGCTCAAGTGTATAGCAATCGATTGTGTTATTGAATATGTCCCGACTTGGAGGCCAGCGTTCGCCGCTCTCAATCCGGCAGATGACCGCGAATTGGAGAGCCGTCAGCAACTTTCGGTAGTTACAGCCCCAAGCCGGGTGCACTATCAAAGATGACAGTAACTTGCAGAATTCGGCGGAGAAGATGGCCTTGAAAGTGCTGATGTTTTGTTCTCCGTATTGTAAATGATTTATCGCCGAAAGGAGGACGTTTGGTGATACTCGGAAGACTCGTAGACACGTCTTCCAGAGGACTTTGAGGTCCTCACAAACAGGTATGAAGAAATTGTAGAAACCGTGCATCTCTTTGAAGTCTTCGAGGATACGTTCAGCCTCCAACTGTTGAGATGAGTTGAGTACCTCCGTATTGGAGACGCCTGTAATCTCATCTATGTCCTTCTTCGTGAGTTTGGGACAAGCATCGAGACATGCACTGGCAATCTTCAAAGCATCGTCATCGCGCCTGACAGCGCTCCTCCGCGGAAGTGTTTCCCACCTGGTATATGGTCGCCTGGGAGCACTCATGATAGGCGGTTGGTCAATAGAGGCAAAATTCTGTAGGTATTGTAGTATGTGGTAGGCTTCCTGGTGTTGATTGTTGTGGAGGAGTTGCAAGATTAAAATTGGTAGGAGAAATTTGTTTGTTGAAAGGACTTGGGGCAAAACTTGGTGCGGCTCCCGGGCAGCTACAGTGCCAAAGGCCGACAAGACGATGTAATGGCAGTATGCGCAATCAAAGCCTTTTAGCAAAATGGTTATTCTGATGGTATGAGCTCTGGAGTTACCATTCGATCCAACATTCAACTATTGACTTCAAAATGCTCGTCTCAGCCAATCTTCATGCGTCTCCTACCCGTGGCGGTGCTGCCCGTCACGCCATCCAACAGCTTCAAATCATGTTTACTTCTGGTCGTTCATTCTCATTCATTCGCGAGAAGTGCCTGGTCAGCGATTGTGCCGCGCCGCGGGCTTGCGACCGCTGCAACGGTTTGGAAGCATCGGCAACGCGCGGCTTCTAACTCGAGAACACTCGCCCAAGACCGCAAAAGTAATCGCTCCGGACGACTTCAAGGTACTACATCACTTTGGAAATCAGCGCTTTGTCTAAATTTGTGCTAGATACCTTTTGCGAATCACGAAGCACATCATACGGAGCGCCCAGATTCGATGCTCATCTTCAACAAAGCTTTTCTTCGAATCCATTCTCCTGAAGTTACCAACAAATGGAGTATTGCATGGATGTCGTGAGTGGACGACCAGAGTCTGGAGAATCTTCACGGTGTAGCATGACTGATCAGTTGTGGCCTATAGGTTCCACCTTTGACTGCTACTTTGTTAATGACTTGTTCGAACGACCGCAAACGAGACGAGAATGTCCGGAACAATATCATCAAGCAACTTTCAATGCGACTACACACCCTCTAGGAAGCCAAACCTGGATTGTCCACATCGTTTCTACTCCAACAAGAGCTGGACTACACACACTCCCCTATTGCAACCATCATACACGACTCCGATCATCAAGAGCACATCCGACAATGCATACGTCAACGGATAACAAGGCAGAACGCAGGAGGGCCGGCAATCTTTGGGGACTATAGAGCCGGGGAGCTTCCGACAGGACAGGCAGACAACAAAAGCCAAACTGGAAGCATCCTCCCCGAAGGACAACAACACTCCGCAGAGGGGACCGTCACTAGATACACACGCACCAAACAATGGATGTATTCACCAAATCTGTCTATCGCATACAGAACCTGAGCCCCGTGTGATGTCACAGTGTTTGGTAATGTCTGTGAGTGTTTTGTTTGGACAAGCAGGGCCAAATCCAGCAATCCGGATGCTTGATTGCGACCATGACTCTTTTGCGTATGGTACAATCATGACAAAATACTGTCCATTATGCATCTATCAGTTTGTTGTCAATCTGCCTATCGTGACTCATGGTAACAAACTTCGCTTTGTCTTGGCCTAGGCGCCTGATGTCACTGGAAGCAATTGACGATTTGGTGCAGACGCCTAACCGGCAAGGCAAAGCTCACGACAAAGACCTGACCAAACATTTCTGCGGTGATCTCATCTTGACAAAAGCTTGTTTAGGCAGACGGTCCTAATCCTCATCATCATGTCGGACGCCGCCGAAAGGAGTGTTAGGCCTCGAGAATAAATAGCCCGTGTCCCTTCCTTTTCTGTTCTTTCCACTCTCGACACATGCGACTTCCTTTATACATCTGAGACTATGTCCTTTCTTTATATACTCCAAGCCCGAAGGCGCCTTCATTCCATTTCGTGGGGAAGATAGTACATCTTTCCTTCTTCGGGAGATACTTCACCAGTGTCCATTCCACTCCCTCAGTATAGGTACTTCATACAACAGACCTTCCAACAGGCTTTGACTCTTCAAAGTCGCACTTCATGGAAACTCATGCGATATATATATACCATCGCTACCAGACTACAGCCTTATGCGGCATCGTAGGTGCCCCCTTGACCCTTCATCTTCCTCAGGTCTGACTTCTGACTGCTGGCTCCTCCTAGCAGCGCAACGAAGCTCGGTTGCTCACGTTGTCTCCAATTCGGCTTTTTCGCTACTATATATTAGCTCTCAACGTCGAGATTGGACGCTCTGGTGAAGAGTCAGACTATTTGAGCAGCATACGATCGAAGACGGATATCAGGACGTTGCACAGAACCAAGACGCGGTACAGGTGAGTGGAGGTTGATATACAAGATCACCAGAATTCAGATATCACGACAACCAGACTCGCAAAACGTCACCACTATCTGCGAGGACTTTGGTCTTGTCCACAATGAAGAAGGCGAGGTTTCCCTGTACAACAGTGATGACATTCTGAAAATGAGGCCGCATCAGCTTGCAGGTAAGTATATCTCTTATTTCAAGCCTCACAACAGGAATATTATCATCTACATGATAAATATACTTATCCCGTATATGATGAGATTCCTGTTGTCCTCCCCCTCTTTATCATCTATATGATAAGATTCTTCTTCCTCCTATTCCTACTTACCCATTACTAACCTATACCTAGATGCCAATATTGTCGTCGAAAAGATGGAATCACGCC
The DNA here is from genome assembly GCA_004367075.1 of Fusarium incarnatum. Taxonomy (NCBI): domain Eukaryota; kingdom Fungi; phylum Ascomycota; class Sordariomycetes; order Hypocreales; family Nectriaceae; genus Fusarium; species Fusarium incarnatum. The sequence continues at coordinate 152,295 of QGDZ01000135.1, read as the reverse complement.
TTCCATACATGATTCTTGCGAATGAAATGGGAACCGGTAAAACCAAAACATTCCTGGCAGCAATCAGGATGCGCCCCATGAAGCTATGCCAAGAACACTCGAAGGATGTCCACTGATCTCTCCATTCGGATGCGAGCGGTTTTTCCCAGTCCTCCAACGGGGCAATGCGCGGGCTGGTCAGTCCAAAGGTCTAGTGGAAGACTGTCCGATTTGGCCGTCACTGCAGTATGTCGAGGTCGGCATCACGTTGATGCTACTGCACACAATGTCACCTCAGTGCCAGAAGGTTTGAGGCAGAGGCTACAGCGCACCGCCCAGTACATCATTTTAACACGCACACGCTCGCACACACACACACACACACATATAGATATATATATACGTATATATACGGGCCCGTCCTTGCTCTGCGGCCTATAGCAAGCATACCTATTATAACAGTTTTCTTGGGTCGTGTTCAACAGCATCGAAGACTGTGGCAAGCAGGTTCCGATATTGAGGTCGACGAACAATACGAACAACGCGGTATATCGGCACACGCAGGTACCAAGTGGAAGTTCACCACCACCAGTACTACGAAACCTCTGACCTAAAATGGGCAGTGAACATGTCAGACCCGTCGTTGCCCCATCCAGCGCTCCTAAACATTGCCACTGCGCCTCTGATTATCACCTATTATATACAATCCAGGTCAACATCGCGATTTCACTTGTTTCCGTCAAAGCTCACAAACAGCCGCGACGACGCAACAACAACAATTGCTCGTTACACACGTATCGGCAGTTTCGCGATGGCCTCACAAGGCAACGAGTCTTCAGCGGACAACGCCCAAAACTCCTCTGGCGATTCAGCCAACCGAGCTCCTGCTCCCAGCATCGCAATTGGGCGTCCCGTATTGCCCCAACTCGAGGAGGCATGATGCGAGGAGCTTCCATTCGTTGAGTTGGTCGTGGAGGTAGCCATTGAGGCAACTCCGGCTCTGGCTCGGCCTCTGGCCAAGCAGTGGGGGTTGGAGCCTCTGTAACCTCCAGTAGTGGCAAGTTTGCTGCTACCAATTCCACCGCCGCTCCTCCAGCCTCTGGCTTTGGAAACTCTTGCTCGGCTCTTGGCTAGCTAGCGGGGACAGTAGTCCCCAACAACCCAGGAGGTGCTTTTCCTCCTGCTAGCTTCAACTCTGCTGCTAGCAACAACAGCAACACGGCCAACCCTGACCCTCAGGCCCGAGGCACCGGCTTAGGCAACTTCAGCTCTGGGGTTTCCCCTTGTCCCTCAACCGCCGCTCCTGCATCCTCTGGCTTTGATTCCGCCCCAGCCATTGGCCAAGCATCGGAGATTGGAACCCTGATGAACTCTGGTAGCTTCTATATACGGCCTCACAAGATGCATTCACGTCGAACTGAATCAGTGCACATCGACATCATGTAACTGAAGGTTGAGCACCATGGACCCTTATATATCATGATTCTGGGCAGCTTCTCCGGGTGAGTAGATCTGTCATAGCACAATCGACACACTAACAAGGGAAATAGATTCATCGTGGCACCTAGCAAACGACCAGCCGAAGGTACCGATGGCGAGCCACCGTTGCCTACACAAACAGCCTGATAAGACCTGGACTGCCGAAGAAGAGGCAGAGGTTGATCGATTGTGGGAGGACTCCCCAGAGAAGGAGGCTTGGGATAAGATGACTCCTCGAAGTCATCCCTGGCTTTTGCCTCTCTGGAAGATCTGTCTCCGCATTCGCCGACGCACTCCAGTGTGGCTTGTCTCATCACTCCATGGCCTGAGATATCATAATCCGCATAGTGATGTGGCGAAGCCGGGGCTATTTGCAAAAGACTTCAGCAAACGTCTGACCCAGCTCATCGTCTACCCCTGGATGAGAAGAGGTGTGGTCAGATTGGTTTTTGCTATCCAATATGCAGTAGTGTGTCGCTACGACGACCGCCGCTTGTGGTTGAAGTACAGAGTCGAAATGTTTACCGACCCTGCTATCACCAGGGCTCTCTGGGCGTTCCAACGTGGCGGTTGAGGTCTTCCTGTCTCGTCTCGTCTGTACATGTCCTGCGATACCACCACTCAACTATATATACAATTCGAAATCCTTTATCCCGATCCGTTACGTCAATTTAACAATCGAATTACCTTGCACTCATCTTACTAGTACATCGTCTCTCATTGTGCAGCGCCTCCAGAGGAAGAAGCGCAATCAGCAGATGACGCGGTATTTGCAAGCCGCGGATGTGAGCTATTACTCCATCCGAGATGCAAGTTGGACCATGGATCGAGTCATGGAAGGGCACACTACCCCAGGTCTGACTACTCAAGTCATATACTATACTCAAAGAGCCTCGCTCAGGTTCTGACTCAGTGAATCGTCACTCTTATATATACGAAACGGCATAGTACGACTCGTTACTGCGATCCAATACGCGTCCATCTATACTAAACGTCGCTTCCACCCACGACGGCATCAAGACAGACTGTGTGGAAGTCGACTGTGAACAGGAGATTGCACTAGGCAAGTAAAGTGCGCAGATTGCCTAGAGAAGGCCAACCCCGTTTGCGAGGTATGCCAGGGAGTAGCGAGACCTAACAAGAAACGATGTGAAACTTGCGAGGGTGGACCATCACGAGATGTGCCGTCAGTGTGCAGGCGATTCCAACATTCTTTCATGCGAAAAGGTACACAGCTTTCCCCCATCTCGCAACATCATACTGATAACATACAATAGATCGCTAACATTACACTTCGAAACCTCTGCATTGGGATGAGAAGCAATATATACCTTCCACAACGGACCACAAAATCCATCCGCTCTCGTAAGCTTACTGAAACCTGCATTGCAGGATAACCACTGACAATGACCAGGTCAAGTAGTCCCAACTCTGGCAACAAATATACATCGAGGCCTTTTCTTTTCAGCCCTCTATCGACAACAGAAATCACTGTGGACATGTTCGATCGGATCATGTCCATCATGGTCTCCAATGATGGTAGTATGGGTGTTTCCTATATGCCGGGAGTGATACACCGTGGAGATGATGAGAGCAAGCACCGCAAGGCCCTGACCGAAATCTTTCGACAACCGAAGCAACGACTGTACTCGGAGAAGTTCACGAAGCTACTGTGGAACATTTTATGCCCCTGGTTGATTACGTTGTCAACACGAGGTCCCATGACGAAGCAGCAACTTCCAAATGTAGACCATCTCAAGGAGTACTTTCAACGAAGTTATATGACCCGTCGTCGCTTGATTGAGACCCACAGGCGTCTTCTTTCCACCACTCCCTACACACAAGCGAATCTACCAGCCACATCTCGATACCAACTACCATCTACCTCTCCACATCCACTTCCCTCGACGCTCCTCATTATACCTTCTGCTACTTCAGATACGCTCACTGGCCGACGCCAGTCAGTCCCTCTGGGAAACTGGGGCAACGATACCGTGGGCCGTTCTCAAGAGACAGCTATGACTTGACGACAGATGCGAGAGAAGCGACAGGAGAAGCTCCGCCACGGAAGCTCCGCCACGAGTCGGACGTTTTTCTATTCCTTGATCTATCCGACAGTGAGGACGACAAGACTGACACGAAGGCTGAGAAGAAGAGAAGCGGTTCGGACGACTGTGAAACCGCCAGGGGCGTCGTCCAGCTGGTTCGCTCTTTGCGAACTCGCGCTTGACCACCGCAATGACGACAACCTGGTGACGCGCCTATTTGTCGACCTCCGCTTGCGCAACCCGATGACCATATTCGGCAGTTTCCTGATGCATTCCAAACCATCGTCCTCTAGATGTGCTGGAAAATTTCATGTCCGAAACGGCTTTCGTCTTGGCCTTGAACAGCGGGTGCCAGAGACTATGGAGAGTTCTTGGGATAAAGGAATAAGGTGCTAGATTGAGGACACTCCAGGTAGATAATCGGGAGCGGTCCGATTAGTTATTATGTCAATAAGAAATGGAGATATTGGTTGTTCACTTGATAGCGGTGCCTTTGCCATATATTCTGTTTTTGCTGTCATGCACGTTGTGATGTTAACCGTCAATAGATAGATCTGAGTACATCTTTGACCGCCAAAGTAAGGACATCCAAAAGCAACACCGGCACCATTAACACAAGTGACAAAGAAATACGTATGACCTTTCTTTCTACTTATCCCCATCATGAGTACTCCTAAAGATGTTCTCTGATTTGGGGGCCGGGTCTGCTCATGCCTTGAGTTAAAATTTTGGGCCGGTTTGGGCCAGAGCTGCCGTATCACTGCAAGGCGGCCGTAGGAGATTGTCAAACGAGCACTCTACCATCTAAGAGCTAGTGATTCACAATTAGTTTAGGCATCCATGAATTACTTCGAAGATTCTCGCTCACACAAAAACTCAACCCTCTACTCTTCCACAATATATCCAACCCGAACGAAATCGACCGACATTCGACAGATTCTCTCCATCACCAACTCTCCCACAATGAGTAGTGAGTACAGAAACTCTGGATACTTGTTTCTAAAACACTAACACTAATTTAGAGCGCAACTATGACGAGTTTTCCGACCGCAACACCGAAGAGATTGCCGAAGAGATGACCATGGACGCCCTGATCCAGCAAACCACCCAGCGTATCGAGCGCGAGACAGCACTTCTGACCCGCCAGAAAAGGATTGCCGCGTTGTACAAGAAGCGTACATTGTTGAGGCAGGAATACAAACTCGTAAAGGAAGAGACGAACTCTGCGCAGGCAAAGCAGAAGTCCTGGGAGAACAGGGTCAAGTGTTCCTCCAAAAAGGCCCCATGTTATAACCAAATGTTGGGATCTTGGCGCGAAGCAGTGGACGATTTTGCGCATAAGGTATCTCAATGGGATGCAAAGGAGAAAGAACTCAAGTCTGTCTTGAAAGAGATCAAGTCACTGAAAGAGGAAGACACCAACAACTAGACATCCGATGACGCCCAGGAGTCGAGCACGACCGTCCAGGACTAAATCGGTCGACGGCACCAGGGCGTTGGCTGGTTGAGGATGCATCTACTTGATCACACAGAAGGACCTTATGGGCTTAGCATACTCGGAATGGGATACACCGGCTGGTGAACATGGCGTGTTAAGATTGGAAGATGAAAGGCTGTACTCTAAAGTCACGATCAATTCCTATCGAATAGCACAGTTGTGTGTTTAGTCTACCTCGAATGAAGCTTACAGTGATGTTGGTTTTACTATGTCCTAGAAACGGCGGGAACGAAAGCGTTGATTGTGTGATCGAATCGCCTGAATGTTGATTGAGACCTGCATTACAGGATGACCACTGACAACGACCAGGCTAAAGAGTTTCAGCTCTGACAGCAGATGTTTATCGAGGCTTAAGCAGCCTTCCATCGATAACAGAAATTAATCCCCTTCATTAATCTCAACTCTTCTTTCTCTTCTCCCTCTCATCAACATCATCAAAATGATCCGACCGACGGCAGTGAAGCTCCTTTGAGAGGGCTATAACTTTTTCATCAAAGACCGTAGCGGAAGAATCCCCTGTCTTACTAGCACTAGCCAAACCAGCAGGCAAAACATATAGATTCATCTGTGTTATGTACTTACTGAGTCCCTAGAGAGGAGAGAATATGAAGTGAACTGCGGACTCGTCCCTAATGTTGATTGCATGATCGAATAAGAATTATCTCCTAAGGGTTAGGCTACAATAATAAAGTAGCCTAATTGCTATTCTAAGATAGCGTAAAGTGACCAAATCATTTCATCCATTATTCTTTTGAGGGCTAATTCTTCTGATACCCTGATGGCATGGTGAGAGCGACGGCATGAATTCCGGTAGAGACTTGATGCCGATTGAGAGTTTGAGGTTCGGTAACGGATACCTTCCTGAGGCAACTGCTGAGAAGGTGCGGAAGCTTCAGACTCGATTGGAAGGCTCGGTGTGCAAAGTCCAGTGCGACTTCCGATGCTGCTATGCCAAGTGATGAAAGCAAGGACATTGCACTCAGGGCTCGGACCGGCACCTTCCACGTCCGGCCAAGGCTCCTGCCTAGGTACTCATCCATGGATTCCTTTCCCCCTCCTGCAACTCTTCTTCAACAGCTTCAAGTTACGACCAACATCAGCTCCCAATACCAAACATCAGCAAGCTTACAATACATCACCGGTACCAAACATTTGTCATCGCCAGACTTACTACAAACTCAAGCAAGCCGTCAACCGTTTCGAATAGTCTGTCTACCATGAGCCTACCACAAAAGCGATCTGGCGAGGTTGATCGAACCAACAAGCCTAGCAAGAAACAAAACAGGGGCTCCGCAACAAGTGGCTCTGAGGACTCGTCAGCGATGGAAGAGGAGCTCCCTTCTCCAGGCCGTGATCAGAGCCTATCTCCGGCTCTTAACCAGTCGCGACGAATGTATCGCAACATTTTTGCCAGGTATGGAGGCATGGAGTCCGAAGCGTTGAGCTCTAGTTACATGCGCTCTAGTTACATGCGCTCTCCTTCTCCTTCCGGTCTTTGGACACCTCCTGCCGAGCCACTTCTAGATCGCTTGGATCGTCTCGAACGGGGTCACGACCATCTCAGAGCTGGGCTTGACGCACTCTATCCGATGGTGGCTAGCAGTGTAGTCAACAAATCCGTCACTTCAGAACTGGATACACGAGTGCAAGCGCTAGAGGCCAAATCTTCTTCTTCTTCTTCCAAAGAGGCGCTACTTGATGAGAACGAGCAACTGCACCGGAACATCGCCTTACTCGAGCACAACCTTACAAATCAAGCTACGACGCTTCGGAACGTACAACAAATTAACACCGAGCTCTATAATCAGTTGTGCCAGGCAAATGCGAAGATAGCTTTTCTTGAGGGCGGCAGGGTCTAATCGACACAACCCACTAGTGTTCATTTGGGCAATCCGAGAACACTACAGATACTAGACTAGTATTCAATACAACTACTACATTGCTACTTCGCGATATTTTACTCGATGAAAGTGACTGACTTGTTTCTATTGATACATGAACCTCTGCCCTTGAGAGACATTGGATCACCGGGAGCTACTCACTAACTATTCGACTTTTAGGACACGAATACCGGCACAACGATGCGGATATACTATCGAAGAAACGAATGCTTACTCTGCTTCGTAAGTTAATGTGTGTGCAGCAAGTGACTTGCCATTCATTGCCTTTCTTGGCCACTTTTGCAGTGAATCACGAGCAGCTGGTGTGCACTGTCAGAAAGCAAATCTCGACAGCTGCCCGTTGCCTTTTCGCGGTACACCTTGGCCCAAAGCTCGAATTCCTTCTCCTGGCAACATCTTCCATCAAACATCTTCTATCGCCCACGAGAACATGCAAACGGCAATTGCGGACATTTGAGCATGATCCTCCCTCTAGAACACAAACCTCTACTCTTCCACACGATACCCAACCAGAATGGAATCCTCCGACGTCCGACTAGTATACGACTTCGAGCGCGATGGAGAGGCTGCTGCCACTCGCCTCGCCAACTATCCTCCGTTGTGGGAAGGATTGCAGTGGAGTACCGGCATCGATTGCCTGATCGTTGTTATCCGACACATCTACTGCAATGGCTTCATGAGCCCCGATCTTGTCAAAGACATCGAATGGTACGAACAGTCCGAGGCGAAGAACCCAATCTTACGCCACGCGTGGCACATGTACGGTCTAGAAGCTGCCGAGGTCACAAAGGCCACGGACGATAGAGAGAAGGTCCATGAGGTTCTCCTCAGCCTTGGTATCCTTCCTTCTGAATCGTTCAAAGGTGTTTGCGACTCGTCTCTAATGAATGAAACATTTTGGTCGCAAGACATCTTCCGACTCACCCACCCTCCCGTTGATCCTACAACGGGAGATGATATCCCATTGTCGGCGAACGAGATTGCAGAGCTGAGCAAACTCGTGTTCAAGCCAGAGGCCCCTGGTGCCTCTATCCAAGAAGTCGTAGACAAATCCTTTGGACATCAGGAATGGAAAGGCCGTCAGTTGTTTGTGGTCCCGCATAAACCCTGGGCTGTGCGTGTTCTCTATCAAGCGAACAACAACCTGTGTGATAGCATGTCTATCAAACAGCTCAAGACCTTGACACTGCCAGTCTGGGCTCAAAAGGAGGATGTGGAATATGTATGCCTCGAAGAAGTCGACCGGGTCCCCTACTTTCTCATGGCTGTTGTTCGTCTTGGGTCAGAGGGTGATCGCCCAGATCTTGTTCGAACTTATTCGCCTTACGGTCAAAATGTTCCGGGCGAGTACCAGCCAAGATTGTTCATGGCAGACGACTGGTCGATCAGCGACGTGCCATGCAACTACATGCTTTTCTACGGCATTCGGCAGGTCAACATCTACAATACGGATGTCACGGACTTTGCCGAAGTTGCCGAGGGGATAGAACATGGAGGACGGCTCGATATGCTGAGTCGTACTTTGGAAATGGTCAAGGCCAAGATGCAAGCTAGAGAAGTCGCTAAGACTACTATCTTGCCTGTCAATGCCATTCCGCCGCCCTCCGAGCCGAGGCCTTCTGATATACTCGATGGCAGAATGGAACGAGCCGGAGGATCGACAGAACCAGAGCCAGAAGACGTTGATATGGCAAATGCGCCAACTTCAGCTCATATGTGTTCATCAACGGGACAGGATTCGGACGCCATGGATGTCGACAGGGAGGGCGCTTCTACTTGAACACAGAGATGAGTGTTGTGGACTCAATTTAATAGGAATGAGGATACACGGTTGATGGGATGGCATGCCGTGAAATTCGAAAGATGCAAAAGGTTGTACTCTAGAGCTATAGCAAATTAATGAATTAATTATGACCAAGAAGAAGTTGACGGGATGTATTGGATTGGCAGCTGCCGTGGCTGCAGTGCAGCGCCGTGGCTCTTTCCTTCCCATTCTGACGGCCGCTCAAAATAAATGGAGACCGCAGGCAGGCGCGAAGCTTCACAACTCACAACTCACAACTCACCATCTACATGCCTCCCTCACGAAATTCGAGATACTCTGCAACACGGCAGAAAAGCTGCCAACAGTGTTCTACTGCCCGAGCGAGATGTGATCGCAGGGATACCTGTGGGCGCTGCGCTTCGCGAGGATTGACTTGTACCTACCCGACAGCCACATCTCGAGATACGAGCACGCCCAGTGAGAACACCGCAGAGAATCTCACGCCAACGAATTTAGAGGAACTGCAGATACAAAACTCTACCGATTACGAGCACCCGCAAAGCATGGCTGAGACTGCGACAGCATCCGCGCCAAGGCCTGAGCCTGCGCCCTCAGACCCTGATCTCATCTGCCCCATCAACCCCGACGACATCCAAAACCGATGGTTGAATGCATACGTCCCTCTTCCAGGACAGGAGGCCAAGAACTATCCTACAAATATCAGTAAACTTATCTTCCGGACGCTGAAGTCATATGCACGGAAGGCAATACGAGGATCCCCGCCCCCATTTATGCATCCCACACACCTGTCATTGGAACCCATCTCAACCTGCTTCACTCTGCTACGACTACAGAGATTCTCTCAGGCTGGGAGCAAGACTGTTGTTGCTGGGATACTCGAGAGAGAGATGACACGACTGCATGAAGGACACACCACATACAGCAATATGGAACTCTTCAGCGCATTTCAGGCATGTCTCATTTACGCTATGGTCTTATACTTCGAGTTTACGCCCCAATCAATGCCATTTATTCGCCAGGCCATGATCAACCTTCAGGAAGTTGCGTGTGCCACTTCTCGACAAGGTCTCGCCTGTATTTCAGAGCGGACGATAAGCCCTTCACCAGAGTGGGAAATATGGCATGTCGTTGAGGCAAAGCGACGAACCCTGTACACCATGTACTTGCTGGATAACGTACTTTCTGTTGCAGACGGCCTTCCCACCTACGTTGGTCACGAGCTGAAAGGTTTATATGCACCCTCCAGCAAGCAGATGTGGGAAGCAAGCCGCACCGGGTGGGAAGCAATATACGCCTCTCATCGGTTCGAGTGGAAATCAAGCCGGTTCCGACTGGATGAGTTGTGGCCAGTATCTTCCGGGACAGAGGAACATATTCTCAAACAAAGAGAGGAAAGGACAGACAAATGGTTGAGGGACGTGGATGAATTTGGAATGATGCTCTATGCTGTCACGAGCTGTACATACGAGAACTGAATCTCTTTACATTAATGTCCCGTTCTTCTGATGTAAACGTAAGAATGCCTCTGTGATCTCCTTGTGCTGTGACCTGGCCGGTTTGACCTCACTGTTCTTGAGGGAGAAGTGCATGTTTCTCGATGGTCTGCGTGCGCTTTGACTTCCATCTGTAGCTTATCCGACGGATGCGATTTGGTTGAGGTATCTGTCATCTCGAGGATGCTCATTGACGGGAGCTTAGCCACCTTGCGCTCCAGTGGTGACCTGCTCAATGGTAACCTCTAGCTTCAATTTCTCAAGGTATCAGAAACATTCGTCACCAAGAGCGTAGTACATGGAGTAACAAGATCAATATTGAGGCTACGTTATTCTGGCGCCCTGGCCCTCGAAGGATGAATGCCTCGTTATTCGAGCGCTGTCCCAATGCGCATCCGTAGATTCAGATTGTAAATCCCAGCTGCCAATCCGATACATCGCGTCGATTTGTTCCTTCGTCTCCCCATCAATACAAACGAATTCTAGGTTTTTTATTTACCGGATTGGTATCTCAATTGTTTACACAAACATACTCGGCCCTGCCGAAATCACCACCAACAAACTACGCCATGCGTCGCTCTAGATCTACATCACCAGCCTCATCCGAATTCTACGATCGGACCAACGGTCACCTCGCCACATTTCCCAATACCCGGAAAGTCTTTGATCGATCCGCGGATGTCACCCAGAGACTGTGAAAAGCTGCGTCTGAGCGCCACTGGATCAACGACCCTTGAACCCACTTGGTCTGGTCAAACCGAGTCATTACAATGACCTTGCAGCCACATGGAAGCCTTCGAAACCCTTGCTCAGCAGTATTAAAGTTCAGCGCCAGTCGTTAGTGGCGTTGATCTTCAACGGCGGATCCAAGCAAGTCTACGGGGGTCAAAAGCTTAGCCTTTTTCTTAAAACTTGCCTCTTGGCCTTCCTTGATTTCTCCAATTTCTTGCAATGAATCTGACCTCTGACTCCACGATATGTGGAATGCAACAGGTCCCGACTCGAATCGAAATGCTCCTCCGGGGATTGTCCCGGATTACAATCATCCTGAGGATGTATTCTGGACGCTCAATATTGTGCTAGCAGTCATCTGCGCCTTTTTCACTGCAGTATTCTTCTTCATACGGGTTTATGTCAAGCGAACGATACATCGTCATATTGGGGTAGAGGATTGTACGTACAGAGTCTGGTTTATCGACCAAGCTGACAAGTTTAGGGACATGCATAGCAGCATTTGTACGTCGGAGATTGACAATGCTTCTTGATGATGTTCGTTGCTAACTTTATAGATTTGTGTCATCACGTATATTACAACAGTGTTGATGAGTAAGGCCTCTCCGTTGTCTTTTGTCGTCGATTGAAGCTAACAAGACAGTGGCTCGATATGGCGCAGGTTACCATGCTTGGGAGATACGTAAACCAGAATACTACAACTGGTTGAAGGTAGGTGGTCTCTGTGTTCGAAGGCTTGTCTGACAATTGCAGTGGTTCTATGCCAGTACAATCGTATATATCCCCGCCGCCTTCTTCACCAAAGCGACTATTCTCCTCCTAATGGCGCGTGTCTTTGCTGTCGAACCGCGGGTCGCAAAGGGAATACGAATATTCATTTGGGCTCTGTTGATCGCATACATCCCAATCCAAATACTACGGATCGTCACTTGCGATCCTATTCGAACGTATTGGGATCCGAAAGTCCGCAATGCACACTGCCTCAACCAACGGAAGATCTTCTTTTCCGATTTGTCGTTGTCAATCGTTACCGACCTCATCATTCTTCTCGTGCCAATACCATTGACATGGCGGCTTACTTTGTCTATTGGCAAGAGGATCAAGATTGTGTTGCTTCTTGGGGCTGGAGGAATTGCCACAGCCTTAACACTTTATCGGGTTTCTAAAGCGGTTGAGTTTTTGAACTCGGATGACATTACGGTGGATTATACACCAATTGCGATTTTAACGTAGGTGGTCTTCATCACCAACATGAGTCCTAGCTGACATTTCAGGAACCTTGAACTTACGATCGGCTTTGTTTGCGCATGTCTACCTTCATTCAACCTGTTAATCGAGCATCACATCCGTAAGCGGCGACGAGAACGAGGCCCATCTGAAGTCCGAGATCGATCACGAACGTCCATGATCAAGAGACATTTCCGATGGATCAGTTCTTCCACCGGCCCATCGGCACAACCGACTCGTCCCACGAATCGAGCTTCGAATGGGATGATTGACCTGAATCGAGATTCAGACGGAATGATTGATTTGGATGTTGAAATGGCCATGTTGACGGGCCAAGCTGTACGATTACGATCAGAGAGATTAAGTAGTACGGATTCCGTTGGACTTCGACCACTTGATCATCGACTTAATTCTGGAGATGGACGACGAGAGGGGTGGTTATCCCAGGATCAGGATGACCAAGATGAATTGCAGGATAGCAAGTTCATAATGAAAATGGTGCAGGATTCAAGAGCTAGGGCAGAAGAGGGGGCTAAAGAGTCTTGGTGTCCTGTCTGGGACGGACCGAGAGATCCTTTGGCAAGTCACGGAAGTTGGAAGTATAGCATACGGACGCATTAGGCTGGGGAGATGTCTGAGGACTTTAATGTGTCTGAGGAATTAACGATGTCTGGAGTTAAGGTCATGATATCCCGGTATAGAGTAACTCGTAATTTAATTGAGGTCTGGTCGGTTCGAAGCCGCCAGATCAACTGCCACAATTCTCACCTGTCCACTTTGCAATCCCAATGCTAGATATGGTGACAGCATCATTCGCTTCTGGATGAGCTGCCAATTGTGTCATCACGGAGGTGACTCCGCGAGAGGCAATTGTAAGTGAGAGGACCAGTAAAAGGACTGTGAAATGAAGGGTGTTTAAGCTTCAGTCGGGCCACAACTTCTGGATGCTACTTCCTTGATCATACTCTGAGCTCTGGTGGTCGTGATATCCCCGCAAGCATGCCTCGGTGGCTCCTTCCTCACTCTCTCAAGCCTCCCACATACTGCTTCCACTCACCACTATTCCGCCTTGTCTAACTTCACTCCAACATCTTCCAACATCTCCCAATATCCCGCATTCGTTCATCGCCATCTCTTCATTTCTATTAGCATCATTCTTTTATGCCCTTCCTCCAACGACCATGCTTCTCAACAACATTCAGTTTGTCGAAACTCAGGCTCCTGCCTTTGACACATTGTCCAGAACTACCAGCAGCACCTTTGAAAAGGTTGGAAGATGGATGTTTAGCAGCGACGACGTCGACTCCAGTGGACTGCCCGAGGCTATTTGCTGTCCTTGCGTTGCCTACGGACGTACTCGACTGCGCTTCAATGAAGCTATCAACAGAAGCTACGGCATCTACGAAACTAAGGAGCAACATCAGCAATCTCCTATCTACCCTGTCGTGACGAAAGATTGCTGCGTATTTGCTTCTTTGTGTTTGCCTTGTGAGTGTGTTTACCTGCAGCAAACATCGCTAACAGTTTAGTGTATGGTGGCTTCATCTCTGATCTACGTGGAGATGTTCGACGATTCTACAGTATCGAAGGCAACGAGCATCGAGACTGTCTAGCAGGATGTTGCGATCCTTGCTATACTCTTATTCACGTCGAGAACGAAATCATTGGACGAGAGACAGGTCGTAAGCACAGCAATGCCAGTGGGTATACTTCTCACCCACCGATGTGTTCGTCATCTTCGGGTTCAGTAAGAATCCCCAGCAAGTCATGTTCCCCCAGTACAGAACGCGATGATTGTCTTCCATGCATTCCTGAAGACCACTCTGTGCGAAGTCCCTCGACCCCAATCAGCCGACGCAGCAGCAAGAATCGGGAGAGATCGATCGCTGTTGATCCAGTTGCACCAACCGATGCGACACTTGTTCACAATCATGACATTGGCATCGACCCAAAGGGGCCAACCTCTCATCTCCACGGAAATCACAGTTTGAGCAAAGATACCGCACCAACCTATGCGACACATGACCATGATCACGACATTGGTCAAGACCCAAAGGGACCAACCTTCCATCTTCATGGAAGTCACAGACTCAGCAAAGACACGACTACTCCTAGTTACCCACCCTCAATTCACCAACTTCGAACCGATACAAAGGCCCCGGCCAGTCCACCTGTAGTTCATCGCCACGACCTTTTCCACGACGCCGCTGAGACAGCTCCTCCTCAACGAAGCAATCATGATATTGGTTTCGATCCGGTCGATACTTATCGAGCCAGTCCTGAACATACAATCCATCAAGATGAGACAGCACCAAAAAACCATCCTGCGTCTTCTCATGCCTTGGGCCGTGACCTAGTGAGCAACCAGGCCAGGACATATCAACCACATACGCTTGGAGCGGATGATGAAGTTACAAGCAAGATTGAGAGTCTTGGGGCACACCATCTTTACGAAGACAAGTGAGCGGAGATGAACGGAGGACTGGAAAGGAAGTCAGTTGGACAATCACTACACCTCGAACACGCCAGTATTGTTAGTACTTGAACAAGCAGCATAATAGAGATATATGGTTATATTCCTGCGGCCATATTTTATGTGATCACTAACGCAGGTCGAAGAGTAATTATTTGAAGGTCAGACTGTGGCCAGGTCTGAGTTGGCAGAGGCAATTCTGCAGGTAGCTGCATATCTGCAATGGCTGTGGGCTGTGGCTGGCCTAATTTACAGTCTATCAATCAGTCCATGGCTGGCCAAGACAGTCACGGCAATGAACCCGACAATCCTTCAACTTGTCTCATCCCCAGCCTCCAGGTTGCAGGTCATTGCATTAGTTAGAGAGGCGTTGCACTTACAAGTCTCATCGGGAGGGGTTACAACACGGACACGACGCGAATTCGCGGATGGTCTGGCCTTTAATAGAAACAATCAATAGCTTGTCGGTTACACTTTGCAGGGGTTTAGTGGATGATCTGGTTGGCGATCAAGGATCAGCTGAAAGGGTAAGGACCAATAATCTGGGGAGATTGATGATGTTGTGATAAGATGGTCGCATATGGTTTGACCCAAAGGCTAACAGCAGACAAAGAACTCATGAAACGGAGAGTTGACGGATGATTGCAGAGCATGAACAGAATAGCTTCAATACGCAACACACAGTGATGCAACACAAGGACACTGACTGCCATAGCGGCGGGAAAAGGACAGCCACAGCCACGGGCAATGCCCTCGAAACCTAACTTGATAGTGGTGAGATCAATATCCTCTCCCTTGCATCTGGCTGCATCTGCCTTGCATTGGCGCTAAACGTTTAAACGCGTCGATTGGATACGATCTGGTAGAAACTGGGTTGACGCTTGTGGAGTTTTGGTCATGTCCCACAAGGCCAAGGCATGGATGGTATTCAACGAATCATTGAGAAGCTCAGTTAGCGGTGACGAGTGATACGAGCATGGTCGCGAATGAGGGGAAGACAAGAAAAAGAACCTGAGGCATCTAGATAACTCAATCAGAGGGATTTTGAATTAATCTCGTCCTCTTGTTCGTCATCAATTAATTAAACACGAAAGTCGCGATCTCACATTCCTGTTTCAAACGCTGCAGTTATAACCTCCACTAAAAGTTTAGTGAGTTAGTGGCCGCATTTCAGCACGTCCCCAGGCCTGTATCCCTCCACTGTCACGGCACGTCCACGTCGGGTCCAAGGCACGAAAGAACGCCCACTTGCGCGCTGGGTCTCCCTTATTTCCGATCTCCCTCCACGCGCTCTCCCGCACCAAAAACCCACCGTTAGCACCTCTTTTGTACCCGATCTCTCCCTCTCCCACTTTCATTCCCCATTCATCCATCTTCCTCCTCATTTACACGTTACGTTTCTTTGCTTTGGTCTCCTTCACGCGATAACAATAAACAAGCAAAGCAAAGCAACATCACCAAACTCCACTGTAGTAGCCATGGCTACTATTACTCGTCAACCTTTTGCTCCTCTTGATGGGTCTAGACTTCAATCCCTCACAAGTCTCAAGAATAGGCAAAATGGTATGTGGAGATGTCGCCGGGGTTTGATGATCGTCACTAACTTGTTGAAGCTGCTCCTACTTCTACTTCTGCCGGAAAACGAAAAGCTGAATTAATTGATACCGACGACTTTGAAAATGTTGATCCTTCAGCTTTTGCCAAACGATCCAAGGGATCCAAGGATATCCTCAAGCCTTCATCAATCATCCTAAAGGCCGCTTCTCTACCCGCACCTGCACCTAGTCTCCCCGCTCCATTTGCCATCCCTAGCCGCCTCACCAGTCCTACCAAGCCTCGACGATCTCTTCAAGCAAAGTCTCCCAACAAGCTCAACACCGGAATCACCAAGTCTTCTCCCCTTCACGCACCCGCTGGACGATCTCCCACCCGAGGAAAGCGATCTGGCATTACGTCAAGCCGACGACGAACTCTTGGACGTATTGATCCTCCTACTCTTCTTGGTGCCGCTGCTCCCTTCTCTCTCGATGCTGCTCTCAAGGGCACAATCCCTGGATATGGCGCAAAGCCTGCCGCTGCCAAGCCTGTCACTCTCGATGAGCCAGACATGAAGGCTAGCTGGTTCTTTGAGATTCACGAGGATACTCCCGAACAAGAAATGACCAACCTTCTCCAACACAGCACATGCACACTCGACATTTCATCTGACGAAGAAAGTGAGCGCAAGCGAAACAGAGATCGCGCAGAGGGTCGCGACAAGGAGAATGTTCCTCCTCCCGATGACGTATCCCAAACTCGTCGCGCACCAAGGGCTGACGATATGATCGTCGAGAAGGAGCGTGTCGCATTGGGAGAGATGAACACTGCCGACTTTTACGCTGAGGGATGTGACGAGACATCAGTCATTCTTGTGCCAGAAGATGAGCCCGAGTCAAATGTTTTGGAGTCTGTACTGGAAGTGCCGGAGGTATCAGAGTCAATCGACTTGAAGCCTATCGACCCCACAACAGAAGATATTGATAACCTCATGGCCAAGCCTACAGAAGGTACATCGAAAGCTGCTGTTTTGGAACCAATCGAAGGGACAGGGGAAAGTTTTGAGTTATGGGAAAGCGGCAGCGCACACGATGAAGCTGACGCAACTTCATGATTGATGGATAATAATGTAACGGATACGATGGATACGTGTTATGGTTTGGACGGATTGGTATGGATAGGAGCGTGGCGTTAGATTCTCTTCTCGCAGGCCCAAGCGCTGGAGTTCTGTTTAATTGTGTGGTTTGCCTTTTTTGTCTGGATGTTAGAATCCTTGAATTGAGTATTTGAATACCTCGATCTGTCTCTGTCTTCCTCCAGTGACGTCGCATGTCCATGGGTCGGTAATTGTATGACATTAAAGTCCAGGAGGTGAATGCGTGCGTAGAGTAATTCCGTATCGTATCTTTAACTACCTATATCGTCGCATTGTCCCATCCTCAATGTCTTCGACTTAAATGAGCTTTGGTGTTCCGCTCAGTCTTATATATGAGGGGTTAAACACAACTGGCAGGACACAACTCAGACGACACCGATTAAGAATACCTTCCCTACTTCATGGTAATAAAAGCTTTCGGTAGATTGGCCGCGCTATGGAATGTGCCTGTTTTTGAGCCCGTCAATACTTGCAGAACGATAAATCGTGACAGGCATAGGGTAAGTTCAGCGACACGAGGGCTAGAGAGCAGATGCGACGGAGGATACGTGTGCAACGATCAGTTGCTTTGAAGATGTGTCATAACCAGCTTAAAATCTCACAGCGAAAAGCTCTCGTACTTGGGTTCTAGGAAAACGACTGCTACCGTCGGGAATCGTGGAGGTTTACATGTCAGCTGTTGAAACGAGCCGCCTCACCGTCGTTGGTACAGTAGCTGGGCACAGCGAGGCAGAAAGACACAGACTAATCATATTAGTAGCTGAGGATGGAAATGAAGAAGTGGAAAATATAATCAAATTGCTCAATTAATGACAATGTAGACAGAGGACGGGCGGTCCTCGCCCTCGCGGTTATCGGTTTCCAACAAAGGCAGGCGATATAGACGGTAATTAGTAGCTCTCCTTCCAACAGAATCCAATCCACTTGGCTATTCCTCCGTTTCCGGAGATCTCCCCGAATAGCTCAGCTGGAAGAGCGTTCGACTGTAATTGTTATATGTCATCGAAAGGTCACTTGTTCGATCCAGGTTTCGGGGATTCAATTTTTTGCACTTTCTACAGCTGATTCGTTACACAATACGAAGTAGCTGCCAATCAAGTGCCTAATCTTGCAGACATCTCGATCGTCTGTGCCATTGAATTTTTGCTAGGTCCCGCTATGACCAGAACCTACCCAAAGCGTCGGGACAAAAAAAGTTCAATGGACGGACGGCTCCACGATAGCTTCTACAAAAAGATGTCTTGATAAAAAGTAATCCCCGAAACCTGGATCGAACAAGTGACCTTTCGATGACTTTAACAATTACAGTCGAACGCTCTTCCAGCTGAGCTATTCGGGGAGGATCTCTGAGACAGAGGAACAGCTATGCCGTGGTGTTGTGTATTGTGGTATATATACTCCACGCCGCATGACAAAGCAAGATCCGTTTATTTCACAAGCTCACATAGACATTTCTGTAATCGTATTCATGGCATCCAAACAAACTTTTATTCCGCTATATTTTTCCTTTTCGTTCGCTATCTATCCATCTAGTTGAAAACAACAGTCTTGTGGCCGTTAAGGAAAAGTCTCTTCTCAGCATACCACCTCACGGCAGCAGCAAGGACTTGGCTCTCAACGTTGGAACCCTCCTCGGACAAATCCTTAGGGCTCATGGCGTGATCGACACGGGCAATGCGTTGCTCAATAATAGGACCCTCATCCAAATCAGCAGTAACAAAGTGAGCAGTGGCACCAATAATCTTGACGCCTCGCTCGTAAGCCTGGTGGTAAGGCTTGGCGCCCTTGAAAGAGGGCAAGAAAGAGTGGTGGATGTTGATGATACGTCCAGACATGGCCTCGCACAATGTAGGAGAAAGAACCTGCATGTAACGAGCAAGAACAATAAGCTCAATGCCGTGCTTCTTGCAAAGCTCGAGAACCTGTCCCTCCTGCTGAGCCTTGGTATCCTTGGTAACGGGAAGATGGTGGAACTCGATTCCGTAGCTCTCGGCGAGGGCGGCGTACTCGGGGTGGTTGGAAACGATAACGGGAACCTCCATTCGAAGTTGGCCAGTCTTCATGCGGAAGAGAAGATCGTTAAGGCAGTGACCAATCTTGGAGACCATGATGAGGACTTTGGTCTTGCGGGCGACGGGTCGGATATCGTAGTCCATCTGGTACTCGGTAGCAAGCTTCTCGAAAGACTCCTTCAAGTGCTCGGTAGACTCGGACTCGGTGGGACCGAAGTGAACTCGCATGAAGAAACGCTCTGAAACGGGATCAGAGAATTGCTGAAGGTCGAGAATGTTGTGCTTGTTGGCGGCGAAGATGCCAGTCACGGCATAGACAATGCCGGACTTGTCAGGGCATGACAGAGTGAGGATGTGATCGTAGGCCATGTTGAAGGGCTATTATGGTGTTGAATTGCTTGTAAAGAAGGTGAAGTCGGTTTGGTGTAAGTTGGAAAAAGAATTGATCGGCGACTCCAGGCTCCGTATCTCGACCGAGTATGACTCCGAGTCCACCCCACTGCGGGCTAACCCTCCACTATCGGAGAGCGGGATGTGGGTGCGGCATGAGCGAAGTTGAAGTGTCAATTGTATAGAAGAATGGCGGCGTAGGCGGCGTAGATGCAATCAATAGTGACATGTTGAAGATCGTCATGTTGCATATCCATTTAAACCCTGTCTCCGCATGGCTGCAGGCGATGTAGATTGACATATCCACTTGGCAAGAGATGTATTAAAGAATTGAATCTCGCGATGGTTGGGAAACATCTTGACAGGTCAATTGACGTGGTGGAGAGAGTTTGGCAGGTCCAAAGTTCCTGCATTGACAGGACCCTCCTTGATCAATGGTATTGATTCTAGAAGGAACACCTAATTCTTATCTTGGTAGGTACCTGCTGCCTGTCATTCACGATAGCATCATCATCACGTGGCATCGGAAGTACATCCGACCCCCACCTCAACTTCGTTCTCAACGGTCAACATCAAACGTTGTTCTTCATCATGCATCATGCCGGGTGGCTCCCGAAGCCGAGACGGCTGTTTTAACTGTCGAAAACGCAAAAGAAGATGTGACGAAGGGAAGCCTGTATGTCAAAGGTGTCGAAAGAATGGAGATGATTGTGTCTTTCCAACACCTGCTTCTGCTTCAAATCCTCTCAAGTTTGTCGTGGCAGGATCAAATCATTATATGATACCAATTACTCAAAGCCCAAGTTTCCTAAACCTTTCGCCTCGAGAACTTACTGCTGTGACTGATTATAAACAGGGTGGCGTTTGGGTACAACCACCACTTCCCCGCAACCTCTCACCTTTTGGCCTTGAGTCGATAGGAATTGAGAATGCCCTTGTACAGTACTGTATGTTATACAACCCAAACGATGGACTTCAACTGACTTTATAGATGTCCAAATCATCTCCACCAGTAGAGTCTATGTGGACACATCTCGGAATGGCTTCCGTACATCAGTCATTCCTCGAATGTTTTCCCAAGGCCCTTTACTCTCTGCAGTTTTGTCGATGAGCGCAGCAGAATGGTCACAAAACGGTATCCCCGATGGCAGGGACTACCGTGGCCTCTCAATGCAGTACAAGGTTCGAGCACTCCATGAACTTCAACAGGCGTTGCTCGATTCCCACGGTAGCGAAGGCAATCTACTTACATGTGTTCTTTTGGCATCTCTCGAGATAGCACACGGTTCAAGTCCGACATGGCTTCGTCATCTTCAAGGCGCTCTCGCTCTTCTCGAAAGTTTTGGTGACAATATCGACTCAGATGTGGCCGAATTCGTATTACAGTATTTTCGTTTTCGCTACATCTTGATGGAGACGACTCAACCGATACACGAAGATGACTCACTTAGTCAAGCAATGACCGGCCTTGCCAAGATCGAAGCAAATCTATCGAATGATCGCAATTTCGTTGACGAGCAGATCGGTTGTTCGATGGATCTAGTCGATATTATAAACGAGATTTCGTCATTGTCGGCGCACATGCCAAAGGATGAGCTTTACACCAAAGGACAAGAAATTGAGCAAAAGATTGAACAACTATCTTCGCAAGATACGACCGACGACTACTTGTCGAGAAGTGCAGAGTCATTTCGAATTGCAGCTCAGATCTACCTCCGATTAGTTTGCTACAATACTTCAATCACTCACCTATCGATCCTCGAACTACACGAGTCTCTCCTTACTTGCCTTTCCGATATAATTGTCGAAGGACAAACGAGACGATCATTTCCAATGTGGCCCCTCTTTTTGGCTGGTTGCGCATGTTCTGCTGATGACCAACGAAAGATTGTATTGGATCACTTTACTTTGTTGGACAAGAAATGGCCCATCAGTAATATCTCGGCAGTTTGGACTGCTCTCAAATTGATATGGCATACCCGTGATTTTCAACCATCTTCTACAAATCAGGACTGGAGGGAAGTTATTCACAAGTTTGGATGGAAGCTGTCTCTATCATGAGAAGCTGTCGAAGCTATGTTGGAGCTATGAGATACAATACCAAAAGCGATTTTTTCACACAGACCACTTCAGTGCAACAAATGTGTGCTATTTTAGCATCTCCCTTGCGCTACAGTCAAGTGCACAGCTCAATTGAGACAATACACGTCTTGTACGTCCTCATTGGGAGTTGATGTGATCACAGGCTAACCGCGCAAAAGGTCTTACTTCTCTAGGATAAGGGTCTTCTGTCCCATGTCTCCCGCTGGACCAAGGGTCCATCGTGACCACGCCATTTGCCTAGTTGCGTTGGTTTGAATCGTGAATCGTGCTATCCAGGTTGATCAACTGCCGTTGATACTGTAGCAGTTGCATCAGCGTGTTACCAACAGAGGCACCACAAAACAGGGAGAGACTCCAACAAACTTCAAGTGGCAAATCAATGGAAAAACTACAGAAGCCAGAACTCCATCATCACATGCCGGTTTTGGTAAAGAAGAAAACGGGCACACGATTGACAGCGCCACTGAGCAGCTGCTGAACCGCCAAGTCTAGAACTGGTGTTGAACACCATTCCTTGGCAATTGGAAATGGGAGCTAATGCAGGGACCCCAGCACTTGCAGCGACCAGGTTCTCGACTCTTTTTTTGTCGACCGAATCACAAAAACTGTTACTCCTCTCAGTGATACCTTGGACGGGGTAAGGGGGACGGATTAGGATGGAAGGAAACCTTGTCGACAGTCTTGACTTCATCGTCGATATCTGATCATCGATATAACCCATCGGAAATTGATATGAAATGCATGGGCATTGATGATTTCATCAAGCAGATAAAGCAGGTATGAGTTACGCGCGAGGCACTATACGCGGAACACTTCTACTCCATACACGGACATGTTACCGAGTGATAGGAGGATTCAAACATACAAGTGGATGCTGTGCCGCGGGTTGAAACGCATACAATAAGCGCACAAAAAGGCCCGAGCAGATAGACCTTTCTGGCTATATTCATTCAGTCGGTGATGGGATCCAGATTGTTGGTGGCGATTAATTCTCCAGAGCTTCGATTAATGAACTGGAATTTGGTGGCTTTCAACTCCCGCCCAAACCTTGATTTTCCGTGCCTTGTTCCTGGGCTCGACTTGACTCTGATCAACGTCTACGAATAGTCATACCAAAGTCATACAACTGATGACCTTGAATCGCACTATCAAAAACGTGACAGGCAGACAACATGATATCAGTCCAGTCGTATCCGCGAAGACACCCGATTACGGCATCTCGGCTACCAAGCAAATGGTCCATTGCTTGGCCCAACAGCTAAAAAGACGAAGCTCAGTGGGATAAAAGAAGCTTGGGACAGAGGATTGGGGGCCCGGGCGAGTCAGGGCCCCTGGAAAAGCCAAGAGTCTGTCCGTGGAGCCATGCCGGTGGCGCTGGCTATGGCGCTGTCCGAGAATTAGCTTTAGCTCTACGGAGTGCAGTAGCTCTAGCTTGGGGGATCCATGAGATGCGGATAAATCAGAGAGATATCATTGAATGAGCCATTTAACATTCGTAGGATTGTATTAGGTCTAGATATATGCAGCCGTGCCACATGGTATCTGTCTCTATCTGTATCTACGTCGCTATGCAGGATATTGGATCTATTGATGCGAAGCAATGATAGCATTGTACTGCACATTAATACACGCACCACTTACAGAGTACACGCGTATCGATATCCCTCGCATTCAGAGAGTCAGAGACCAAGACAAAGACCAAAGCTCTAAGCGATGACCGACGGAACAAACCTTGTCTCTGAAGGATGTCGCGGTGATGCCATGACTGGTAGAAAACCCCAAGGACATGTCCCAGTCCTGTAACAATCTAGAGCGTAACAGTAGCCAAGCTAATTTATGGATCACTGAAGCCGGGGTCCCCCGCTGGCTCCCACTGTAGTTCCCGCCAGGCCCAAAGGCGGCAAGCCCATCCTTAGCGCACCCGCTTTGGGCCCAAGCGCTGCACGTCCAGGGGCTTGGCTTAGTTAGGGGAAGGTCACCTCAGTTTCGTTCTTGCTCGCTCTCTCCTCATTCTTTGCGCGTGTCACTGTGGCTTGGAACGAGAACAGGAGCAGGACCAAGATTCAAATACAAAGCAAGGTTCCTTCTCTTTTTTCATATCAGCTTCCAGGGTTTGGTCTTGCTTGCATGATATCTCTGAAACTCTTCATCTTCAAGCCAATTTCGTCTGCGTTAACAATTTTCGCTTTCTTCTCTTATTTTTCTTGGCTGCCCCATCCGTAAACCAATCCAATTGTCCCACTCACCCACCGGACCTGAACGAACCGACGATCCATCCATGCTCGTTCAGCTGCTGCAGTAGCGAACTGAGACCAACAGAGGAACCATCTGCTCTTCATCTCAATCTCTCTCCCTCTTTGTTGATCATTGATTGTTATTCTTTACATTCATTGACTATTATTTGTCGTCTTTGTCTTGTCTTTGTCGCGAACATCACATTTTATCACTGTCGTATTCGCCCGATACAATAACTCGGCTCTTTTTCGCCGAACACCCCTAATTACCATCCACAACGGGCGGCCTCGCATCAATCGATCGGTTTTCCCAACGGATTTGAGTTTCACAAATTCTCTCTCGTGTCTTGAGCATTAAATCAAACGGTATGTAAACCAGCCTTTACCAACCGGTGTCACTGTCGCACATTGCCTTTCACATGCACATGCACCAGCCACAATCACCTGAGACTAATTGTCGCAATAGCTCTCCTGACCATCTCAATCTCTCGCCGTCAATCTCTCGTCAATCCTCATCCTTCACACATCACAACCGCCAAAATGCCTTCAAACTACGAAAAGCTGTCCCGTCCTAGCGGCGATACAACCACTCTCACCATCCCCGAAAAGGCTGCTTCCACAACTCTTACCGTCAACGAGACTCCTCGCCTCAGCACAACATCCACTCCCCAAACAGACAAACTCAACCCCTTCGACACCGACATCGAAGCCATGGTCACAAACACTCGCACATCAGAATCAAACATCCACAAGACAAACAGCCCCGCCAGAAAGACAGACTGCCAAGTTTGGCCTGGAAAGGATCACTGGAAGAAGCAGGCCAAGGCCGCAAAGGCAAAGAACCGCTGCACCTGCATGGCTCATCTCAGTCAACGCAATCGCTGGATCGTCAAGGGGATGATCATCTTGCTCGTTGTCGGTATCGCTGTTGGTGTTGGTTTCGGAGTAAGCAAGCCTCTCAACGCGCCGATATGGGGAGATAAACATGGCGACAAGAAGTAAATTCGTTTCTTCGGTTACCGGCATCACACTTCATCTACCCGCAAGGGACTTTTTTTTATTGCCCAAGAGGCTTGGTTTCGTTTTCTTTTCATATGCCTAGCGCGCTGGATTTCTTTTTTTCCCTTTTCCACATCATGAACAGGCGTATTGGCGTCCACATGTCAACTTTTCAATCGTGGCGGCATGGAGTGATGGATTACAGAACATTGGGTCTTTGTTCTATTTTACAGTTTCGTCATCACTATATATGGTATATGGTCGGTAGACTAGAGTCTAGAGGAATAAAGTCTCCCCAGGAGACAGGAAATTTCCCTTTCGTCAAGCATATCAGAGTCGTTGACGCGACAAGCATTTAAAGTGACGTGATAGGTGTGCAGATGTTGTCGCATCAAGTAATGTGATAAGCGTTTGGGGGTTGTTAAGTAAGGTTATCATAAGCATCCGAAATGAGGTGACGAGCGTGCAGGTGAAGTTAAGCCCGGTCACCAAGCACCCAGAAGTGAGGTTATCATGGCCCCCCTGCAACTCCACCAGATCGTCAGGAACAAGATCCCAAGATGCGGCCCGTAGAAATAGGTCTGTGGGGAAGGGACGGAAAGATGCAGATTCCAAAGAAACAATTCTCTAGATTTGGAAATGGCGGCCAAGGAAACGGCCACTCGAAAAGAAGATGCTGATGGAGGGGATCCACCGGTTACCGAACTTTCCGAAGAGGTTGGGAGACATGTCACCGCAACTATCAGCTGCTGACCTTTAAATAACAGGTCCCCCTCATGCCGCGGGCTTCAAGACTTTGACGCTGAATGGTTTCGCCATGGACTCTGTCGAATGAATGTGGTTTCGAAGAGCTGCATTTGGTGGCGACTTGCTACACGGAAAATGCAGCCGCCAAAGACGAACAAGAGAGCGGCGGTCTGTTCGCAGTCATTGTTAGCAATGCCAAAGAAAGAGCTTGGGAATGGCCAAATGCTTACCATCAAACGATGACTGTTCTGACCTGTCAACTGAACATATCTAACTGTTTGCCTTTGTATCAGCTATTGTTCAACTTGAATACGCTTGTTCACTGTGTTCAGCCCTATCAAAAGCATGAACAAAAGGCTCAACAAAGCAGTTCAAGAACAAGCACTCATTCACAATGCATATATAAACTCAACTCATCTCGCCTTGGTCTCAAATCCTCACCAAACCATCAGATAATCACAACCACCAAAATGAGTAACCGCAGCTATCTCCCCGTCTCTGCCTCAGCGCTCTTTTCGTGGCCCCCTCGTCGCGCCACAGAACCTGGTCCTCTAAAGCAGTCCAAGACTGATGAGGTCGTCACTATCTTTCTCGTATGCGGTATCGTTGTGCTTTTTCTCACTCCGATTATTTGGTATCTTATTGGAAGGATTCTAACCGCCCGTAAGGAGCGTAAGAAGGCTGGTGACCTTGAGCAGGGCGCTCATTAGATGAGTTTGATCGCTGTCAGGATTTGAACGATTAGAGTTGAACGCTGGCTGTTTGACAGACTGAATTGACTTCATTTTCATCGTCCAATTGTTTGGTACAAGTGATATAAGTGATATAACTGTAAAACTGTGAAGGTATTACCACCCGTGTTCTTGCCTTGTAACTCATAACTCCTTCCTTATACCCAATTTTCATCGACCGCAATCACCAATAGCTATTCCTCCGGCTTCGGAGACATCCCCGAATAGCTCAGCTGGAAGAGCGTTCGACTGTAATTGTTATATGTCATCGAAAGGTCACTTGTTCGATCCAGGTTTCGGGGATTCTTTCTTTTTTTGCTTATATGTTAGACTGAGATAGCAGTCTTCTCACATGGATATCTCCTCATGATATCTTCTCATGGGTACCCTCTCATGAACGTCTTATCTACCTCACTACCCTGACAGTCCTTCCAACCTCTCCCCTCTCAACTTGCTCAACCCTACCTTTAACCTTACTCCAAACCTCCTCATTAACCTCTTCAACACTACCCCCAGCATCAATAACAACAAGATCCTCTTCCTCCTGATTCCATCCCTCTCCCTCATCAAGTCCCAGTTCTCTAGCATCAATGTCCTTACCACCCATGCTTAACCCCCAGAACAATTCCCTCACTTTTTTCTGCATGTCAGACCTCTCGTAGACTTCTCCACCCCATCCTCCTCGTGCTGAAGCTTGCTCCTCGGTCAGGTCGAGGAAAAGTACAAGATCAGGCCGGGGAAGGCCGCGTTCTGGAGCCCGGGCCCATGGGAGGGTCAGAGAGGGGTTTTGCTTGGCGGCTGAGTAGACGATGCCTGAGTGGTAGTATCTATCACAGAGGATGGTTGTTCCTGACGCCAGAAGAGATTGGATTTGTTTACTAGATAGTTAGTTGATGCCCTTTATATGAAATTGTAGCACTCACACAGCTTCCCATCGGTTTGCGCTAAAGAGCAGATGAATAACATGGTCTTCCATCTCTACATCGCTCTTGAGATAACTATCAATCATCTGTCCGATAGGTGTAGTTCTGTCTGAAGAAACATTAGCGTGACCTCACCTCAAGTCAATCAACATACCAGGAAATCTCATAACCTTGACCTTTTTACCCTCCTCGACAAATCGCTGCTCCAAGAGCTTCACCTGTGTTGTTTTCCCACTTCGATCCAGACCCTCCAGAACGATAAAGGCACCTCTTTGGCCAGACTCATCTTGAGTGGTTGCCATTGCAGCTGTGGCGAGATCATTGATTGAAGACATTGTTGTTGGTGAGTGGTCACTTATGCCTGTTGTTGGCTTTACAGTGGCAAGAGGGGAAGTGAATATGACTGACCTCATATTCACACTGTTTTGGTCGGTGGTTCACGTGGATCACAGTGCGGAGAAAATCAGATCATGATTGACTCTGAGTGCATAGACACCAAGGATGAAGCATCATGCGTCCATGCAATGACGTCTAAAATACAGCCCTACGAATCCGTCCTTCCAGAAAAAGTCTGTGAGTTTATGGCTTAAAGATTTCTCTAATTTTAGTATCCATAATTCGCCCTAAATCTACAATTCTCACTCAACTTCACATCTTGACCAAACTCTATATAAAGTAATTTCGGGAACCTGGGTTCGTGATTAATAAGTCAGACATCATTGTCTAATAAACATCCTGGATACTCAGTGTTACCGAAAGTGGCAATATCAGTACCCAACCGAACAATGAACTGAACGATAATGAACCAAACAACTTTCACGGAACAAACGCTATTCACGATAAACTTCAAGATGCGCAAGACGAACAAGACGAAACGATAGTTATAAAAGCGATAGCCTCCACGAATTAATCTTCAGGTTAGTCTCCCACCACGATAGCTATCTCAAAATGGCCTCCTCAGAATCATACCAACTCTTTTTAGGGATAGTCCTTATTTGTATCCCTGTCATCCCTCTCATCGCCATCGTCGCGATGCTTTGCTGTATACCCCTTCGCAAACCTGTCTACGACGAAGAAATAGAATTGGAAAGAGGAATGCTGGTTGAAGTGGTGCGCATACACAAAGACGGAAAGGAAATCTACTCGAGAGAGGCAGCACCCTCGAAAAAGAGGCTATACGATCATCCTTCATTTGCTATGAGTACACGGAGATTGCCTTCAGATTCAATATCTCAAAAATCGACAAAATCCAAGAAAAACGCCAGCATTAGAGAACTACGATCACAACTTATCGAAGGAATGACAGAAGTCTCGAGAAAATACTTCGAATAACCGCTCATTCTCATCTAGCATACATCCACATCCACAAATCAATACGATTAACAGTCGATTGTATCTTGTCTGAAATACCTCAATAGTCCGCCCGTGACCACCTTGGTAAAAGCTGGCCACATTGAATGCGGCCCTGCGCCAATATCCATGTTTATCTATTCCCAGAGGTGATCCTGACCTCTCCCATGAATCCGTAATAAAGTCAAGTTTGTGTGAAAAGAAACAGGAGATGATCCAGTTGTATGTTATGTAATGACAAAAGAAATGCAGTGCTCGACAAGCCTGCTGACGCTGTGCGCCTGCGATGATCGCATATGAAGGTCGTAATGTTGTCAGGTTCAACATGTAAGCTCGTAAATGGCCGTTCGATTATACAGACTGATATAACAGGAGAGGCTCGCCAACGTTTTCGATTTCGGGAATGGTACACTTAAGGTCGAATGCCTTGGATAGAACAATCTTGAAGATCTGAAACAGTTAGTGATTGGTCAACCATGTGAAAGCATTGTGTCGTACCTTTTGCACGTTGATGCTGTGACTTGTACTTGAAAAGATTAATGCAGCCCTCATGGCCTTTGCAAAGCGCCTCGCCTGGATTCGTTAGTTGAGTTAACACGCAAAGATGACCATACACACCTGATTTGAGATCTCTTCTTGATCTTGTGCGGGAAAGTTGACAAAGTGGTCATACTTTGTACCCACAAGAATAGGAATGGCAGTTTTGTTGAATCCTCGTCCTTGTCGATACCATTCCTTGATGCTATTCAAG
Source organism: Fusarium incarnatum (assembly GCA_004367075.1). Taxonomy (NCBI): domain Eukaryota; kingdom Fungi; phylum Ascomycota; class Sordariomycetes; order Hypocreales; family Nectriaceae; genus Fusarium; species Fusarium incarnatum. The sequence continues at coordinate 122,747 of QGDZ01000135.1, read as the reverse complement.
GTACTCTTGCGCGTAAGATCAAACATAAAAAGAATAGCGACAGCATCGTTACAGACGAGCGGCAACATGTTGACGAATTCTCTCTGACCACCAAGATCCCAAATCGAAAAGGTAATCTCGGTGTTGCGAATGGAAATGGTCTTTTCCATAAAGTTGACACCCAGAGTCTGGATATAATCCTCGTCCCAGCTTCCTTCAACATATTTAACCATCAATGAAGTCTTTCCAATCTGAGCATCACCAACCATGCCGACCTTGATCACGACATGGTTACGGCCGTTGGATGAAGGCTCGCCTTGGCCTTGTCGATAGTCGTTGTATGCCTGGTGTGCGGGGTTGGACAAGCCGCTAGCTGGACGGGAGATTGGAGGCGCGGGTTGAACGGGAGGAGTGTATCTGGAGGAAGGGTCTTCTCGTTGGGGACTGCTGAGTCCTTGATCAAGGGATGCGCTCTGTTGATGGAAGCCGTTGCTTGAACTGGGGTGGGGAGATCCTTCGATGCCTCCCATGGTGTCATCGTGAGTTTGGGGAAGCGGCACCTCGTGTGGGGGAATTTCATGCTCCATGATGGCGGTCGGAGGAGAGAGAGGGTCGGATACGGTGGCCGTAGCCTCGGTGATCGTTGAGTCGTCCAGTTTGAAGGTTGTAGAAGGAGATTATTAGATTCGGATACGAGATTATCGAAGTGAATGTGGAGACAAAGTCGGTAGAGAGCGTGATGGAAATCGCGGAAAAAGAAGTGAAGAGAAGAAGAAAAGAGATGGTCAACAGCTCATCAACGGCATCAAGCTAGTTGCAAGCATAGAATGAAGGCGATCGCGATGGTCAAGTTGGTGATGTTGTAGGTGGCGGAGTCGAAACAAGAAACAGAAGCCACCGGATCAAATAACCAGGCTTCGAGGGAGAGACTGAGACAGAGGCGCAAGGGTGAGACTTTTAGCGACAAAGAGATTCAGCGCGTAGTAACTTCAGAAAAAGCAGGACAGGTCGGGGTCGTCGGTCTTGGGATGAAAGTCGAAGGTTCAATGTGAAGTGGGCTAAAGGTTGCAATGCAGCAGCAGGGAGGGGGATTCGCTATTCGTCGGGGCGCTGACGTTTGGTGATGCCCTGTGCTGTGCCTGTACTAAACAAAGCGGGACGGAATTTCAAGGCACCGGTAGTACGACTGATGGAAGCAAAGGTAGTACGAAATACCACTAATAACAACACACAACAACTTGACAAACTTGGTTTCTCCTGAATCTATAGATAAACTTTGAACTAGTCTCTGCTTATGCGTGAAATGCTAGGCTGCGTCTGTTGATCATGATGATGGTGGAGTGGTGTTTTAGCTTTCGGGACGCGTTGGAGGGCGCGTTTACGGCAGACAATTGGTTGAGACAGTGCTTATGGCTAGCTGAATAAATATTGTACCAAAACAAGGCACACTCCAAGAAGTAGATACTTTATTAATCGGATTCTTTATCGAGAGTTGTGTAACGTCCAGCTCATCATGCAGAATCTTCGTCACTATTTGCAATGGAGTAAATAGCAACCGTGTTGTTAGTTGACTAGCCATGGTTGGCTATTGATTTCGGCGGTTGTAGTGGGAGGCTGCCTATAATACAGCGCCTGGACTGTGATGGAACGATCAAATATCAACAATCAAGAAACATTGAAACATCAACAATCAAGAAACATTGAAACATCAACAATCAAGAAACATTGAAACATCAACAATGCAGATAGCTGGCACAATGTCACTCAAACATCCATCCTTGTTATTTCACATTCCAAACATGGACCAATTCGTCCAAACATCCATCCAACAGTACCCCACGCTTAGACGCCGGGGTACAGCGCCGCCTGCTCAGGCACTCACAGCTTCATTGGGTCAGTGTTTCATTCGAGCCTCATGTCTTGAAGAATTCCTCGGTAAACGGTAGTGATAGAGTAAAACTACCGAGTCTAGTCATCCTTTATATCATTGCATTCCATCATATTGTTGACCTCAGGTACTTGAACTTTGCATGATGCTGACTAACCCTCGGCGCCATCCCGAACCCACATCCATGGTTATCGGTCGGTCCATCTCCACATGCCGCCCGGACAAAGCTTGAACCTCTGATATCACCAAAATCATCACCACAATGGCCTCAATCGCTCGGTCCCTGCGCGTCGCCGCCCCTCTGGCTAGGGGCATTGCTCCTCGCGCTCCCATCATTCGCGCACGAGCTTTCTCCTCCACCAAACTAAGTACGGCTATCGAACATCCAATCGTCACTGTCACTAACAAGCTAGGCCTCGCTCGCAGATACACAAAGGACCACGAGTGGATCGATCTCTCCGCCGATAAGAAGCACGGTTTCGTCGGCATTTCAGAGTACGCTGCCGAGCAGCTGGGTGACGTAGTCTACGTTGAGCTCCCCGAAGCCGGTACCTGGGTTGAGCAAGGTGACGCTGTCGGCGCTGTTGAGTCAGTCAAGTCTGCTAGCGACATCAACGCTCCTGTCCGTCTGCGCGTTCTTCAAATCAACGACAACCTCGAAGAGAAGCCTTCCACGATCAACAAGGTCCCCGAAGACGATAGCGCTGGTGGTGGCTGGATCGCAAAGGTCGAAGTTGACGAGGAGGGCGCCAAGCAGTTCGAGAAGCTGCTGGACGCCGAGGCCTACAAGGCTTTTGCTGGAGCCGAATAGAGTTACGAAGCAATACAAAAGAAAGAGCACAAGATAGACGTGTATCATCGGGTATATTTGGGTTAATTTTTATGTGCCGATCTACGGCGTAATGTTCCGCTATCCACTCATGACACCTACTTGACTGTCTCGGGCACCTGCCGGGTCTCGTTGATGGCATCCAAAATCCTTTGCGCTCCTCGTTCCACCAATGTCTCGGCCACCTTTCTTCCAAACTTGTCTGCCTCCTCTTGTGTCTTGATCGCTTCTGTCGTTTCGCAGTCGACACCCTCGTCACCTCGGAGAGAAACAACTGTAGCCTTCATACGTAACTTGTCGTCAATCCACTTCGTCTCGACACCAATGGGAACACTGCAGCCACCCTCGAGCGCCCTCATGAGAGCTCGCTCTGCCTCGCACGCCAACGCTGTTTGCTCGTTCTGGATTGTCTTGAGGAACTCGAGAACCTTTGTGTCGTCACCTCGGCATTCAACTCCAAGCGCACCCTGACCAACAGCGTGAAGGATACCTCCATTCTCCGACTCGAGGAATTGTGTAATGTGGTGTCCCAAATCCATTCGCTGAAGACCTGCCGCTGCCAAGATGATACCCGTCAGATCAGGATCCTCCTCGAGCTTTCGTAGTCGAGTCTGAATGTTTCCTCGGTGGTCCTTAAATTTGAGTGTCGGGTATCGTCGGACCAGCTGCGCAATGCGGCGTACACTGCTTGTACCGATAACACTTCCGGCCGGCAGATCAGCCAAGGTCTTCCAACCGTGCTTGTCCTGCAATTCCTTCTTGATCACCAGTGTATCTCTCGGGTCCTCGCGGGACGTAACACATCCGAGGACGCAACCTTCGGGGAGAACAGTCGGCATGTCCTTGAGCGAATGAACGACGATGTCGAGTTCCTTGTTGACGAGTCTCTCCTCGAGCTGGGATGTCCACAGACCCTTGCCACCAAAGTTGTAGAGCGCTGTGTTCTGGTCGCGATCGCCGGTGGTTGTCATGCTGTGGATAGGAAATTCATAGTCGGGGAATTTCTCTTTCAAAGAGTCGACAACGATTTGAGTTTGAGCAAGCGCCAGAGGCGACTTGCGAGTACCGACATTGACGACTTTGGGGGTTTGAGTTTCGGCCATTGTGAACTTGTAGATTGAATTGACGGATGTAAATGGATGATAGCTTGGAGGGGCAGTTGAGCTTTTCGGATGATGGTGGGGTAGTAGACACAGTGCTCGGTATCCGCACTGTATCGCCGATGCCGGTTATTGACAACATCATGATGTCGGCAAGTACATGATAGTATAAAGAGGACATGTGCCTGTGATTGCGCCAAACTGGAGTGCAGCTTTGAGAAAACAGTATCTCAAGAGCATTGAGTAGATTGCACCAAACATCACGCGGAGACATTGAGCATCATAGACTCGCCAGCCATCAAGACGATATAGCGATGCGGCCTCAAGCTGACGAAACATCCACCATGGACGACTTCAAACCTTGGCATTAGAGTTGACGATGGACTGCCGAGTGGCTCGTTGAACAGTTTACAACGAGTGTTGTAACGAAAAGAGTGATGTCCTCAGGAACGAACATCATATAAGACCGCATCAGCTCCAAGCCAGTTCAAGACCAATCCACCGACACTCGTTATCATGAAGTTCAAACTTACTATTCTCGGGCTGGCTGTCCTAGCCTTTGCAAAGCCTCAGACTCCTCCTGATCCTCCTCCATCATCTTCTGGACCACCAAATGATCCAGCTCCAGCTCCAGTCCCAATCCCTACAACAACTCAACCAGCTCAGCCTCCTCCTTCAACACCGGCTCCTGCTAATCCAAGCAAGCAGCCAACTCCTGAAGGACCAATCTGTGAATGCGGGTACACCTACTGTGCTAAAGTCCTCAAGGCTATGGGTATGTCTACGAACCTTGAGCAGAGCATGTCTAATACCCTATAGAAAAGCCATGGAGTGATGGTCAACTATCTGCGGCGTACTGCAAGACTCCCAATGCTGTTTGTAACCAGGAGAGTCCGGCCAGCAATGTTGAGAATGCTTTATTCATCTGCCTATGCGACGAACCTGAGCAAAAGGTCGGAGACCATCTTGAGCTTCTCTGTGGCTGCGATGCATGTCTCAATGTTGGACCAGACTTCAGAGGACGTTGCAAGAGCCCCTGTAAGGCTGGCCATGCTAGTGGTGGAGGATCAGGCGGTGATGATGGTAAGGGAGGTAAGATCAGAGGCATGAATCGATTAGGATTTTGGTAGAGAGAAATTGGAGGATCTAATGGTAGGTTGAGGAGGAAGTCGGTCACTGTAGTAATGTGTTTAGAATCCAAATTGACCCGATCTTTGTAAGGCTATTCTGTAGTTGTCCATTAAAACAGTCCTATTAAGCCCGCTTACTGCGTGTAGTCCAAAAACAGACAGCTATGCATACGCGTATACCAGCCAGTTGAAACAAAACGTGTCAAACAAACCCATCTGCCCCGCACTAGAAGAACATCTTTCATTCATGCTTATCAATGCAATTCGAACCAGTCTTCCACGAGGTTCTCAATTTAGCATCATTTCCCTGCCAATCACTAAAAAAATTCAGTCCTCAAACGTCAGCTCAAACTCGAGAGAAACTCACTAACCCGGCAGCACCGAGGTCCTCACCCCGGCGAGCCCCACCTAAAAGCCGGCACTACACGGGGCTAAGTGCCGAGAATGGACGGCCAGGCCCGTTAGTCTGACGTCAGAAGGTGTAAGAGCCGAACGGAAGAGTTTGTCAAGCATGAATTGAACGGTTTCGAGTTGGTCCGACTTTGTACTTTGTAGCTGAGGTGGCTAGGGTCTGGTCTGAGCGTGGAGGCGGGGGAACAGAAAGGAAACTTTATATAAAGACATGATGCGTCATGATATCTGAATCTCATCATACTCATTCATATTATACCCATTTCAACTCAACTCATCTCAACTCAATAACTCACATACCAATTATACCCATTACACATAACACCAATATTCAAAATGGCTCCCAAGATTCTCGTCGTTCTCACCAGCCAGGCCAAGATGAACAATGGCAACCCTACCGGCTGGTACCTCGTAAGTCTCATCACCATCACATGCCGTCACTCATACTAACAACACAAAAGCCCGAGTTCGCTCACCCCTACTATGACTTTGTCAACGCCAACGTCGAGGTTGTCGTCGCCTCTCCCAAGGGCGGTGAGTCTCCTCTCGACCAGGCCTCCGTCGAGATGTTCAAGGGTGATGAGGAGTCTGTCAAGTTCCTCAACGAGAAGAAGCAAATCTGGGAGCAAACCACTCCCCTCAAGGAGTTCCTTGGCAAGGCTTCCGAGTTCGACGCCGTCTTCTACCCTGGTGGCCACGGCCCCATGTTCGATCTCGTCAACGACGAGACCTCTATCAAGATCATTGAGGAGTTCTACAAGGCCGGCAAGCCCGTCGCTGCTGTCTGCCACGGTCCCATCGTCTTCACTCAGGTCAAGATTGATGGAAAGCCTCTTCTTGAGGGCCGTGAGGCCACTGGCTTCAGCAACTCTGAGGAGGATGCTGTTCAACTGACCAGCGCTATGCCCGTTCTTCTCGAGGATGAGATTAAGCGTGTTGGTGGAAAGTACGTCAAGGCTGATGACTGGGCTGAGAAGTCTGTTGTTGATGGCCAGGTCATCACCGGCCAGAACCCTGCTTCTGCCCACGCCGTCGGCAAGGCTATTCTCAAGGCTATCGGCGCTTAGATAACGAATAATTATGAATAATGATAATTAATCTACAATAAAAGATTTCTGCAAGACAGACTTTGTCTCATATGCTCAACCTGATGTAATGCTAAGTATTAACTTTGTTGGCGCCTGGGATACATTTGTCACTAAGTGCTCAATCATTCCAACTTGATACTCGTTCGGTGAAATAAGTGTCTTTTAATTATCGTAATATCTCATTATATCATTATAAATTAATCCTTCTTGAAGACCTTCTCGAATCCGGTCAAGGTGAATCGGTAGTGAACCTTGTTCTCCTTGACACGCTCGACAGCCTCAGCACATCCCTTCTCAGAGATATCGATAGTCTCAACCCAGGCGACAATGTTCTTCTCGGCAGCGAGCTTAAGCATGGCGTTCATCTCCTGGTTGTTACCGAGATGGCTGCCAGTAATTTTACCAGCGTTACCGGCAAAAGTGCCAGCAGTAAGCTGAGGAAGAGGCTCATCAGGGATACCGCAGTTGTGGAACTCGCCACCAACATTGAGAGTACCCATGTAGGCGTTCATGTCGAACTTGTGTGTCATGTCGGCACAGTTGAGGATAAAGTCAAAGGTGAACTTGTACTTGTCGGCCCAACCCTCCTCGCTGGTGACGATAACCTCCTTAGCACCGAGCTTCTTCGCGTCTTCGACCTTGTTGGGAGAGTGTGTCATAGCATAGACCTCAGCACCCAGAGCCTTGGCCCATTGGATACCCATGTGACCAAGACCTCCGATACCCAGAATAGCAACGACCTTTCCAGGGCCGACACCGGCTCTCACAAGAGGGGAGTATGTGGTAATACCGGCACAGAGAAGAGGAGCAACCTGCTCACTCTTGAGGGCATCGGGGATCTTAAAGGTAAAGTACTCGTGAGCACGGATGTGAGAAGCGAAACCGCCATGAGCGACACTGCCATCAGGGTATTTGCAGTTGTAAGTGTCGACCATATCAGGGCAGTAGTTTTCGTTCTTGTTGTTGCAGAGCTTGCACTTCAGGCAAGAAGAGACCTGGGCACCGACACCAACACGGTCGCCGACCTTGATCTCGCTGACCTTGTCACCAACTCGGACAGCCTTGCCGACGACTTCGTGACCAACGCAGAGAGGACCCTCAAAGTCTCCCCAACCGCCAGTAACGGTGTGAACATCAGAGCCGCAGACACCACAGGCCTCGATCTCGACATCGATATCGCGATCGCCCCAGGTCTTGGGCGTAAGGGTATGCTTCTCAAACTTGTTCCATGACTTTGGGCTGTCAACGCAGAAGCCTTCGAATGTATCGGGGTAACCCATTTTGGCGTAGGTAGGATGAATTAGGTTGAAATGAAATGAATAGTAATGCTGATCATCTATCAGGGTTCTCTCGTCTCAGCAGTATTTATATCGCTCCTCCTCCTCCTCCTCATTTCGTTATATGACGTCTTGGAAGTTGAGCAAAAGATAGGTAAATCTATGACGCCCAGCGCTTCAAACGCTCCGGCGTATGAAAAGCATCATCATTGCATCGAAGGCATCAATCGTCTCGCTCTCCATTTTGCTGGCTTAATCGGGTAACCCGCGGAGAGTTAGTCCTCAAAGAGTTTGAAATCGCGATCTTGGAGCTCAGAATGGAAGCTGACTAGAAGATGGAGATAGCAGGGTTTGCCGACCTAGCTAAAGCTAGTCGTGGAGACTCCCGAGGGGCCGACGCTGATCGGATGACGTAGACTACCATTGTCTCGGTAGGTAATTGGCGAACAACATCATTTTCCTGGAGATGGTGTTTTCGGTTGTAAATCAGGTACGTGGTAATTGAGATCCAGATTGACTCAAAGGTGGTGTTCCGTGTTACATCAAACCTTATGAACAACGCATCTGAGAAAGCGATATAACTCGGGGCTCCCCGAAGATTCTCGACAATCGGAGCTCCTCAGTGTCGTCCAGCGTCTCAGAGGTTGGGTATGACATGCTACGTAGCAGTCGATATCTTATCTCATCATCCTATTCTTGTTTCTAGGTTTCCGGTGAGCTCCACAACTCGCGGATAACTTGCAAAGGGCGAGGTATTGATGGGTCAAGGTCGTGCGCTCAGAAGAACCACGTCAGAATCATGGTTGTTGTACAGCCGTGCTTGTTGAGGCTCAACTCCGTGGGCAGGGTCAAAGCACATGCATCCGATGGAGTACGATCGATGGTGAGTTGTCGACCGTCAGCCGAGGTTGATCGGGCATATTAGGTGAGCTGGTAAGCCAGAAACTGCCTCATCGAGTTATCTGATGGCTAAGACTCGTTTGTTCTATCGTCGAAAGGGAAGGTGTCGTCGTACGGCAAAGCTATCAGAGCCAACCTCTTCGTTGTCCTCTTATCGTATTTAACAACCGATGGCCAGTGAGTCTCGTCCTTCGTTCAATGGCGGACTCGTGAATGGAATGCGTTGATGGAAGCTCTCTCACGGGATGCCGTGATGAGTAAACTTCGAGCAAATCGGGTGGAGTCCTAGTTGTCAGTACAGTATCTTGTCACTACACATGCCCATCACCGCTCACTTGCCTATAAGAGACGCATAAGCAATTGCATGCAATATTTGGTTCATGGTACAGCTATTTGTCCAACCGGAGCGCTTGGTTTCGCAGCATGCGTAGTACCGAGGTTGACATGTGCTGGTAAACTCGAATCAAGACCTCAGACTGGTAATGAACAAGAGTTGCTGCTGACGATTTAACTCCAACATATACGGCGATCAACGGCGATAGATACGAGTGGCTTATGGTGAATCGAATATGTATTAATGCCATGATTTGCTTTTCATGACGTGTCTTATGACAAAAGTCGAGTACTGTTGTTTTTTTCTTCCCTCAGATCGCTGGTCAAATGTCCAAATGATCGAGAGGGTCGTCTTGCTCTGTTAGAGCTTATCAAAATACGATGCAGGGCGTAATAATAACGAGCACAACACCGAACCATCAATACTCGTTGTGACATGGTGGCTGCTCATTTGCAATCGCGATTGGACTCCATGTCAAAGTGAATCAACACCGCGGTAAATCAAGAACGCCTGCGACCAGCTCATATTTGTTGCTATGAAGCCATCATCAACGCCTCCCAAAGATAAGAAAAACAAAAAGATGGTAAAAGAATAGAAATGACAAGTATGACATGTTATATAGATCCAACTCAACGCTCGCCCTCGTCAATATCGTTCAAGGAAATCAGTAAACGCGACGCTCCTCATGGTATTGGAACTCGCCAGGTATCTCTCCACCATCATTCGCCATCCATCCTTTTGTTGGCAATTGTTGTGCTTGCCTTTTATTTTGCTTTTGTAACAACTTCCAATCAACCCATCTTGACATCACCGTTAGGCTCAGTCTGAGGCTCGGCCTGGGGCAGCATAGGCTTTTCGTCTTGAGCTCGTCGCTTGCCCATACGGTCGAGCCATTGTTCGGCGCTGACGATGGTTCCGTCGACAACACCACTGACTTGAACGACCATGTCCAAACCCTCCTTGGCCAAAACCAAGACCTTTTGCGCACCTTCAGTCAGAGCAGACTCACTGTCTTGACTGTTGGGGTTTCTGTCCGACATGGTAGCAATGCGGAATCGTTGGGGCAGACTGGTGAGATGACGTCGCACGAGAATTCGTGCGTTTTCTGGCAATGCACCTCCTGCATATTTTGAAACAGTGTTGATGGCATCGCGAAGAGTCCTAAGAACATCGCTCTTAAGACTTGAGATGCGAGCTGCAAGTAAAGTTCGAGACTCTGCGCCCTCGGATCCTTCGCCTTGTTGCTTCTGTGATCCATCTTGTGGCTGAACCTTTTCATACTGTTCCAATGTTGTCTTCAATGCGGTAATCACACGAGAAATGTGATCATTGGCCCATCGAAGCCATTGTAGACAGTACTTGAGACTGCGAAGACTTTCCTCGCTCATGGCTACACTCAAACCAGAGGTTGACATGATCAGACGTGACTGCCATGCACTATTGGGTCGTGAAGTTCGAGGAGAATTCTGAGCATCCGTCTCAGTGTATGCAGGTGATCTCATCTCATCATATGCAGGAAGAGTGTCAACTGTACTTGTAGTTGACATGCGACGAGAAAGAGTTCGGGAGGAAGCTGAGAAGGCATCAGAGTCGACCTGCTCATCGGCCATCTGCTGCATGCCTTCACTTTCAAACCGCTTATTGCTAACAGATTCATCCTCGCTATCCACCTTGCGTCGCTTCTTACTGTTACCGGTTTCCAAATCAGAGGTTGAACTGTTTTGTCGGCGTCCAGCACCCAAAAACCATCGGACACCCCCTTCAACACCGGTCACTCGACCAACAGATCCAACAGTATTCGCAATTGGTGTCAAATATCCTTCAACATATTCGGCACCTGATCGAAATCGTGGTGAAAAGTTCTTGGCGCCTCCATATGCCGAAGTAGCACCTTCAATAGTGCTCGCCAATAGAGGATGGGTTGTCGTGAGAAGAGATAAAAGCGGTTCTGGTTGTTGAGGTTGTGATCCCTGAAGTCCGTTTGAAGTTGGTGGGCTGACTGGAAGCGAGGAATTCGTGTGGGGTGGTGATGATATAAAGTCTATGACGGTCAGTAATAGTCAATAGAAGCAAAAACAAACATACCGGCTCGCAAATCTCCAAGTGCTTCGGCCGCCAATCGTACATCCGGATCATCAAGACTGACACTCCCAGCTCTCGCATCTAAGAGCCGATCGGGAGATGCAGCACTGACAACACTGTTACTGCTCGCATCAAGATCCATTCGGGTGGGACTATCAATAGATTGAAGTCCAAGGGGCATCGGCGCATGGTTCGGAGGCATAGGAGGTAGAGGTCCCCATGCTCTCGGTGGTTCGAGGGCCATTTCACTTCGAAGAGAACTTATAGACGGCAGTTTAATATCGTTGTCGGCGACGCGAGCCAGGGGAGGCAGGTAAGTCGAGGGGTCGGAAGTAGGAACATCTGGAAATTCCCTCGAATTCGGTAGCGCGACGTTTGAATAAGCTGGAGGAGATAATGCCATTAAGGAAGGCGGAGGTCTCGCAGGTGGTGGTCCGAGGGGATGGCGAGACTCGGTCTCACGGTCAAGCATGTGATTGCGCTCCATGGCGCTTTTCGGTGATAAGACGGATATGTCAACTGAGCATCGAGTGATAAAATCGGCCAAGGGCCGCAGAAACAAAATTATTCAACGAAGGGAAAGAAACAAAAGAAAGATTTACAATATTGATGACGGTGACGATGGTGTTGAAGCGGAGAGAAAAGGGTTGGGGTGGGTGAGATGGGAATGGGAATGAGAATGAGCGATCGTGGGGGGAATGAGAAACCTGGAAGGAAACGTCAGGCGCTCGCGACTTCCTTTCCTTGCGCTGCAGGGACCGGCTGAGGAAAGCAGCCCAGGGCAGGAGATAGCCCACTAAAAACCGGGTCGGTTACAGTGGCTTCAGGTGACTTGTTAGAGTCTTGGTGGGGAAGAAACCCGCTAGAAGCCTGCTATTTCGGGGCTGGCAGGGCTTGATCTCGGTCGAGTCACAAGATCCATTAAGATGTCCTCGCTTGAATGATGCGATAAAATTGTTGGGGAATTCAAATGTTTGGTAATGTTCCTGTGCATCACAAGATCAAGTTGATCTCTCCAACGTCCCGTCGCCAACTCTAATTGACTTGCACCTACCTAAACAGCTCAAAGCTGTTCCTGAGAGGCCCCTCTAGCACGTGTCAAAACTGGGGAATGATGATGCACCGACATCACATGCAAGAACAGATCTTTCAAGCAGACTCGTCACTATTGTTAAGCGGGTCGCCCGAGTCATGGCAGATGCACTAACAAGATCAACTCTAACACATGCCATAAAGGGTCGTATCTTTTTCCTGATGCGTTTGAAGGTTGTTTTTCCGTCCAATAGAAACATTTCAAGATAACGTCAGATATTGCTGCTGTTCATTGAGCTTTGTTAATTAATGCCTATTAAAGTAACACACGCATCCAATCTCACTTTATCCAGACCAGTCGGCTTTCGGCTCTATTCATCGGAGTTGCATCTGGTGTCCGTATCCAATATCAACATGTGAAGTTTTCGCATGTGCTACAACATCAATTCGAGTTGACTGCGCCGTAAAGTCTGGACGTTTCATGAGGTCTTGATCCAAGATTGCTGATCCCTGAAGGTCTGCACCCTGAATTTCTGCATTCATGACTGCTTCAAGCCTCAGGCCTGGTACTTTACTGTAAATCAAGCAGGCGCAAACCTTATGCGACACGAGATTATCGGCGAAATGGGACACTAAATAGGCATGAGATCAACGCAGGAGATACCAGAGATAAACACAAAAATAGACTCAAGATAAGACTCGATCTAAGGATCCAGCATGAGGATTCGCGAAATTGCAGGCGTCCGGCGTCCTCTGATGCGCGATGAAGCTGTTGATCATGAAACGAACGCATGAATGCTTTTCCGGTTCAGCTTTCAACATTGCCTCCTGTCCTTGTTCAAAGCTGTACGGATAGCCGACTTCAATTGCCTGCCGGCCATTGGACTAAGCGCTTTTCAACTCATGGCATTCTCTCACAGTGAATAGCTCGCCGCCGAGAATGATCCTCGGCTCGTCGCAAAATGTCCCAACAAAACTTCATGGCCAACCAAAGCTGAAGCTGTCACCTGGACAAAGCCACTCACGAAAATTCAACAGTATTCAATTGCACCAGACCCTGAAAGATCGTCGGCAATGTCTTACTACAAATCACTTTTACAAATTCAGATTTACATCTGAAGAAATGTCTGGCTCCTCTGACACCGCCCAAGAAGTGTAAGAATAATACTCGGGCAGTTCTTAATGGAACCAAGGTAATCCCTCTCCGCACCGCATAATCGCAGCTCACATCAACGGCTCCACGGCTGAAATGACAGAATGCCACTCGGTAGTAGGCTAGGTAATGGTCTGCACTGTCTAGAGGGTGCGTTGAGAGGAAAGGGAAAAGAAAAAAGTTCGTGAAAAAACAAAGCCTTTTATCAATTTCACAGATCCACTATGAAGCACGTGACTCGAAGCTTGAAACAGCTTTAGCTACCCCACCAATATCCGATATTCTGCCGTCCGTCGTCACCAGCATTGGAATGGCCAGGCTGCACCCAAAAGATGCCAGCGAAACAGCTTGAACAAATCTATATTGCGCCACGGACCATGATGATTGACTGCGCTTCTCTATAGCTTTAATTACATTTCAGTCTCTCTTTATTCATTGGAGTCGCACGTTTTTCTGTACATGATCTTTACGTCTTGAACTTGACCGTCGCATCTAATCGACGACGATACCACCTCCTTTCCGCCCTTTATCGCTTCGACCTCGCCAAGACTACATCTACATCATGGCTTCCGCGCTATTCTTCCTCGACCTCAAGGGCAAGGTTTGTAGTCGCTACCTATTATTGTGATTAGTACTAATAATGTAGACCCTTCTGGCTCGAAACTACCGTGGTGACATCCCTATGTCAGCCGTCGAGAAGTTCCCCGTACTCCTTTCAGAAGCTGAGGAAGACTCCTCTGCTGTCCCACCATGCTTCTCTCATGAAGGCATCAACGTATGTTTTATGCCTCTATCGCTTTCGCCGCTGACAGAATAGTACCTCTACATCCGTCATAACAACCTCTACCTCCTCGCCCTTACAAAACGAAATACCAATGCCGCCGAAATCCTATTGTTCCTCCACAAGATCGTCGAGGTCTTCACCGAGTACTTCAAGGCGCTAGAAGAAGAGTCTATTCGCGACAACTTTGTCATTATCTACGAACTTCTCGATGAGATGATGGACTTTGGTTACCCTCAAACGACAGAATCCAAGATCCTTCAAGAGTACATCACCCAGGAGTCCCACAAGCTCGAGATCCAGGCCCGACCACCCATTGCTGTCACAAACGCTGTTTCGTGGCGATCCGAAGGTATCCGATACCGTAAGAACGAGGTCTTCCTTGATGTCGTCGAATCCCTTAACCTGTTGGTTTCCGCAAATGGCAACGTCCTCCGTTCGGAAATTCTTGGTGCTATTAAGATGAAGTGTTACCTCAGTGGTATGCCCGAGTTGCGTCTGGGCCTTAACGATAAGGTCATGTTCGAGACCACCGGTCGAGCTACCCGAGGAAAGGCTATCGAGATGGAGGATGTCAAATTCCACCAGTGTGTACGACTATCACGCTTCGAAAACGACCGCACCATCTCATTCATCCCCCCTGATGGTGAATTCGAGCTCATGTCCTACCGTCTCAACACTCAAGTCAAGCCATTGATTTGGGTCGAATGTGTAGTCGAATCCCATTCAGGATCCCGTATCGAATACATGCTCAAGGCTCGCGCTCAATTCAAGCGCCGCAGTACCGCTAACAATGTCGAGATCGTGGTTCCCGTCCCTGACGATGCCGACAGCCCTCGTTTCCGCACAAACATTGGATCCGTTCACTACGCCCCCGAGCAAAGCGCCATTGTCTGGAAGATCAAGCAGTTTGGTGGTGGCAAAGAGTTCCTCATGCGCGCTGAGCTGGGCCTGCCAAGCGTGAGGGGTGATGATGAACAAGGTGGTGGTATGATGGGTGGATTCGGTGGTAGCATGGGAGGTGTTGGAGGAGTAGGCAAGGGTGCTAAGCGACCTATCCAGGTCAAGTTTGAGATCCCTTACTTTACCACAAGTGGTATTCAAGTTCGGTATCTCAAGATTACCGAGCCAAAGGTACGTTGCTCAAAATCTCTATTGATCAAAGCTAACAAATGTAGTTGCAATACCCTTCACTCCCATGGGTACGATACATCACTCAGTCGGGAGATATCGCCGTACGACTTCCCGACGCAGTCTGAAGTTAGCAAACAATACTTACTTAACATAATCGAGCCGCACCAGCAGTGCTCAATCTACACCGGTCAAGCATATTGTGGTGACCGGCTGACGAGATGGATATGGGGCAGCTGCAGAGCAGGAAGGGCTTCATACATCAAAGAAACGATTAATAGACTAAAGATCAATCTATCCATCCGATCAGAGTATCTCATGATTCTCGAACGATAGCCGTGTGCCACTCTAGATTCTCAAGCCAATCTCGTGTAGAATATGGGTTGTCTGGGTCAAGAAACACTTTGACAACAAAAGCTGATGGATCATCCGAAGCCGTCGGAGGATCTATAATCATTAGCAACTATCAAGAATTGGAACCTACTACTCACGTCCACGCGGAACACCATCACTCGTCCATCGTCCATGCCTCCAAATTCGATTGTGACCCGCAAACACGTCTCTTATGGAAGAGTCTCGGGGTGCAGTCAACGCCATGAGTCCCAGAATGATAGGTAGTTCTCCTCCAAGACCTGTCGAGGGTGCATTGGACACTAGCGTTCCATACGTCCTAGGTACTAGACCTGGAATCCAGCTGGGAGATCTGCCCGCGGCGTAGAGCACCGGACCACCTCCTGGTCCCATTGGACTATTGATCGTAACAACTTGAGACATGCCAGGATGGTTCCTCGGATGGAATATGCGTAAAAGGTCCCAGCTCACAGACGAAACGAGCGGATCATGCTCTGCCACCATTATGGGCAGCAGTGGGTTGCAAGCAGCCACTCCAAACGTTTTGTATTCCTCGGCTGCATAGTAACCGCCTCGAGTATCTGGTATGAACTGTCTTTGAGCATTCAGCCTGTATAGTTGGCCATTTGCTGGATTACTGTTATCTCGATGCCAGTGAAAGTCTGGAGCATCTGCAACGTCACCGTCCCGATAGCGCATAACTGGACTTGGGAATTCGCCGCCATAGTTATCTGGGGAACTAGGTGGGATATGGTGATAATACTGGTCGCGCTCTGGAGCGTTGATGGCGAGTCTGTTGGCGACAAATAGAAAGGTTGGAGCAGGCTGTGGATTGGCAGAGCTCGAGCTCCCCTTTCGTGTTGACGAGTGCTTTGAAGGTTTTGTCTGACATATGTTAGTGAGTAAACTCCAAGTAAAGCTCTACATACAGTTCTAGACATGGTGTGAATGTGTTGTACGTACCAAGATACTCGCCTGCCGCCCGAGTAACTCCCATCTTTATAATGCCATAAACAGCTCGATTTCGCAGAGCCTCATCACCCCGCTGAAGATTGTCGGTCAATCCTACACCCATATCATGATGGTTATTCAACTAATGACCTTGAATAGGACACCCTCGATTCTGATATGACGACACTAAAATCTGTCAGCTCCAGCTGTAGACTACCAACATCTCGTCTAACTGTATGTACCAGTATGCACCATGGCAGGACCCCTCATCTCGAGGATTGGTGCCACGCTACTATGCTATTCCGACCGTTGGATGCAAGGAATAGCCATATGGCTTGTGGATATCATACCCCAGTTCATGCGCACAGTTGCGGCCCGGCCCCTCTCACACTTGTGCTGTTCGACACCGGTCGAGGAGATGGTGGGAGCTCGATTTATCCAGGTGAGATATGCCAGGTTGATTTGTTCAAAGCGGGCCAATGGATGTATGCTTAGATCTTGAAGCTCCATCAGTTGTTGGCGCTAGCACCTTTGAACATGCCGGGAATCGCGACTTGGCAGAGTTGAGTTAGATCATGATAGGAGCTCATGTGCATATGAGGCCAGAATTGCAAGGGCTTCGGCGTTTCCGTCAAGACAGAGAGCCTGGTGTGTCTGGTTGTAGGTCGCGTGGTGAGACGTCAAAACAGGTGACTCTGAGAAAGCAACCAAAGGCCACTCCACTAGTTTCGTTGCCTCGATGGTGGTGTTGGTTTGGGCTTCGAGAGTGGCCTAGAGTAGGGATTGCCATGTTATGACCTCGCTTAGGCCGTTGGGGGTGGCGTATATATCCTCGTAGTAAGACATGCTCTTCAATGTAACCGGTGGGCGGATCGTCGATCAAAGTCGACGGAGCAAGCCATTGTGGCACCTGAAAGCTCATGTTTCAGGTATTCAGCAGCCGACATGCTGTTTTCCTGATGACGACATGAGCCATGTAGTGATGGTAGCTGAAGCAATCGCCAACAAGTGGGGAGCTCGAGTAGACTTCTACTTATTGTTTGATGCCCGGTTTGTGGTTTCTTCCGTACCCGTGACAGGGAAGTATTGTTTTGCTGCTGACTTTTGCTGCCATGGTTGTTTTCCTCGGGTCAAGACCTGTTTGTCAGTAAGTTGCAGGTTGTGGCCCTTGATCACGGTCGGTTTTGTAAAGAAGAAGTCTGAAAAGTAATCCGTTCAAGATATGTCTCATTTATATAGCAGTATTTGTTGTAATTGTAATTAGTCCTTGTTGCCTCGGCGGATGGTTCGCAATAGTCGCCTTCTGCAACTCTTGCATGAGAGGAGAGGGAACAAGAGCTATCACAAACCCCACCTCGATACTGAAATCAATCAGCCAGAAAGCTTTGTACGCTTTGCTGGACCAGAATCGTCATCCATTGTCATCTCAACATCTTCGGGAGAGGCAGACATTGCTTCTCGAAGCAACTTCTTCTCTCCAAGTCTGACCACAGCAGCCATACGAGCTCGTTGGCTAAGGCTTTGGCCATTCAGTAGCACCTCATCCTCTGGGATGCTTGTAGGGTATCGAGCTGCGAGAGCCTCCAGTGTCTTTTCCAACACAGCTTGGTGGATTTCGTCTCTCTTTCTCTTGTCGGCAATGGCATCGGGCTGTGCTTTCTTGATTCCCTTGAGGAATGTCTTGAGCTGTTCTTGAAGGTCTTCAGGCATGCTTTCGAACTTGGCAGGCCCAGCAAAAGTACCGTCAGAGTTAACTTCACCTGTTTCACGTTCCAAAACGAATGTATCCTCAAACTCCTCATCTTCCTCGAGTGCGCCGCGCTGACTCTGTTAGTTGAGTCATCTATCTGGAGCGAAAACTTACAATCTGCCCCAAGACTTGGCTGGAAATGCCAAACTTGCTTGTCATGACCGACTCCACAACATCCCAAGGGATCTCGACCACGTCATAACGGGAGTGCTTCTCGGTGACATATCCGTATCGTCTTAGCAGCTCAGAGTTAGGGTGGGGACCGTAGTAGTTGAAAATTTCTTCGCCTGCCTTGATCGGTCTCAAGCTGGTAACAGTAAGGCTCTCCTCCTCGTGGTTGACGTGCGCCTATAACTGTTAGCTTTGCCGACACTCCATCGGGCTCACATACATTAAACTCAGCGTCGGCGTTCAGGATATCCGCCATAGGCACCATACCCATCATCGACTTTCCTTCACGGTCCTCGACCCATTCCTCGGTCTCTTCCTCCTCTTCCTCGTCGTTTTCAAGGTCAAAAGCATATGCCATAATGGTGCTACCCATTCGGTGGGCAATCTCAACAAGCTCCTCGTCACTGTTGTTACCGACGTTGAAGATGCTTGGGTTACCTCGAATGATGGGTACCAAAGTCTTCTTGAACATTTCCTCCGCATTAGCCTTGCCAATCTTGTGTCGCATATGACTGGCTTGGAGCTGATCGAGCTCATTCTCGGACCAAAACATGGGTGTATCGAAAGACGAAGGAAGAACGTCAAAGTAAGACTTCCATTTAGAGTTGTCGCCTTGAAGGTACTCATAAATCATGATGAGAATCAGAGAACTCCAAGAGTCCAATCCAGGAACATCATCCTCGTCGGGCTTGTCAAGGTCAAACACATCTGGGATCTTCTTGGTAAGTTCTGAGGTTTCAGTGTTGATAATTCCTTTTCTGGGGATGGTGAACAGAGTGGTTTCTGCGGGTATGTCCTTGAGAGCAACTGATTTTGTGAGCCTTCGTCTGACCGACGTACAGGTAGGTATGGGTCACTTACTTATACCACGACCAGCGTTACGATCACGCAGGTCAACAATTTTGATGTCATCAGAGAATGTCGCACCTGGCAGTGACTTGAACCACTGCAGAAACTTTTCACTTGTTCCGTTAAAATTCGTGGAATCCATTTTGTTTGTTATGACGTTGATGGGAGGAAAGAATTGTTGTTTTGGAAGGCTTTGACCGTAAAACTTTTTTCTGTGACGTCTACCCTGTACAAATGTGGCAACCGCGATTTTCAGCACCAGCAGGAACGATCCAAAATAACCGATGCAATTAGATGACACATGAATAATTGCTATCATTTCCATCATTAGTTAATGGTTCAATTCATGAAATCGCTCGCGAAACCAAAATCAATCGCTGGTCATCAACCCTCATCACCATCTTCCTTAATCTGGGCTTTTCCATCTTTTTCATCCTTTGCCTTCTTCACCTCTCTCTTCTTAGGTCGTAGCCATTCTTCCATACCCTCCGGCCAGTAGACACGATCATAGGGTCCTCCCATACCAAAATCTTCTGCGCTCACAATCTTTTCTGGTACCTCAATATCATCCTCAGCCTCGCCATTGACGGCGTCCTTCTTCTTTCCTTTCTTAGCCTTCTTCTTGATTGCCTTTCGTGATTCATCTGGACGTTCGTGAGGCACAATATTGTTAAATGTGTCCCAACCAGGGAGCTTAAATGTGCGCATCAACTCAAAAACAGCTTGCTCCTTATCCTTGGCTTCAATCATGAGATCCATGTCAGCCGCACAAGGGGGCAGGGTCTTGACTCTAGCGGAGTGCTTGCGACGATCTCGTGGAGTAACGGCAGGAGAAGTCGGCTCGCTGTAATGCATCTTCTGAGTGATCCCTTTCTTGTCCCATGTCGCCTTGATTCGGTCGTAAAAGTCGATAATATCTTTAGAACCTTCTCTGATGGAAGAGTCAAAGATGATGTTGTGGTGGTGATAGTCGAGAACGAGAGGAATGTTTAGTTCCTCACAGATAGGTAATAAATCATGAACGCTCCATGCAACGTCGTCATTCTCCAAAACCAAACGTCGCTTGACGCTGTCGGAAAGTTTGGCGTAGTTCTCTCGGAATCGGTCAAGAGTCGCTGCTTTGTCGCCGTAGGTACCTCCCATGTGGAGAATCATGACTGCGTCGCGGTTGAGTTGGTCGGGTAGTTTGAGTAAGGTAAGCATCTCATCATGATAGTCCAAATCGCGAATGGCGGCAGTAACAACCTCTTTTCGAGGGCTACCAATCTGAGTGAATTGCCCTGGGTGTGTTGTCAGGCGGTGGTTGTGTTCTCCCGCTACTTTACCAGCTTCTGCCAGCACCTCAGACGCAAATGGCGCCAGCTTGTATCCGTGTTCCTGATGACTAGCAAATGGGAACATCTCACTGCTGAGTCGCATGAATTTGATACCATACTTGACATTCCATCGAATCATCTTGACAATGTCTCGAGCATTTGCCAAGCCCAATTCCTGCACATACTTCATACCTCGCTCGATGTCTGCGGGCTTGTTTTTGTCGGGGCGGTTCTTGGTCGCATGCTCGGGTTCGTCTTCATTCGCCAAGGGATGGCGATGTTCGATAATTGAGGCTATACGGCATGTTCTCGAAGAGAATACAGGGGGTGTCGCGTTGCGCAGATATGTATTCAGACAGGCCTTTACAGTTAGCGACGTACAGAAATCGTGTGATTTTACTCACATATCCCAATCGCCCCTTCCATGGCAAGGGAAGCACCTCACTATTCACCGGAGGAGGCCGGTCGGCACCTCGACTAGCACCGTCTTCTTCATCCTTGGCATCAGCAACATCGCCTGCAGCGAGTTTGGCATCGTACTCATCCAGTGGCGCTGTATCAACGACTTTTGTCTTTCCCTCCAGATTGCCGCGAGCAGTGACGGTATCCTTGTTCGGGGAGTACATTGTTGGTCGAATATCAGGTTCATGGGAAGACTCTTTCTTCACTTGAAGATCTGATGATTCAACTGCAAGTCGCTGTGTTCTCACAGCATTTTGTAGTTTGTGTTCCATCTCACTCAATTCTCGCATAGCTTCCTCAACACCTTCTCCAGTGTCCCATACGGCTTTTGCTTTCTTGGGGTTCGCCACTTTCATTGGATCCCCAGCCATTTTTGTAACATCAAGCTTCGCCTTTCGTTCATCGTTGCCATTCGAAGCATCCTTGATCCTTCGACTGCTCCGTCTGGGGACTGTATCAGGCATCTCGGGTATCGGAGGCGGTGGGTGTGCACCGGTTCTCTTTCGTTTCGGGGTCATTGTGGTGGCAGCTCTATAAGATTTGCTGATTGAAGGATGGAATGAAGAATGCGACAGGGCAAGAAGTCTTGCAGGAGGGATTGGAAGACGAGCGGGCATGTATATCAACCGAAACAGACAGCGAGTAACGTCTTGGGTCGGGAAGCTGCAATAAATCGACTGATCAGGTGTTACCTAGGAATTCCTTTCGTAACCAACGTTGTATCCCACGACCTTAAAGTCATCGTAGTCGGAGGAAGTGGCCCGAAGAGCCAATGACGCACGGCGCGTCATGCATGGTCCGGGTGCGATGTGATGTCGGCAGGGCGAATTGGTAGGGCTATTGCTGTCATTATTTCCGGGAATGTCTGGTAGCACAACGGAGCAAAAGAAGCCCCCTGCATCACCTGGTGATTCGCATTGGCTTTTTCGTGGAGCTGATATAGAAAACAAGACGATCGTTGGTCGGATTCCTCGATCCAAGTCTTAATTGATGGTGATGAAGTCATCCCGACATTGGTGGGCGCGGCGCCGATCGCCGATCCGTCATCATACCCGCGGTACGTACCCCAGTTTCTGCTCCGCTGTGACGCCTTTCACCAATCCCAGAAGCAAACATGGTAACAAGTCGAGCCATAGCCAGGAGAAAGCTCCGGAAACAGTCAGATGTAGCCAATGAAATGTTTCGGACAATACCGACTGAAGGGTCCGAGGAATAAAATGACTGAGACTTTGATTTTGGCATCGAGATGAACGCAGTCACTCAGTGCTGTGGCTGCATACACGAATCAGCGATCCGTGCCTTGTTAGTATGTAGCAATGAGTTAAGCATCATGCCCACGTTCTCAAATCTCAATGACATATCCGTACAAACGTTGTATTCGATCTGCATATCGGAATTTCATTGATTAGTGATCCAATGAGGCTCACCAGAAAGGTGATACGTTCAACGTTTGTTGGTGACGAGGAACACCTTTATAATAAGGTACCCTGCAGACAGGACAATCATGGCGATCTATCAAGAACCATGATGACAAACATTTTGAGTGAAAAGAATGTCCGCATGTATTTATGGTCAAGATATCATCGTCCACACTGGTGACATCTTCGGTCTGTTCGGTTGTTTCTTGATCTTTGCGTGTTGCCTTGTGAGACGTCACTGTTGAAACTTCTTCAAGCACCGGACGTGGGTCTTGAGTAACGGCATGCGCTGGCTCCGGCACCAAAGGACCGATGCATATCGGACTGCAAAAAGTAAGTTACCATCAGTCGATCCCGAAAAAAACGCCCGAGATGCAAACCGTTCCGGCCTCCACTTGGACGGCCGGAACGTCACCGAAGAGTGGTCCAACGTCCGCAAAAGAGTGGATTCTCACCATTCACCGAACTCGGATTGCGGAGTCAAAGCTTCGATATCGGCGGCCGGACCGGCGTTCGATCGGGGAAGAATTGTGGAGGTGGTAACGGTGCTGAGCTTTCGGCGAGCAGTATCAAGTTGACGTGGCTGGGGATTGTAAACCTTTTCCGCCACATTGTTTCGAGCGCTCATTCTCATACATGCTCTGGTCCAGGTTAGCAAACATCCTCACAGGGGTCTTGAGCAGATATACAAAGGACCCATGACCAGGATGAATAGAAATAGCACGAGCAGTATAATGCCGACCGGCTCCATGCTATCCGTGGGTATCTGAAATATCGGTAGAAGTGGTAAATTGCCGTTTGTCACGTAATGCGGGGGTTTCAGGAGCAGCGTCGCAAAGTCAATATCAGTTGGGGCTCGGTTCTGTAGGAAACGACGACTTCGATAAAGCGATTATCGCATCTGTAGATCTTGGACAATTGAAGACTAACCCGACATCAGCTTGTCACAACGAAGCTGTGCACGGTGAAAGGTCAGACAGGATGCAACGGGTGAGTTCTGGCACACGTTATGGTGTTTGAGTCAAGTTTCTTGTGGCATAGCGTTAATGGGCTACACCCATATTAGCTCAATCAGATCACAAGGCTGTGAATGGCCTCTTGTTTCTTGGGCATTGGTCTGGCTGTCTGGGCATCACCCATTGAGCTCTGGGGTAGCATTTAGCAAACACAGGCTATGTTGTAGATGACGAGATGGCTCAGCTCGACTTGGCAATGCTTGGCTGGGTGCACGATTTGGTGAGTCCATGTTATGACAAGAATTCTGAGGCTCCAAGGCTCCAAGTCTCCAACGCTCGAAATACGGCACGTGAAGTCCTGGCCCGGCAAGTGCGCCCTAAGTGTCTGCAAGTGCAGGTGCAAGTGCAGGTGCAAGCGCAAGAGCGGGCAAGAGCGGTCCAGCGGCGGGCCCCCGTTTTGGGGTGGACGTTTATCCCCGAGGCAGGCGGGCGGACAGGGGAGGAGAGGAGCACCGAAGCGGAGCGGAGAGGAAGGAGATAACGTAGGGAAATGATAGTCTGTTGGCGATCCTTGTGAATAAGCCACCTGCGACACATTCCAATACCCCATAATGCCTGTAGCAACGTCCATGTTGCTTGGTACTAGCCAATATGTCATCCTTGATAAACAGAACACGGCAGATGAGATATTCGTACGGTAGAGGGAGGTGCTGAGTGCGTCTTGAAACGCGCCTTGTGTGTCATAGCAACAACCACCACGAACAATGATTGCCACCTTATTCTCTGTACATGGAGTTTTCATTGACTAAAGAATCGCAGTGATGAGTGCCAAGACATCTTTTGGTGGGATTAAGATGTCCACGTGCTTGTTACAGCTCTGACAATACGTAGGAAAAGATTTGTATTCAATATCCGGTCCTGTTTTTCTTTCACTTCACGCGCATACTCGCAAGGCAGGTCGCTCAACATTGCATACGCTATAGATGCCAAGACCAAGGATTAGTCTTGGCGATAATCTTCAGCCATCATTGGTTCAGTCGTAACTTTTGAAGTTGGTCTGTGTGCTTTTAAAGGTTTCTAGCTTGCTGGGGTCACTAAAACTATTGTGGTTCCCAACTTGATAAGGCCCAATTGCTAAATCGTGAGAGGTTGCACCTCCAATATACCCATTTTTACAATATTCGATCGGATGCAGGGTCTCTGACGACCGGATAGTTTCAACAAACTCGACTTGGCAAAGATAGATCATCTCATACAATTCAGGTCGAGTATGGGAAACAATCGAGTCTGTTCGAAACATCAAGAGGCTGGCAAAAATGCTAAAAATATGACTACAATCGATGTCAAGCACTATCAATGGTCAGTTGATATGCGTCTTCACTTCTGGCATTCCCTCCTGATACCAATAATCTCCACAGAAAGAACGCTCTTCTCCAAATAGAATTATTCCCCGAGAAAAAGTTGGCTCGTCCTAGACCCGCACCTTCTTTTATGGTTAATTCTTGGCGTATCCATATGACAGCTCCGCTTGGCCTCCTCCTCCTACCTTAGTAGTAGTACGGCAACAGTTCTTGGTATCTCACCGTCGATCAAGCAGCAATGGCACAACTTATAAGAGCCATGTCTCTCCCGTCTCTCCTCAACTTTTTCCTCCATCTCCTCACTCAGTAGTTTCCGACTTATTCATCACGACAATGGGTCAGAATCCTACCGAAGAGGCCGCGCCTCATGTGTCTGGCCAGTCCAACACACCTATGTCAGCACCTGCTCATGCTCTCACCTATGAGCAGGTTGCTAAGGAACTGAACGCCAATCTGGAAGATGGATTGACGGAACAGGAGGCCAAGAGCCGTCTTGAAACCTCTGGACGCAATGAGTTCGGAGAGCAAGAAGGTGTTCAACCCATCAAGATCTTGATCGGTCAGATCGCCAATGCCCTCACTCTAGTAAGTTACACCACCCATTGGCTTCCCTAGGGATGTTGCGAGTAGCGGTAAAGTAGCTCATTTATCGATTAATAGGTCCTCATCCTCGCCATGGCTGCTTCCTTCGGTATTCAGTCTTGGATCGAGGGTGGTGTCGTCGCCGCTGTCATTATCCTCAACATCGTCGTTGGTTTCCTCCAGGAGTTCCAGGCCGCCAAGACCATGGACTCCCTTCGATCCCTCAGCTCCCCAACTGCCCAGGCTGTTCGAAACGGTAGCAACCAGACCGTCCCTACTGTCGAGATCGTCCCTGGCGACATGGTCGAACTCAAGACTGGTGACACTATCCCTGCCGATCTCCGTCTTGTCGAGGCTGTCAACTTCGAAACCAACGAAGCCCTTCTCACCGGAGAGTCCCTTCCCGTCCGCAAGGAGATCAACAGGGTCTTTGACAACGAAACTGGTCCTGGTGACCGTCTCAACGTAGCCTACAGCTCTTCCACTGTCACCAAGGGTCGAGCTCGCGGTATTGTCTTCGCTACTGGAACATACACCGAAATCGGTCAGATCGCGGTTGCTCTTCGAGGCAAGTCTTCTAAGCGTCGCCAACCCAAGCGCAACGCCGAGGGTAAGGCCAGCGCTGCTCGTCATGCCCAGGCTTGGACCCTGACTGGTTCCGATGCCGTCGGTCGCTTCCTTGGTGTTAATGTCGGTACCCCTCTTCAGCGCAAGCTTTCCAAGCTCGCTCTTGTTCTTCTTGGAACTGCCATTGTTTGCGCCATCATCGTTTTGGCCGCCAACAACTTCAAGTCTCAGCAGGATGTCATCATCTACGCTGTCGCCACCGGTCTTTCTATGATTCCCGCCTCTCTGATTGTCGTTCTCACCATCACCATGGCTGCTGGTACCAAGCGCATGGTCCAAAGACACGTTATCGTCCGTAACCTCAAGAGTTTGGAAGCTCTCGGTGCCGTCACCAACATTTGCTCTGACAAGACTGGTACCCTTACCCAGGGTACTATGATTGTCAAGAAGGCTTGGGTTCCCGGCCGCGGCACATACTCTCTTGGCCAAACCAACGAGCCCTTCAACCCTACCGAGGGTGAAGTCAGCCTTACTGAGGACCAGCCCAAGAACATCGACTTCCGTGACGAGAAGTCCTCTGGCATCGCTATCGACACTGCCAACCAGGTTGGCCAGGACCCTGGTCTGATGGAGTACCTCAACGTTGCCTCTCTTGCCAACCTTGCTACCGTTCATCAGACCGAGGGTGAGTGGCACGCTCGCGGTGATCCTACTGAGATCGCCATGCAGGTTTTTGCTTCTCGTTTCAACTGGAATCGTATGCGCCTGTCTGGTGGTGAGAACCCCCGCTGGCACGAGGTTGCCGAATTTCCGTTCGACTCTGACGTCAAGAAGATGTCCGTTATCTTCCACGACAGCCAGGACAACAAGCAATGGGTTTTCACCAAGGGTGCCGTCGAGCGTGTCATTGATTCTTGCCCCACCTACGCTGCCGGTAACGAGATCCTTGAGCTTACTGACGCCGTCAAGGCCGATGTCATCGCCAACATGGAAGCTCTTGCCCGTCTTGGTCTCCGTGTCCTTGCCCTTGCCTCCCGAACTGATATCCCCCACGTTGAGGACAACGAGGCTGAACTCGAGCGTGGTCTCTTCGAGAAGGACCTTATCTTCCGTGGTCTTATCGGTCTCTACGACCCTCCCCGTGCCGAGTCTGCCCCCTCCGTCCGTAAATGTCACGAGGCCGGTATCAACGTTCACATGCTTACTGGTGATCACCCTGAGACTGCTAGAGCTATCGCCCTGGAAGTCGGTATTCTGCCTACCCGTATGAATGAGATCCCCAAGGATGTCGCCAAGGTTATGGTCATGACTGCTTCCGAGTTCGACAAGCTGTCTGATGATGAGATCGATGCCCTCCCTCTCCTGCCTCTTGTCGTTGCCCGTTGCGCCCCTCAGACCAAGGTCCGTATGATCGAAGCCCTCCATCGTCGCAAGGCTTTCGTCGCCATGACCGGTGACGGTGTCAACGACTCGCCCAGTTTGAAGCGATCAGACGTCGGTATTGCTATGGGTATGGCCGGATCCGATGTTGCCAAGGAAGCCTCCGACATTGTCTTGACTGATGACAACTTCGCCTCCATTCTGAACGCTGTTGAGGAAGGTCGACGTATGTTTGACAACATCCAGAAGTTCATTCTGCACGTTTTGGCCGAGAACATTGCCCAGGCCTGTACCCTTCTTATCGGTCTTGTTTTCAAGGATGAAAACAACGTTTCAGTGTTCCCCTTGGCCCCTGTTGAGATTCTTTGGATTATCATGATCACTTCTGGTATGCCTGATATGGGTCTCGGATTTGAGATTGCCGCTCCCGATATCATGCAGCGACCTCCCCAGAACCTCAAGCAGGGTGTCTTCACTCCTGAGCTGATGATTGACATGGTTGTTTACGGTCTTTGGATGGCCGCCCTCTGTCTCTGCTCTTTCGTTCTTGTCATTTACGGCTTTGGTAACGGCGCTGACGACATTGGTATCGACTGCAACAACAGTATCTCCGGTGGTTGTGAGGTTGTCTTCCGTGCTCGTTCTACTACCTTTGCTTGCCTGACATGGTTCGCCCTGTTCCTTGCCTGGGAGATGGTTAACATGCGCCGATCTTTCTTCCGTATGCAACCTAAGAGCAAGAGATACTTTACCCAGTGGATGATTGATGTCTGGAGAAACCCCTTCCTCTTCTGGGCTATTATTGCTGGTTTCGTCACCATGTTCCCCATCATCTACATCCCTGGCCTTAACACCGTCGTCTTCAAGCACGCCCCTATCTCTTGGGAATGGGGTATTGTTTTCATCGAGGCTGTCCTCTTCTTCATGGGTATTGAGTCATGGAAGTGGGCTAAGCGTATCTACTTCCGCCGTCAAGCTCGCAAGTCAACAGGTGGTGTTACCGACCTGGAGGAGCGCGTCTTTGGCCAGTACTACAAGATGGGCAATGGTAGCAATGATGGAGAGAAGTCATCTGTATAGATTTGACTTGTGATGAAAATCTAGTAAGTGAGTAATTTGCGCAAAAGCATATATCATGATAAGTTATGTAGATCGACTATTTATGTAGTCTAGATTTAGGTATTCTAAATTATATCTGATCCAGTATACAAAAAAGATCCTTTTGCAATGTGATATGGTGTTTGATGAACAAGTGATTCTGGTTTCTAATTTATTATACTAGATGGTAACCTCGAACCTGTGATATTTGGATCTTCTTAGATAACGTTGGCTGTAACTAATGCAGCATTGTCGGACCTCAACCTACGTTTCGGGCAGTCTGCCCAGAGATACAGCAACCCATCATTTATCAACGTGCCTCAACAATGAAAGACATATCTGATCGACAGGTACGTTAGGCCTCAATGATAAAGCATCGTGTGTTGTTCTTTTCGATAAGATGAATCCGAATACCTCTCAACTATCCGTCTACTGGCTCTTTGAGTTTCGCATGAACTGCATCGGGAATAGCGGACAGGATATGAAAACTGGCAAAACGTGGTTGGATCAAGTCTAGAATCTGCATTATCTGGAAAGAGCCTCGATGATTTGTGGAAGATGCATATGTCTGCTGATGAGGGTGTAACGTTGGCATGAGTTGAAGATCTAGACACGCCATTTTGCATGAGGTATTTGTTCACTTTTTTCTTCGGAAACGCCTTCAACAGTGTTTGAATTCACTGTTTATACTCACAAATACGGTGAAATTGATCCCAATGACGATTTTGAGGTGACATCGTAGTCAGCCTCTTGTACTGTACATTTCTGTGTGACCCTTGTAATGACGTAGGGTGAGGCCAGCCACTCACTGAGAGGATGCCAGTATGAACTCGTCTAGTCTCATGCCGTTGGTGTCCTACCACCTTCATACTGAAAAGGTTAGAATGAAACGGTCACAGTTAAGCACTCAGGTGGGTGTCAGAAGAAATGTCCTCCAAGACTTAGGCTACAGAAATAATGTAGCCTAAATGCTAGCCTAAGCTGGCATAAGGTGATCAAATTATTTCGTCTCTTATGCTGTCGGGGCCAATTCTTATGACACCCTGAGGGCACTCCATTTATATCGTGTTAATTCGTGATTTCGCATCGCAGCCCAGTCTAAGATCAGGCCCAGAGCTAAGGTAACCTACCCTGGTACGTACCAACCCCTCCAAATCCTGGGGTCTCAGGCCACTGCGTCATTGGATCTTATAGGGCCTCCCCCCGCCTCGTTATGATCTGCTCACGAGGGTTCTGCAAGTTTCCATCTGATCTCGCGACTCCCATCACAAGCGCAAACAACAATTTCTGACCTTTACTCTCAGATATTCAAGCGTGAAACATCTTGATTACTCACCACAAGACCAACGCCTCTTGAGCTTGAGCTCTGGCTTGCCGTTAAACCCTTTCAACTCAAGCTCTTGTTCCACATTACATTATACCAAAATGGCTTCCGCTGTTGAATCTCCCCCCGCGCACTCGCCTCCAACTAATCCTCCTCAACGACCTCGAGGTATGTGTGTTTGACGCCGCTTTGCACACCATCTAACAACTAGTCCAGGTATCCTCAAGAACTCGTACCAGAAATCTCCCCCGACCTCGCCGAACCAAGAGCACAACTCCAGCGAAAAGGAACTCACCATTGCCAACACTCAAATTAACGCTGGCCATCGCCGTTCGTCCTCTGGTGCTCGCCCAACAGGATCCCGAAGACAATCTGGCGCCCACAGCTCCTCCGGCGACGGCCTCGAACAGTCTCAGCGCCTCAAGTGGGACGAGGCTAATCTATATCTCACGGAGCAAGAGCGCTCCTCTACTATGAAGATCACCGAGCCCAAGACTCCTTATGCCAAACACTACGACCCGGCCGAAGACCCGTCCGACGACGACGAGGATCCTCTGGCGGACGCTGGTGCTCGCCTTAAGAATTCACGTCCAAGCCGTGAAGATGACATTCCGGGCCTTTCGCTGGGCGAACCGGAAGAGGAGATCCCGGAAATGGGCGCGCCGTCACCCCGCAGCGAAAAGAGCGTCCACGTCGACGAGGAGAGCAGCATCGGCCACGATGCCGAAGAAGACTTGGCAGGCATGTCTCCCGAGGAGCGTGAGAAGCACCGAAAGTTTGAACAGCTCCGCAAGAGACATTACGAAATGAAAAATGTGGCCCAGCTCCTGGGCCACTCCAATGCTCTCCCCGAGGACGAGGACGACGAAGACGACGGCACCGTGCCCCCCATGCCACAAGTACCGCAGGTACCCAACGGCTCTGCGTAGGAGGATATTACAACGGAAGAAACACGACAAGGATTGCGGACTGGCTAGGAAGGCATTAGGCTGGAGTTTTGAGGACATCATTATAGGGCGTTGGCAGAGGTTGCGGAGAGGTCCACAGTTATCTGATTACTCGCTCGCTTTAAGGATTCTGGTTGATGAGCATCGGAGACAGAAGGGCACATCATGGATTCGGTTTCGCATTCACGGTAGATAAGCATGTTTGCATTTCCTAGAATTGATTTACAGCTTCTGGGCCATGCCCGGGTGATTGTATGTGCGTTCGTCGATGTCGTGATGTTGCCTTTGATGTTTTGCCTCACAGAAGACCCTTTCGTGCCAACTCAATCTTTCGTGCAGTTTCACCATCACGGAATCCACCACGAGATGCGCAAATGCGTTGTCCTTCAGCTAATTCGAACTTCTCTTGTTGAGCCTCCCAAGCGCAAGGACAGTGGTGAGGGAAGTGGACGCATGCGAGTGTATCGGGGCAGAGGTATTTATCGCAGCGAGCTACATATGTTAGAAAAATAATTATAAGATAATTGCCACATACAGTTCTCGTAATTGTGCTTGTAATGGTTCGCATCACTTGGGTTATTCTGCTGTTGAGCTTGGTGGTGTTCGTGGCCGTGGCCGCCTTGTTGTCCAAACATCTGATCAAAAAAGCCACCAAACTGGGCATTGACCAGAGTCAAGAGTGAAAGAAAGGCGACGATATAACGCATTTTCAAACAGTTGAACGCAAGTTGCATTGAATTCTGAGATGTTGCAACAACTCACCTGCCATTATGCGATGCTGTCCACATCAAATCCTTATCGATAAGATCGTTCGATGACTAAGCGCAAAAACTCCATCTCCAGAATTGTTTGCGGGACAGGCATTGCATCGCAGCTCAGCTAACCTCAGCCCATATCAACGAAATCGCTGGCCATGAGGTTCCTCACGATACAGCGGCCGATATTGGCTGCTGTGGCTGGCCTTGCCCGGCCGGCCTTTACACCCGCCGCTCCTTTGGGTGTCCAATTGGCCAATTCCCTCGTCCAAGGTCACAGATTTGCCTCGGTCAAGTCACAGGGAGCCTACAAGAAGAAGCCCAAGAGGGGTATTCCCAAGAAGCTGGGTGCAAAGCGTACAGGAGGTGTGTTTGAATGCCCAAGTTATGGGGTTGAACTGACGTTGTAGATCAATTCGTTATTCCTGGCAACATTCTGTACAAGCAGCGAGGAACGCATTGGTGGCCCGGCGAGAACTGCATCATGGGTCGAGATCACACAATTCACTCCATGGCTACCGGCTACGTCAAGTATTACCGCGATCCCGCACGACACCCCGACCGCAAGTACATCGGCGTCGTCTTCGACAAGAACGATACTCTGCCATACCCCCAACACGCCGAGCGCAAGCGAAAGCTCGGAATGACCATGTTCCCCATCAAAGAAGCCGCCGCCAAGCCCGAACTCTCGCCTTCCGGAATCCCCTTCCAGGTCAACCGTATCGAAGCCGGCGAGCCCGACAGATTACTCAAGCTGCGCAAGGATTACAGTTACCGTGAGGACAACTGGGCGATTGGAAAGCTGGCCAGGACGACGGGACTCAAGACCAAGCGATTCAGGACGCGAAAGCAATGGTTCAGACATAGACGGTGGAGACGTGAGAGGGAATTGGAGGGTCAGAGGAAGGCCGAGGCGAAGAGGGCTGAGAATGGTGGTGAGATTAAGGCTGTTAAGATGATCAGCAAGAAGCAGGCCAAGAAGGCTGCTAAGAAGGCTGGCAAGAAGAAATAAGCTGATATTGATGGAACGGGCAAGCATGTAGGATTTGTGTAGTATTGTATATTATGAACGAGACATTGTCTGTCTATGACTCTGAATCACTGCATAGATTTGGGATGTTAAATATTATTTACCGGGATCCATACTATGGTCCTCAGCAGGCAGCTATCATCAAGTGAATGGAAGTCCATCATTGCAGGTTGTTACAGTGATTCCGGAGTCAATGAGGAGTGGTTCATTTAGGATGTATTTTGCTTCCTGCATAATGCGGAGAGGTACTTTGCCCCCCGGACACACGCTACAACTCCAGCCAACCGCGTCGGCGCGTCTTTCACCTTCACTCAATCAATTCACGATCACCTCAAGTAATTCCCTACGAGGGCCTCTGTAACCCTTAACAGAGGCTCCATTCTCTTATTTTTTCATTATCTTCATTCAAACTAGTTGTATCTTCATATTTACCTGCATCCCGTCTTGGATCTGATCCGTACTTGAACAGAAGCTTGGTCGTACCTTCTTCATCTCACTAACACCTATCAACCATTCAAATGCTTGGCGACCCGAATTCTCCTTCGCTGTCTGCTGAAGACCTTGCAAGACTCCCGCGTCCAAGCATAACATCTTGGATGGCGGTTAACAAACCAAAGCTGAACGACCCAGAGCCTGCCCGTATTGTAAGCGATATCGCTGATCCTACAGCCGCGCAGTCTTCAGCAGCTGGTGCGTTGGCGACTAATTCAAGGATTCAAGCTGCGCAATTAGAATGGGAACGAAAGAACCAGGGTGAGTTTGTGTTGGGAAAAGTGTGCAAATGCATCTGACGTTACCCAGGGCAATCACAATCACGACCTTCTACAGGACCACCGGGAGTTTCTTCACTGAGACCTCCTCAACATCATCGTAAGAGGGAATCACCTTCTTCAGATTCTTCAGCCGCGAAAAGGCAGAATAATGAGAGCTATTCAACAGCTCGTGAAGGCGCACTTCGCTTTACGGAAGAAGAAGTGGCTCGACGGATGGCTGAATTGAACGATTCGTCAGTGAACTCAATGAACTCGACGATGCATTTCGCAACTGGAAATGAATTACTCAAAAAGTACGCGGGTGGTCAAGCGACCCCATCGCCTGTTCCGGTTCCAGTACCAGCGACAAAACCCCCAGCACCATCGTTCAAGTCACCAGACACTATGGCGGTTGGCGATAGCATTGTTGCAATCACTATTGCAGAGGGTGATCGCCCGTACAGCATGTATCCTCGTATGTCTCATCCCCTATAAGAGGTTTCTTTCTAACATATCGCAGTCCCTTCGGGTGAAATGACTTCTGCTCGCGGAGCAGCTATCCCACCAAACTACAAATTGCACGATGATCCCGCCCTTCCATTTATATGTCCTGTGCGGGATTGTCGCCGTTTGTTCAAGAACCTGAAAGGTCTTGGTGGCCACTTTGGTGCTGGCCATTGTTCATCTACCTTCAACGACAATGGAGATGGCACATTGTCAAAGATCGGCAACTATCAGAAGAGTGGTCCTGGAAACACACCTGGTATCATCATTTCTAGAAACCCTCTTCCTCATAACGCTCCACCTCCAGTAGATCCAGGATTGTCTGTGTTTGCCACCTTTCAGCAACAGCGAATATCTCGCGCCCAAGAACAACTGGCGAAAAAACCAACCCGCTCTCACGAAACTCCAGTCTACCCCCCTTCTCCGCTTTCGCTGTCAGGTATCAATAAAGAGAAAGAGAAAGCCACTATCAGAGGCTACATCCACAGACATCTCGATCCAAATCAAGAGGTATTCCACCGGGAGGACATCGATTTCATGTTCACATTGCCTCGTCAGCGTGACCTTCCTCATGGCTGGAGACATGCCCACACTGGACAGACTCTGGATATCAATCATTATGCTTGTGTGGTAGCTTACCTCGTGGGAAGAGAAGTGACTGGTAGTGATCAATGCACAGCCAACACAACTCGACCATCTGCTAGGCTATCACAGCCTTGCGTTGCCCTCCCGAATGGGATGAGTCCTTCTGCAAAGCAGGCATTTTCGACGCTAGAGACTTGTGTTGGATGCAGATATTGGTGTCATTTACAACGGCGTTCCAACGCATGCGATTGGTGCCCCTTCCCTATGCCTCGTGTCAGAGCTACTGGCAGTGGTTCAGGAAGATCATCTTCGTCAGACGATGAACCTACGCCAATGGAGATTGCTGAGGTCGAGGCACCGATTGTAGGAACTGTGACAGAGACTGTCTATCAAAACAAGCGACCCAAGAGTGATTTTTATAAACACACAAAAGACCAGCCTGCAGTTGCCATTGAAAAACATGGGCAAAGTTCCTCAGTCACTACAAACGACCATCCTACAGTCATGAGCGGACAAAACCAGATGGGTAACGCCGAATTGGAGATGGAGGATTGGGAAGTTGCCCCTGGAAGAATGAAGGATGACTCTTCAAACAGTGAGTTTACGCATTTTTCATCAACTCACATATTGACATCTGTAGACATCGCCTTCTCCAACTCCTACCTCACAAGCAACCACCCCGTTACGGTCTCTGAAGACGTCAGTTTTAACGTCATCGTTCTCAAGCCTGGTCATTCTAGTCCTTGGACCGTGGAAGACAACAAATTGCGAACGTGCTCTGTTGCAGCAGGCAAGGTACGAGTCACAATGGGCGAAAACACTTTTCACCTCGGGCCAAACGGCATGTTTGTCATTCGACCTGGACAAGCTTGCAAGGTCGAGAATCGACTCTACTTGGATTCCGTAGTACACTGTACCACTATTGGAGATTTTTCGCTGCAGTAGACGGCACATTCTAGGCGCATTCGGTAGGAAAGAAGCATTTACTTGGTGATATCGGGCATAGGAGTTTTGAGCGTTGCATCTACGTCATACTCGGAGAAATTTCTTCGAGACATTGGGATTATTTTGGGATCATTGAAAGGCAGCTACGGGACTTTAGAGGTTAGGTTCATCACCAGTCATTGGAAGTGTTCATGTGGCACAGTCATCTGATTAGCCTTGTCTCAGATGCTACCCCACGCCTATAGAATACAGAGTCAGCCTACAGCGACAATCTTAGCACATCAGCAATCTATATGGAAATCGGAAAATGCTGCTTTTAACTATTGGGGCTCTTTGTCACGAGCAAATGCTGATCCAAGGCAGAAAGCGGTGCTCGTGAGGCTGTCGCGGCAAGGTGTGACTCTTCAAGCGTGATGGATGAAAACCTAGCAGTACTCATGCAATATGAACAAAACTACTACAGAGCTCTTGCGAGCACAAAATCTGATGTAGAATTGTAAATTTCCCGATAATTTTGTGTTCTCATGTCTCAAGCCTCTCGTCCGACCCTACCCAGGCAAAGACGCCGGGAGAATTATAGGGCGTCTTACACTGAAGATATGGCTGCGGCAGGAGGCCTCGACTCACCTGAGCCAGAACTTAGCAACGACAGAGATTCCATCAACGTCAACCCAGGAAGTCCACCAGGTCAATTACCGCCGCTGAATGATTACACTATTAAGAAAAATGACATCAAGGAGGAAGTTATTGATGAATCACCTACCGAACCGGAGGAGGTGAGGGAGGAGCCTAAGGGAAGCTTCACTATTGATCCAGAGGGTGAACTTACTCACGATCAAACCACCGTCGACATCGTTGCTGTTCCGTGTCCTGGGGCACATTCTATTCGAACATGGAGTCGCGATGGTCGAATGGGTCGTTTCTTTGGTGCGTTGTCCATGCGTGATGCCGAAGGCCAAGCAGAAGATGATCGACCAGCACCTTCATGGATCCGACAAGGCATTCGACGTGAAGCTGATCGAGCGCGGATCCTTCTCTACAAGCATCCAGCTATGACGGACGGCGCGAGGTTAAGCACGTTGGCAGATGCGCTGCTGGAAGAGTTGGAGGAATTGAGGAAAAGAGAACACCAGACGAGGCCGCTTGTGTTTGTGGGACACAGTATTGGTGGAATTATTGCCAAGATGGTTCTGACAAAAGCGAGTCGCGATACTCGATATGAGGATATCTACAGGCAGTGTTATGGCATTGCGTTCTTTGGTAAGTGGCTTTTGTCCAGGTGTCTTCCATGCTAACAATCCAGGCACTCCTCACCAGGGATCTAGTTACTTTGCGATGCCGAGTCTATCAAGTGGTATTCAAAATCTACTTCAACTATCAACTCCTCTGCCATGTTCAATCACCGATGACCTCCGCGTGGGAAACACTCTCCTTCTCCAACTCGACGAAGACTTCAAATCAATTGCACACGACTTCCGCATATGGACGCTGTATGAGACCATCGACTCTCGACTATCCGGGACCAATGGCGATGTTTACTTTACTGCACCCCTGACATCCATCAAGTCTGCTATCCTCGGTATGCGACAGGAGACGATTCTTCCACTTCAAAGCGATCATGCAAATATTGCATCATTCGGGAGGCACAATGCCCATACGATGCGTTTGTTTCTGAAGCAGTTGTCTGCACTTATCGGTCGTGCGGATGAGTACTCTCGTGAGGATGGGAATTGGACATTGGACCTCGAACAAAAGGTCAACATCGAAATCCATGGATTTTTCGAGGATGCACCAGATCCGTTGAACCCGGCGATTATTCGAGCTTGGTCTACGAGGTTGCCGTTGCGGGAGTTTTTAAGAAAAGGACCTGAGGAGTGTTTAGCTGAGAGATTGAATGAAGTTGAAACGGTCGACGAGGGAAGATTTCTGAGGACAAGGGGTAAAACAGCCAGGTTACCGACAGAGAGGGTTGACAAGACTGCTGCTGATGATACGGGCAACAATGCTCTCGGTATCTCACAGGATGGATCGTTCCATGCCTCTCCTCCAGCTTCGCCTATTATCCGACCCCTTGACGCCGACAAGACGAGAGCAGAATCAGCACCCCAAGTGATCTCAAGAAGTCCCATTACACCATTGT
Source organism: Fusarium incarnatum (assembly GCA_004367075.1). Classification (NCBI taxonomy): domain Eukaryota; kingdom Fungi; phylum Ascomycota; class Sordariomycetes; order Hypocreales; family Nectriaceae; genus Fusarium; species Fusarium incarnatum. The sequence continues at coordinate 85,438 of QGDZ01000135.1, read as the reverse complement.
CACCAGTAGCAATATCACCACCGACACATTACTCGACCCCGATGCAACGACCATCTCCTCTTATCCGCGCCAACTTCGACCAGGACCTTGCAGTTGATCGGTTATCCCCACCTCCTCGTGGTAGAATGGACCGAACCCTTAGTAGATCGGCCAGCCTGGGTACTCAAGCTTCTCAGTACGAATACCGAGACTTTCCGCCGTTTTCTCAACGAAGTCGAAGTACTATTGAGGGTTTTAGCGACGACGACGATATCGAAGCATCTCCTAAGCTACCAGAAGCTATAGTGGCAATCCGAAAGGTTGTTGAGGATGGGGAGAAGAAAGTGACTGAAACTGTCATTGTTGATGAAGTTCCCGTTGCGTTTTCGAAACCTCAAGTTGAAGCGAGAAAGTTCATCTGGGTGCATCTGGCATATAATAATCCAAGCTGGGTGACGGTAAGAGATCTTATTCATGGCAAGCTATTGTGCTAACCTGGGTAGAAAATATTCGAGACGCTACAAATATCGAACCACCGCAACTATGCTCCTTTGTTCAGCAACGACTTTTGGGCGACGAGACATTCCCGTGGACGACACTCTCAGCATTATGCGTACTTTGCCAAGCCAGGTTGTTACTTCTCGGCTCCTCGCCACCGTATGTATCTTTCTCCGTCGCAATTCCCAAGCTGATCTTTTAGTGTCTCCTCGAGGACGAAGCTCGAAACAAACTTCAATGTCACCTAGATCCGACGGCGGAATCTATACGTGCCTATTCCTGCCGTATCTTCACTTCGACTCATACAAGCGACTCATCCGCCGACGCGAACTTATCCTTCAACGTTTGAACCATGGAAGAGCTCGACCTGTACCTGAATCTGTCGCTAAATCCGAGTCTCTCGAGGCACAAGTTATTTGGGAGTTTCTAGGCCATGATCCACCTCTGAACTGCCGACGAACCCTCGATCAATACGGTTATCCTTCATTAAGAGACACAAGGTCGCGAGACGACGACCAGATGCTTTACAAGTTGACCAAGGAACGAAGCTTTGCTCCTGGATTGGGCCCTGGACTTCATGGACAGATGTCGAATAGTAGCTCCGGGAGCAGCAATAGCGGAAGCCGGGGATCCAAGACAAGTAGCAATGGGGACCACGATGAAGATCCAGAGGAATCTATACTGAACGGGAATGTGCTGATGATTGACCAACTGTGGCTGTGGGCTATCGACTCTCGTAAGTCTTCCATTCTAATTGTGAGCGCATACTGACCTTGCAGACACACTGTTATCCTTCTTCCCCAAGCGCGAAGGAGATGCCATCGAAGGGCCACTATACCAGCAAGCAGATCTCCGCGATAGCATATTTAACGAAGTCAATGTAGATCTCACCCGGCAATGCGAAAATGCCTTGGATTTAGCAGCTTTGGCGGTATTACACGCAGTGACCGTACTCCTCGACCGAGCATCCCACCCCGATCTCGAAGTATTCCGAATTTTCGAAGAAGCCATCAGTGTTCTTGTAAGTTATTCGCGCCTGTGTGCGATTTTTGCTGACTAGATAGACCGAAAAACTCACGAATTCGCTCAAAGAATTCCGCGCCGAGGGATTCCGCGACAAGGCTTCTGCGTATGAACCAGTCGAGAACAAAGCCCGATCCATCCGAGCACGACACAAAGCCGAAGGTCGTCGAGCGGAAGAAGACAACCGCGATAACACTTCTGCACTTTTGGAACTGCGAGATATTGAGGATGAACTCCTCATTCTAGTGCACCTCTTCGAAAGACAATCCAAAGTCGTCAGCTCAATGCTTTCCACGTATGCTCGCCCTGAACTTCGCGACCGCACAATCAACGGCCGGGTCTTCCTTAGCGAAGCTCTCAAGAAGCTCTCCGAGTATGGGCAGCAAGGCCAAGAAATGATTGAGAGGGTCCGCAGTACGAGAGATGACTATGACAAACTCCTCCAAATGGTCCAACGACAAGCTCAGGTTGACGAGGTTCGGCTGAGTAGACTTCATGCTGATCTCGCAAGCGCGCAAAGTCGTAGCGTGATGATTTTCACCACTTTCACAGTCATCTTCTTGCCGTTGACCTTTTTCACTGGTCTCTTCGGTATGAACACTCATGAGTGGGGTGGCGAGAATAATCTCAGCCTCAAGACCATCGGCACAATCTCTCTGCCATCAAGTTTCGCTCTCATCGTCTTTTCACTCGTTGCAGCCTGGAGCACAAGGGCTAGACTTGCTGTTAAGTGGCTCGTTCGTTTGTATCGCCGCGTTGTATCTTGGTTTTGGAGAACGATGTGCAAGCCAGTTGTCTCAGGCATAGCCGAAATGATGCCTCAGCGCGATGAACGACAAAGAGAGGAGAGGGATTCTAGAGGCAAGAAAGGGATGCTGAGAGAGGAGATGAGTGACTTTTGGGAAAGACATAGGTTAGAGAGGGATAGAGGATATACAGTGCCCGAGAAGAACAAGAAGACGACTATTGGGGGTAAAGGGAGTTGGAGAGCAAAGATGAAATAGTATACACTGGCTTGGATGTGTATTTTGCTGTTTTTATATGAGACCAGGATAGATATACGAGGAAATAGCGAGGAGTTTTCGTTTATTATGGGTTTCTCATAATGTTGATTGCTATCACTGCTCGCTGAGTGACTGTCAGAGACTGGGCTCATTGCTGGTATCGGGACAACGAAAATGTTCTAAACTTGGAATCTCGACAAGGGTACCCTAGCCAAGCTAGATCTGCACAACATCCGGGAGCTAAGCATGGTTGATCCCAGTCAACGCATCAGCTGCGAATGATGCAAAAGGTTTCATACATCAAAAGCAAATCTCACGATTACCCGGTCTTTCCCGGTATACATTGTCTCCTCTCACTTGGCGGTATTAGACTCCGAGTCCAGCTGAAACTCTCTCTGCATGGAGAGGGATCAAGGATGAAAGAAAATGAGTTGGCGAAGTCTTGCAGGAGGATATAATGCCGCATCAGCTGAGTGTTCGTCCCATAGGCCATCTTTCTGATTAAAAAAGCTCGAGAATCCTGCTCCTGTAGTTTGCTGCTGAATCACTCCTATCAAACTTCTGCAACAATGGCTGACGTCCCAGCCGCTCCTCGTTATGCCATGGGCACAAAGTCTTCTGAACGAAGAACAAGCCCCGTTCGAAAGACACAGCCTGAGAGGCCTGCTACTCCAACTCGCAATCGACCCACGACACCAACCCTCGGTCGTCGTCCTACCACGCCAACTTTGAGTCGTCGAGGTTCCAACGCTTCCCTGCGTCGTCAGGGATCAAGCACAACACTCAATCGTCCTGTGACTCCCGGCGCAGCAAGGGATGGTCACGATGGTGATCCTGTAAAGGCTGGCCGTACTACTTCTAAAACACCTGGTAGTCCGGAGACTCCAGCTCGAATGCTGCCTGCTATTCCTGAGAGCCCTCTCGTCATGCCATCACCTCGTTCACGTCAAGTTTCTCATGTCGGAGTTACACCCCGGTCTCGGCAAGTCTCGAGAACCGATCTTCCAACTCCTCGTTCTCGACAAGTTTCGCGCACTCTTGAAGCTCCCAAGGTCGAGGCAACTCCTACTGTCGCCAATGCTCCGCTTGTTCTAGCCACTGCTGATGTAGTGCGTGTGCCAAAAGTGCGTTCTACTCCAAAAGTTGCAAAGGCTCCAAAACTTCGGTCCGTTCCAAGAACCAGGCGTGTTCCCAAAACTGCAAAGATCCCACGGCTGGCCAGAGTCCCATCATGCGCTCCTCTCCCAGCCGTCCTGTCTCTCCCTGTCATCCTTCCTGCACCTGGGATTGCCCATCGACCCCTCGCCGCCCCTCTGCCTGTTGTCACTCTAGCTCCTGTTGTTGCGAGGGCTTTGGCTTTTGCGATGATGCCTCGCGTTACTGATGCCCCGAAGACTGCTGGAAGACCTTGGACTCGAAGTGGCCCCAGATCCGTCCTTGCCTCGGTCGCGTTGGAGGCCCCTAAGATCCTGGCGCCGCCCAAAACCAGACTTCTGATTGGCACTGCGTAGACTTTGAAGGAGTCGAACACGCTGTCGCAACGGGCATCAAAGTGGTTGGGGATTCGTGGCTTGTCCAGAACAGTGTATTGAAATTACATCCGATGTTAGTTATAATAGAATAGGAGAGTCAATACCTAGCATATTATCAAGATGCACCCACGTATTTCCCAACGATTATCCTTTATGATCATCGAATAAGACTAGACTCTTCGGGTCGATGCCTCAGCGGCTCAGAGCGTGTCTTCTCTAACGGGAGTTCATGGTATTGGCAAGAGTGGCACCTTCCTCGAGGTGTTAGGGATGATTTAAGACAGGCACAGCAGACTGGCCTCAGCACCCACTCTGTTCCTTTTATCTTCTCATCTCTTCTCTATCAAATTCTCTGAGTTAATCACAGCATCTTCGCAACGGCTATTCAACCACGCACCAGAACTCAATATGGACCCCAAGCCTGTCTACAGCGCAGCAGAAGAGTTCTCTTCTAAGCCTCAAGGCACCAGCCTAAGGATCGATCTAAGGTCACATCAAGTGAGCAATCATTTCGTCTCTTATGCTCGGCGGCAGCAAATCCATCTGATGCATGTATCTTGATCATATCCTTATGGATGTCAAAGTCAAACTTAATCAGCCCCTGAGATCTTTGACAGGTTCTATATCGGCATCGCAAAGCTTAAACGCAACCAACATACTTTTACAAAAGGTTGTACAAGTATGGTTCTTCCACATCGGTCGCTGGTTGTCCCTCCCATCCACGCATTTCCCCAGACCAGAGAACTCCGATACCGACAGCCCAACAGGTGTCATAGTCTATCCAATCTGGTGAGTAACAGCAGAAGTATCATGCAAGGCTTAATATTCCAAAATAATGTCGCCTAAGTGCTAGTATAAGACATCATAAGACGACAAAAGTATTTCGTCTTTTGTGCTTTCGGCGACTAGATCTTCTACCAGACTTCTGCCAATGTATCATGGACTGGACTGACACCATACAGACCTTCCCACTTCCACGATGTCGTCTGATCATGACGTCCGCCCTCCTACCGACCGACCAGCTCAAGCCACCGTTCTTCCGATTATCGTGATGGAAGATGGTTCCTACGACTGCAACAAAGCAGAAGTAAATCCAGAAGAAGATCCCTACAAGCTTTTCCAAGAGTTTTCTTCCCTCCTATCCGAACGGAACGTTGAGTCGGAAGCGGTATTCTCCCAATACTATAGGCAAAAGATCTATCAACTCGTTTGGTCGTCCAACACGATCGAAAAAGTCGGAGCAGATCTTAGCCTGACACTTGGACTTTGTCAACACGTTTTCGGAGGTTGGCCAGCGAGTGAGTTATTGCTCTGCTTTGAGTCTGTCAGGAGTCAGAGAGAGATCACCCACCACGCCAAAGCTGCAGGTTACATCATTGGAGAAATTGCCAAAGGGGGTGATCTTTCTGAGGAACTGATACGGAATACACACGAGATATTGACCTGTGGAATCGATATGGAGGATGGCACACCATGGACTGAATTCAGCGGCAAATACCGACGAGGCCCTATGCGAAAGGGTTCTTATCAGTTTATACACAAGGACAGGGTTCCTTCAGCGATGCGGCGGATGGTCAAAGACTTCAACGAAGAGGTACTGCAAGCTACAGAGAGCGGCCAGATCGACCCCATCGCGCTCGCTGCCAGGCACAGTCATACCTTCACCAAGATCCACCCTTTTGAGTGTGGAAACGGCCGTATATCTCGATTAATCCTCAACGCGATCCTTTTCAAATTTACACTCTGCCTCGTTCCTTTCGGACAAGACGAGAATTGCCGAAATGAGTATAAGGATCTTGTTATGGACGCATTACTAAGAGAAGGCGTGTGCAATTTACTCGAACTGGAAGGTGTTCCCAAGGAGCTCAGGCCAAGGAACTGGATAAACCTTGCTTGTTTTGTCTTAAAGCATGCTCTCGAGACCATGAAGGAAATGCATCAGCTGGGGCAGCTTTCGAGTAGCCAGTCTTCGAGCAGCCAGTCAGGTACGTAACAGAAAGATTATCTTCTAAAGCTGAGGTGCTAACATGAAGTAGCCTAAGTACTGGTCTAAACTGGCATAGAATTATTGGATGATTTCGTCTCTTAGGCTCTCGGCGTCCAATTCTTCTGATCCCAGCCCCAGCTTGAGGACTTGCTTGCTCGACTCCTACTCTAACAGCCCAATAGTCCACTTGTTCCACGATGCCTCCAGTTCCTTCTTAGCTGCCTTGATGTCCTCGATATCCCAAGTACATTCGACAAAGCGACCGCTCAAGAAGTTCGCCTCATCACTCGCCAGCCAAACCGCAAAGTCACTCGCAAGTTCAACATCATCCCCCACGATCCCCTGTTCCTTGATGAGAGCCTCAAAGGGACCAGTCATACCAGTATCGAAAACGAAACCCGGGTCGAATTGATGAACCACCTTTTCCGGATTTTCGTTTGCGTACCAGGAAAAGAGCTTGTAAGCCGCCAGCTTCGATCCCCGATACGCCGAAAATCCTTCTAGAAACTCCATGTATGTGGATCGACTGGAGACGTGGATCACTCTTGCTCCTGGGGCTGCAAGAGGATCGAAGGCTCGCAAGAGGTTGAAGTTTCCCTTTGTATTGATTTCGAAACCGCTCCACCAGTCGTCTGGGTCGGCTACAGTGATGCGCTCTTTCTTGGGCATGTATCCTGCATTGGCGACGAGGATGTCAATCTTGCCATTGACTGCCTTTGCGTACGCATCCAAGGCATATCGAGTTGATTCAGCATCGGCTATATCAACGATATATGTCCAGACTTTGAGCTGGGGATAGCTTCTCTCTAGTTCGGCCTTGGTGGTGAGAAGAGTCTTGCCTGTGCGACCTAGAAGAGCCAAATTGGTGACACCGGACTTTGCAAAGGACTTCGCAATATTGGCACCGATACCAGAGCCTCCACCCGTGATGAGAGCATTCTTGCCCTTCGTGGAGAGTTCGGGGCGCAACGGCGAGATGCCCGGATATGTTGTTTTGTGGACAGAAGACGGCATCTTAATCTAATGGTTGAGTTGACTTGGGCGAATTGCTGTTGGTATATGCCATCCTGCTGCCCATTTATAGTGATCTATAACGCAACCGACTACATCAGCATTCTCGTCGGTCGATAGCCGCATTGCGGAAGCTCGTTTGTTACAACGTTATATCACGTTGACAAGGACCATCGGATCAAGCTGCGAGTCTGTGGGGTCTGACTTAGAGGCAGGGTTTTGATACCATATATTGGATACCCTGCAATCGAACCAAGATACAGCGCCTGTGCTTGTCAGAGATAGTAGCTATGTACTCTTTTTTCGCACCGTTTCTTTATATCACAATTATAGCTCCTGAAGCTATATAGTATGCTCTTCTCTTGTATAAGTCAAGTACACTATGAGGACTAGGCTGACAAGGGTTGTAGACTGACCAATACTTGCTCGTTAATCCGTACGCCTACTCCGTATGGAGTATCAAGGCTTGCCCCACCATAACGATTGATAACGTTATGCGATCCTCAATACTCCGTCAGCAACGTTATCACTTACATTGCAACCTCCGTCATCTTTCATTTGTCGTATTCCGAGTCTGTTCTCGTAGCCCTGTGCTCTAGTAAGCTTCTCCAATTCTCTCAATGTCACCGCCAAGCAATGAAGATCGTTCAGACGTAGGTGGACCCTTGTTCTGTTGATTACCAAGCATTGAATTCCATATACATTTGCATCTCAGTCAACATTGCGGCATCAACTAATATGGAGAAACAGCCAAAACGAGAGCGCAGCAGAGTTGCGCAGCGCGAGTATCGAAAGAGACATGCGTCCAAGTTTAATACTTTGAAGGATGAGAATCAAAGGCTGAGGAACGCTCTCAAGAGGATAGAGAAGCTCGCTCAGAAACGTGGTGGAAAAGATCAAGAACTCGAGACTGCACTCGCAGAAGCGAGAGAAACCATCGGAGAGGAAGCCGAAGATTTAAATGTCCAAACATCTACCTCCAGCTCTTCGGAAACTTCGGATCCTATCACCGCTGAGAGATCCTCGTACATCTCAGGACTACTATCCTCTGACATCCACTTGCATACACAAGCACTTGACAAAACCACCACCCCTCGGTTAAGTCTGGAACAGCAATTATGGACCTCAACAGATCGCTTGGCTCGCATATTTGAAGCCCCATCAGATGCTCGAAGATATCTCGGTGATGGCCTCTACACCTTCGCGGGAACTCTATACTGGGCATGCACTCGCAACACAGTATCGCTATGGGAAACTTACAAGCTCAACATGCTTGGAAGACCTGGCCCGCCCGACATGAACCCCATGGACAGACTCTTCAACCACACCAAACATCTCAACGACCGAAGATTCATGCTCTCTTTGGCGTTGGCTCGTCTTGAGTACAAGCACAAAGGGTTCATCGAAGCACCCCACTCCGGAACAGAAATGATCTACAGATCCGTGCTTCCAGATCTGCGCAAGAGGATGGACAGGGAGCTCGCCGATAAAGGACAGGGACCGGAATGGTGGAAGACGCCGCGAGAGGTTGAGCAACACCTGATGAAGTATCTCGAGCCATCCGAAGTTGACGAGCTCCAAGCTTTAATCGAGGGACGAGGATCGGAAGCTGTTTTGGAAAAATATAGTCCACTGGTTGAGATGATGATTGCTGAATTCGTTTGCTTTGCTGATGGACCACGATGGAATCTTTTACATGTTGCCATGGCTGTTGGAAGTTGGCGTAATGATCATCCTAGACCTTCAGAGATGGGAGTAGTTAATTCGGTAGAAAGTATTGGAGTTTAATAGCGATTGGAATTAGATACTTTTTGTTTATGATAGTTTGACGAAAGTTGATCATGGAGAAGTCATGATGAGCCCAGACTCGACCCCTGCAAGACCCCTGTGGATCAACCCCACCGCTGCCCCAGCGACCACTAAAGCTCTGGAGCTTACACCTCCCCAAACATGGAAGCTTGATCTACCAATGCTCATCATCTCAAGTTCCAATTCCATCATTCAAGATGGCCAACACTAATGACTTAGGCGCTCGTCTAGCGTCTGTTCTCCCCAAAGGTCACGATTTTACGACGTTCCATATTTCAACGCCTCCTACGAAAACAGATCCTCTATACTCGCCGCCGCCGAACGAGCGTCCTGAAAGAACATATTGCGAGAACCATTTCCTCGCCGTTTCAATCAATGCACCCGATGAGCCAGGGAAACAAGTGCTAGTCCTTGGAATCGAAGTCTTTATATATACGACAGCTCGATCCACCACATTATTCGTCTCCAAAGCAGACTCGACCGGTTATCTCACCCTTCTTAACCTTCCCAAAGGAACACCGAGTCCTATCCGCGAGATATGCGCTACCTTTGTCGGATTCCTAGTCGAGAAGCGAAGAAGAAAGGATATACAATTCGTCGTCAATTTATTCGCGCGCGCTCAAGATCAATACCTCTTCCCTGGTAGCGTCGACAACAAGGGCAAGCACGTCCTCGACGATCGTGGCCTTATCAAATGGTGGTGTCGCGTGCTCGATCCCCTCCTCGGCCCGGCGCCTAAAACCACAGAAGCACCATGGAAGAGCGCAAAGGGATATATCGTCGTTCCCGGACTAGAAACAAACGAGACCCGAGCCCTCACACCACGAAAAGCAGATTCTGCATGGGATTTTACACATCCTTTAGAACACATATCGCATTACTACCGTGAATTCGACTGGGTGCCACCACGATGTCTAATTCCACATTTCCCTGATGATCCAAAGTCCCGGTTCCGAGATGAATTAGACGAGGAAGCTGGAGGCTCGCAAGCGATGAAGAAACAGGCTAGTTGGAAGAGTGTCAAGACTCTGGCGATGTTCTGGGAGATGATGGCGTATCGACAAGAATGTTCGAGTGGTCGTATGACGGGCTTTATCTGGCTTGTCTTTGATGATCAAGAACCAGCTCCCAAGATCGATGATTCGCAATCAACAGCTCCGCCGGAAACACCAAAGAAGCAGCGCATCGTGCAAATAACACCGACAACAACGCCCAGAAAGCTTTTCCCTTCCAAAGACAAGAAGGACAAGAAAGACTCGAAGGTCAAGAAGAAGGCCAAAAAGACTCTGAAGGGCCCAATCATCGCTCGAAATCCTCGTGTCAAGCGAGCAAAGCACAATTATCTACTCGACCACCCCGCCAACACAAAGTATTACTCGTGGACGCCCCAAGGCCGTGGTGAAAAGATCGTCGACGAGGCAACATACAAGCGTATTGTAGAATTGTTGCTACATCTCGACTTTGCTACTCTCAACAAAGCAGTGGGTAGTACTCGCCGCTGGTTGAACGAAAGCGGAGGAGGTAGTAAATGGGGAGCTGTCGTTTCTGGTACACGAGAGACACCAGTCGCCTCAGTATCAAATAGTGATACTGGAGTGAACAACCTGACTGGTCTTGTGAAGAGAAAGCGCACTGATTCGACGATTGACGATAACCAGAGCAAGGTTAATGTCCTTAGTGCTGGTTTGGTCAAGAAGAAGCCAAAGGAGGAGTCCAAGAGCGAAGTTAACGTGCTCCCAACGGGTCTCATCAGAAAGAAGTCCAAGGATTAAACTTTATATATCGTGTTTGGGTATGGTGGGCATGTTGTTTGAGCCGGAGTTTTGAGTATATATATTTGGTTAATGTCAACGCAGTGTTTATTCATGGATCTATGCTACCGATCATGCTCCCAGTGCTGTCCTTTCCCTTGTGATCAAACGCCTAAAAGCTCATTATGCCCATTACTTCTTCAGAAATTGTAGATTGACAGGCGAGATAGCCTCCCCACCGCTGAGCACAGCCATGATGTTCCGCATGCTCAACTCCTCAAATCCTTTGTGCGTATCAACAGTTCCGCCAGCGTTGTGGCATGTCAGGAGAACACGACCCTCCTTTGCAAGTTCCATGAGGCCAGAGTGGATCTTTGGCTCGTTGGCATGAACATCGAGGGCTGCACTGGATACAGTTCCATCCCGCAGAGCAGCAACCAGTGCCTCTTCATCCACAAGACTACCACGCGCAATGTTAACAAAGCGTGATCCTTGCTTGAAAAGTGGTAGTGTAGTTCCGTTGATGAGCGTGCCATCACCTGCTGGCGTACACAGCACGACACAGTCGCATCGACGTAGCAGACTCTCAAGAGTCTCATGATGGGTAGCTCGTAAAGGAGCAACAACTGAAGAAGGCTTTGGAAGGATATCGTAGTAGTGAATATCCATACCGAAGCCGTGATGAGCTCGAGCGGCGATCTGCTGGCCAATGTTACCGAACCCGATAAGCCCAAGAGCCTTGTTGCGGAGATTGTGTGATTGCATTGTGGCATCTCGATGGTTTGTGCTGAAGGCTTCCTCGTCTCCCGACATAGCGGAGGAGATGCACCATGGTAGAACGCGGAAGGTAGAAATGATGCCAGCCATAGCAAAGTCAGCGACAGCTTCAGCGGCTGCGAGACCAGAGTTGCAATAAATGATCCCTTCTCTGTTAGTCGTTATCGCTAACTGCTTCAATCCACTCACCTCGTTCGCCCAAAAGTTTTGTATCAGCCCAATCGAAGCCAGCGCCTGCACTTGCAAACACCTTGACACTTTCTGGCAGTAGATCGATCAACTCAGCATCCCATTTTCCCATTTCGCCACCTGTTCCCCAGAAGGGCCGGAATATGGCATCAAATTCACCCCATCGCTTCTCTTTGAGAGCCTTGATAAACTCTGGTCGCTGACGTTCTTCAGTGGAAGGCCTCAAAATCTCACATTGAATACTGAAGCGGAGATAAGTCTCTGGGTTGTATTTGATAGGATCTCCGATATGTAGAACCCGGGGTTTCGAAGGAGGCATCGATAACTTGGGTGAGAGAAATGATCCAGACTGTGAGAACAAGGTCTGTTGAGGAGCAGGAGATGTAGCTCGCGGTGTAGAAGCCGGCACTGGTGTATTGGCTGGTTCCGCCATTGTAAGGCCGGTGATATGTAGCAAAGATAAGCAGTGGTGGCAGGATATGAGTAGAAATGAAATTCAGGTTGCCCAAACTGTTAGGCTCCTGCCTGCCTGATCAGCAATATGTTCAAGTGTAAGTGGAGCGATCGATAACGACTCAGCCGCACAATCACCTCCGCTCGCCTCATGCTTGGATCTACGTACCTGAGAGGTCCCAGAGTTGCATCAACATCACCGGGCCCCGGTCTCCGGTTGATGCTTGTTTGACGGTAGATCCCTGTCAATTGCGGGATGAAGCCGGATCTGCCCCGGTCTACTTGCAATGCTGTGTGAAGCGCAGATCATGCCAGAGTCAATGGGAAGTCAATAATAAAGACAATGATAATTCACTATTCTATTCGTAACTAACAATGTCTCGACGATTAATAGGCTACAGGTAGTGACAGCATGAGGAGCGGTGCATGGGTATAAGCCCGAATTCGCAAATCACCGGGTACTTCCATCATCCGGGGCCCCAAAGTGCATTGATCCACCGAGAAGCAAAACCGCGGGGGAAGCTGCATAAACATTTGGGGGAGGCGTTAGACCGGGGTCATGCATCTTTCGTGATTGTCCTTTAACCAGCCGCCAAGAATTGTGGTGTGACCTGATGCTAAGGATCTTCCCGGTCTTACAACCAGCTTCCTTGGGCCAGCAAGGGATTCTGTGAGTGTTTGAGAGAATGGTCTGACTCTTTGACTGGAAATGCAGTTCGTCCAACCTCGACCTTTGTCGGAACTTTGAGTTTTTGTAGAACCTTTTCGACCCATCGAATAACTGACTTGTCATCGCCATGCAGACTGAGAACTGAGACACAAAGCGGGAGGTATTCATGCGTCTTGGTGACGTGGGGTTCGTAGGGTATCTGCGCGACTGCCGCAAAATCGTCAATACTCGTTCCACGTATCGTATCAAGACAACTCACCTGGAAACGATAATACGGTTGCCCCCAACACTGGCGCTAATGTTGAAGAAGTGATGTTCCAGTCAAAGGAAGGCGCTTCGTAAAAAAGGTCATGTCGATATTTGACATGGTTGTCGCCGCATTGTAGGACCACAATGGAGTTCTCATTGGCATTAGGAGCAGTTGGGTTGCTCATGACTTTGTCATGAAACCACTCCCGGTATATCTCGAGTCGTTTTTCATCCTCGCTGTGTTCTTCCTCCGTTCTGTCTTCGCATGTGTCCCTGTTCATGTCAGTAATCACCGATGCCGGGGCCTCTAAACTTACAAGAGATTTTCTACAGTATTCTCAAGAAAGGGCTCCTTGTGAAACTTTTGTCGATACTCGCCTCTAAAGTCATTAAGACGACTGGTGAATTCGTAACACCATGACCGGAACGGTGCCTTGTCTGTCAGTGACATCTTTCTTGGCGAGGTTCGACTTACGTTGCTCATGTATTCCTGCATAGTCTCTTTTAACGCTTCGACCGGAGGGTCCTTATCCCAGACATCACTTATAGCAATCTCTTCAACTTTGGTGCCTGAAAGCTCTTCCAAGGCTAAAGCAAACCCAACCATAGCTATCTTTTGGTACTGGTCGGCCGTCAACAAGTCCGTGGGGATAATTATCCTCGAAGGGGGTTTGTCTTTATCTGCTTCGGTCTCTTGACTTGGTGCGAAATCAAGCAATCCTTCCAGGCTTCGGGAAAAGAATCTCGCTCCGGCATACCTAGAGTTGTGAGTATATTTCATCAACTAATGGCAATACATACTTGGAAAACGTCGCGATACCAAACGGCGGTAAGCTTGCAGTGTGAACTAAAGAGTAAATGCCGTTTTCCGTTGGGATTGTGTCGTCTGAAGGCGTTAGTTATGCACTCCGTCGGGATGTTAGAGACCATGGCTTACCATCAACTCCGACACTGTGGTCCAACCATTCGTATCCGATTATAGCTGCAGCAGCACCAACAGAGGCACCTTGTATTCGTTGGTATCCATCACCCCGTGCACTCCACGGAGCCTGTTCATCGACCCATTCTGCGCCCGTCCCGAACTGTGTTGTCTTGGTCTTTCCAACAATGATTGCTCCTTGGTCCACCAACTCCTGAGCAGTGAAGATTGTCTTGTCTGCGGGGTTTTTGTAGAGAGATTTCCATGCACGACTGGAAAATGTAGTATGAGTACCCTGCAACGATATTGTGTCGCTCAAAGAGACACGAACACCAGACAATGGCTTCCGGAGCGATGGCTTAGGGTAGTAAAGTCGAGAAGGAACAGGAACTGTCACAGAATCTCCTCTCACGGAAGAAGAAGTAACGGGTTGATATCTGAAATGGTTAGCTGGGTAAAGAGTATAGAGGAGATAACCTACTCTTTTGGTTGATCAACATCATCAGGGATAATGCCAACAGTGAAGGCTCCATATTCATCATCATACAGTCTCCAGGCCTGATGAAGGTTTGGGCCATGGAGAAAGTAGGGACCAGATGGCAGCTCAGAAAGGCCCTCCAGGGTATTGATGAGGTCCATATGGTAGGTCAGTCGCGCGTCGGTCAGAACATTGTTAGTGTTGTTTCCAGTCTTTTCAACCAGAATAGACCCAAATTCCGGATTAAACACATCATCAACAGTGTCGAAGAGGCGCAATACACCCTCGAGATCACCAAAGATTTCTTCCGTGGTTAGAAGCGTGACTGGAATGAGAGCATCCGGTTTGATGGTTTCTTGGATCGTACCCTAGACGCGTCAGATCGTGGATGATACTTGGAGCAATGCCGTATTTACCAATTTCACTGGATGAAGAAGATACTGAGATCCCGCGACGAAGCAGGTCGTGATGGGCAACATCGCCAATGTGTTTGCTGGCGAGGGCACTATGCTCGAGTATTGTTCCTAGATTGACTCTTGCATTGTTGACCGCAGATCATGAATGCTCAGCAAGTGGGTTGCGTATTGAAATTGATAAAATTATGATGATTCGTTTAATATCTATGAAGCGGTAGAGGATGTTGATGGATCAGAGTGAAGCAGGTGTACGAGGCAAGCTGAGACATGCCTAGTACACGGAAGCCGATGGCAAGTACACGAGACAAGGCAGGCACAGGCACCACTGATTCACTGCCGGTCGGACCCCAACAGCTACATTTTTCCAATGGAGATATATGCCAGTTTTTATCGATATTCTGTTATTTACTCTCATCTCGACTGCATTAAATAACGTTGTATCCGTATACAATAACTCTAATGCATCCCGTTATACTTAGCTCTAAGCTCTTACGTCAATCTCGGTGAGCTCGGTCAAGCCTCGGTCAGCTTATCTCTGTGGGGTATCAAAATTTCCATCCCCCACCAAGCCGAAAGTTGCAGATTCAACATCAAATTTCCAAATCAGATAAACCGTCAAAATGGCCAAAAAGAAGGGTATGTTTTGTCCATAATTCTTTGTGGATCATATCTAACATGCGCAGCACCTTCAATCCACTCCCGCGCCGCTCGTCGCGCAACAGACATCGACATCGACACCGACAAGTCTCTAAAAGAAGTCAAACCTCCTCCTCGCGATGCTCCCCATCGTCCCTCCGTTCTAGCAGCACACGCTTCGGCCGGTGTCACGAAGAAGGCCAAGCGCGGTCGCAAGGATAAGATGTCCGCCAAGGCTCGTGCGCGACATGAGAAGGGTCTTGAGATGGCTGCTGCTGTGGCAGAGCGCACGCAGAACAAGATTGAGAAGAGTAAAGGTCGCGGAAGAAATGTTCAGCAGCGTGCGAAGAATTGGGAGGAAATCAACAAGGCCGCTGAAGAGGCCGAGAACGCCCAGGAGAGCGGCGACGAGGAGGTGAAGCAGAACGAGCGAGGTTTCGAAATGGATAAGGAGATGAACGGTGCAGACGAGTCGACTTTGACAGCACCTGCGGAGGAGAGTGCTCCTGCTGCGGCTCCTCAAGCGGACGAAGATGGTGATGAGATCTTGTAAGGGACTGCTTGCATAACCGGGACTGGGTCGGAGTTTGGTGTCTAAAATTCGGTTTCTCAATATATGTCCGGGATACGACAGCCGGGCTCATGAATGATTTTTTTACAATTCGGCTATAGACTTTGCCGTCTGGTAGATACCCAGATAAATGCTATTGATACATGTTGAAACATTTGTGCTTTATGCTTCCTTTTCTGCGTTAGTCTCCTCTACCTCTGCCTCCGGTGCAGGGGCTGGTTTCTCCTTAGCAGCCTCTGCCAGCTTCTCGGTATTCAAGTTCTTGGAAATACCTTCAAGGTAAAACCTAAAAGTACGGCCGATCTCTCCTTCTCTTGGCTTATACTCTTTTGATCCAAGATCCTTGACGAGCTTTTGCACCTTGGCAAACACCTCTTCCGCTGTATCTTCAGACGTTCTCTTCTTCTGACCCTTCTTCTTGAATCCTAGGATAACTTCCACCTTCATACCCTTGCTGAGGAAATTGACCAACTGCTTGGTCTTGACCTTGAGATCGTTGTCGCTAATTGCCCAGCTCAGTTCAATCTCCTTCAGCTTCGTTGACGTCTGCTTCGACACACGGCGACGCTCATGAAGCTCGCGCTGTCTCTCATATTCTTCCCTCTTATTAACAACCTTGCAAAGTGCATACTGAGTCGGCTTGTTGTTTTTGGGATCGCCGGGGATGTATGGAGTAACCATGCGGAGGGAATGGGTACTTTGATCGATGCGATTCATCACATTTCGTGTAGGAAGAGGTCCGTCGAAGACACCATCATCAACCACCATGATCTTGGGGTCCTTGATCTCATGGTCTATAGGAAGACGGTCGCGGCCGGATTTGACGAAATCATCTTGGGTAGTGTAGCGTCGATCAAAACCTCGATTCTCTTCCTCGTTGGCTTCCGTCTCGAGATCATCCAGAACACCTTTTCCTCGGCGAACCTTTCCCTTGAATTGTACTGGTGATGCAAAGAATAGGCGATTCTGGTAGACGGGTAGTGTTCGCTGTGTGGTTGGTAGAAACTGTCGTGTGAGAGCTTCGCGCTCGACAAAGACTCGGTAGAGAGCCCGTCGGGAACTTTGAAGACAGGCGAAGCTGCTCATATTGGCGGCAGTTCCTATTGGTATAGGTTTAGAATCGTCAAAGAGTGTGAATTGCCGGCAATGGCTTCAATGTTGAGTTTGTTAACTAACTGATCTTGTCCCTCTCTAACAGCTACGATTGGAGGTAGTGGGCGGTTGCTTTTGGCAGAAACGTCACTACGGGGCCCTGCAAGAGCTACAGCCAATCAGATATGGAAGTCACCCTGAATGAATCTCAACACCAAGCAGCAGCTGTCTATCCATGTGTATGAATGGCTTCGCTATAACATCTGCATCCACAATTTGCCTCATGGACGTCCCATGATGGCTTCATTTCACTTCGCCCGCCATCCAATACGGACGACCGTGTCCTTTGTCAAAGCGGCATGCCTTGTCCATCTTGGCATCACATACGGCTATACCGTCAGTCCCGCTCAGGGTCCATCTATGTTACCGACTTTTACAGTAGACGGTGATTGGATCTTATGTGATCACACTCGTCGCTACGGTCGCGGTGTTTCAGTAGGCGATTTGGTGGTCTACCGCATTCCCATCTTCAACAATCAGTGGGGAGTAAAGCGAGTGACTGGTATGCCAGGGGACTATGTCTCTGTTGGAACACCAGGTGAGCCGGGAGAAGAATTAATGATTCAGGTATTTATCTCCATATGCGATCTCACAACATACTAACTTGCCAGATTCCTGAAGGTCATTGTTGGATTTCAGGAGACAATCTTCCGGCCTCGAGAGACTCACGACACTTTGGACCCCTACCGCTAGCTCTCATCACTGGTACCACCATCGCCAAAATCTTACCTTGGAATGAGCGTCAGTGGATGAAAAATGGGGTTGAAAAGGTCGAAGAGCTAGACTAATCACAAGCTCGGTTTAAATGTAATGCCTTCTCTTATCTGGGTATAGAAACTTATGACTACTCTAATTACATCTGCTCTCGCCCAAATTTAATGCCCCAGTAAGTGATCTAGCGGATGCCCGCGCATAAACTTCATCAAACAAAATGAGAATGCCCACCCTCTTCATGACGGCGCATCCCAGGTCCACTCTCGTACACCATGCGTCAAACACCATAATCACTGAGTGAAGAAACAAACAATTGTTAAAAAAGCCCTCTGGAGGGGCAATGCAAGTCGTGTAAAGAAACAATCCGCCGCCGTAAAACCAAATATCATTCTGAATCACGTAAAAAGACGCCCTACGCCGTTATCACCACCCCATAACGCTTTCGCTTTTGAGTTGAAAATGAGTACCCATCACCTCGTGTCGTATAAAGTTAGCCCTCGATATGAGCCTTAGACATGCTCTGTCCCAGGAGCTCGAGGCAACGTTGGGCAAGGTTAACAACTTCGCCCTCGTCCTCGTCCTCGAATTCGTTGTCAGGTTCGATTTGACGGTTTGCGATGCTTCGAATATGCTCGATGATGTCCTCGGCCTTTCCGATAAGTCCAATCAGAGTCTTATCCTCGGACTCAAAGAGCTGCAGGAGTGTCCAGACAGCGATGTGCTGGAATGTCGCATCACCAGACTGAAGGAAGCGGCAGAGGTATCCGTGAATTCCACCTTGGGGCTCCATCCAGTTTTGCACAAAGATAGAGTAGTCGCCGACTGTTTCTGTTAGCTTGTGTCTGGAACATGGTTGGTTTGACTTACCCTTGGAGGAAAGGTTGCCAAGAGCAGCAGCACTGTTGCCTTGGACTTCGATGCTTGGGGAGTGAGTAAGAGGAATCAAGACACCGCAGACTCCAAGGTTGAGGAGGTGAGACTTGAGGTCGTCGCTGAGAGCCAGAACCGCAATAGCGGCGGTCATTTCGGACTGAACAGTAATAGGGACGTCGAGAACCAGTTGTTTGCACTTTTGCACCGCGCCAGCATCCAGAACAAGGGCCTTGTTGCGATCGGAACTGGCTGCGAGGTTTCGGAGTGTCGAAATGGCGTGGCACTGAATCTCTTCGTTATCGGTGGATCCGAGCAGGTCGACAAGAGGCTTGAGGAAGTTGGTCTCGATGATAGGTGACTCGTTCAGAGGGTGAATAGAGATATTTCGTATACAGGCGACGGCAGAGAGAATAAGTGGCAGGTAAGAGGACTGAAGAAGTCGGAGAAGAGGGTGCAGTCCGTTTGCACGGACGATATCGAGCTGGTACTTTTCGTCTGAAGCGAGGTTACGGAGGGCAAGAGCGGCTTGACATTGAACCTTGGGTGAAGTCGAGTCCATAAGGTTAACCAGGGACTGAACCAGCTTGGGCTCGCTTTGAGCCAACTTTCGTCGGTTGCTTGCATCGACCGCAATGTTGCTGAGAGCTGTAGTGCAGTAGTACTGAACATCGACATCGGGAGAAGAAAGAAGCTGGACAAGTACGGGAATGGCTCCAGCGTTTACAAGCTGTTGTCGGTTCTCATCTATGCTTGTTAGCGCTGGCTTTTTATCAGGACCTTGCGACATACCAGAATGTGTCATATTCAACAGAGCGCCCGTAGCATTTCGCTGAACTCGCATATCTCGAGACTTGGCAAGTCTTGTCAGAGGACCCAGGGCTCCAGAGCGGGCAATCTTTGCCTTGTTCTCTTCATGTGTCGCTAGGTTGGTGATACATCCCACAGCATTGCACTGGACCTCGACATTGGGAGACATCATTTGGCGGATCAAAGGTGTTAAACCACCAAGTTGCACAATCAGTACCTTGTTCTCGGCTATAGACGGTCAGTTGCTGCATACTATAAATCTCAAGGGAACGTACTGTCGACAGCCAGGTTACCAAGTGCAGCACTGGCCGCTCGTTGAACCTCAATATCTGGGCTCTGGAGAAGGAACAGGATAGGCTCGAGGGTGTCACGGTCAACTTCTCGGACATCTTTAAACGTTAGTAAGCCCAGTCTTATGCTTCTCTATCGAAGACATACCTCGTTCAGTGATCTCAGCAAAAGTTAAACTAGCACTTCGTTGAAGATCGATGTTTTCCGAGAAGACCAAAGTACTCAAAGCACGTAGAGGTTCGCCAGAGAAGAAGTCGGTTTCGCCGCGCTACATCAAGTCAGCAACATTCTTGACAAGCATCAAAGGTTATGTACGTTTTCCAGGTATTGCAGAAGGTCGGCTACAGCCTCTCGTTCGCTATCGGCAAGGACGGGTTCGTACAAGCCATCGCGGGCTCGTCCTACAATCAGTCAGATCCAGCTCTATTCTCGAATATGACAATATGCATACCTCCGCAGCAAGTAGAGCTGCAGATACCCATGGCCGCAACAAAGACAAAGCGATGAAAAGTATAAGTCGTTTGCCGACGAAGGTAATGTAGAAATGGCTCGACACTCGAGGTTTGATGGAGAGTCGGTCAAGGTTCGGTTATTGACGAAGCTGCAGTCCGCTTGTCGGTAATGCGTCAAGACAACAGGGATCTTGATAAAATCGAAATATAATTATCGCGGACTCGGTTGGTTGATGAAGCAGGGACAAAAACAAGATTCGAGCCGTGCGACAGACGAAATGAAGGACGGCAGAAGCACCAACACCAATTATCGACACGACGATAGTGCCAAAAGCGCGGGACGGTGAAGGGAAATATAGTTGGCGGATGAATTGGAGGTGAGAGATGAATCCGAGGGGGAGTTGATCCTGGCCTCACAAGTGGTTGGCGAGGGAAAGAATGGGGATTGAGGATGGATGGACGGTGGACGCGCGCCAGAAAGAAGCAAGGCGCCGCAGCTCGGGTAGGACCTTCTACAGCTTAAGCCAAGCTGCCTGAGGTAGGTCAGGCCTGAGCTAAAGGAAAGAACGGGATGAACTGACAGAAAGACTTGAGAGGTACTTTGAGATGCGCCAATATTCTATGTGCCAAAAGGTAACTGCAAGGGTCATTTTGGTCTCTTCCCTTAGGTGACCTCATTTAGTTTGGAGTCATCCGCCACAAGCAGGGTCCGCCAGGGACAGTTGGGCGGCTTAAGATGTCAGAATAACTGGATGCCAAGAGCTTAGCAGATGAAATAACATGGTCGCTTTATGCGCGTTTAGAGTTAAGTGCTGACGCCTCTATTCTAACGCTTTAGTGATTGAACAACAGTTTTTCTGTTACCCTTTTGGGCGGATACGTGCGCTGTTGTTTTGATGCTCTAGCGCATCCTCGACAGCTGTTACAGTGGACCACCTCTAATGAACCCAGCTGCTGTGGAGTTTAAGAGAAGCTCGGGCCAATGCTGAATTGTCTTTATCCATTCATTTCTATCTATCAGGCGCCTCATTCTTGAACGGTGAACCATAGGTACGAACCTAATGGAGATAAGTTGATGCAAACTAGATGTTGTCGTGTGGACATGCATAAACATCAAACTCTTCACCACCATTGTGCTTTACGAGTGTGTTTGAGCGGTCTTGAACTCTAGTTGGTTTATGCGTAATGTGACGGCATCCATTGGGTTGACATCGGACATCCATCCACCATACTTGTACGCAGTTGCATGTGAAAAGCCCATATTTGATCAAGTTCATCGATAGCGACCAGTTTAGGATATGAATCCCGATAGTCATGTCGTACAGCGGAATATTTCACAAACAGTCTACGCTTGTCTGACTTGATACCGAAGACTTCATGCAGATCCACCTGGTGTGAGTTGGCAATGACCAAGTCACCACTTCTGCTCCAAGTATTTATTCCTCTTACCGATCTAACAGTGAAGGTGTCTAGTCAGGCAACCTCATCCATTCGGCTTCATATCCGTTTATGGAGTTGTTTTGTTAGGGTCTGGTCTGCAGGATGTGCAGTGTGCGAACTACCCTGCATCAAATGTTGATCTCTAACTTTTCTTGTATGAGACACATTCAAGACATGGTACTTTCTTCTATGAGTTCACCGGTCATTTATTACTTTTATTCTTGCTTTTGACTCAAACGATTTACGTTTCTGCTCCACTGAGATCAAGCTGATCAAGTCTGAGCTTTCAAGCATTGATATTCGCAAGGATCAAGAGTTATCTGGTGCATCGATCAGAGAAAACCAAAGTGGACTCTATCACCGGAGTACTTTATCCTGGACCCTTGAAATAATTGTCTGTCTCAGTACTCTATACAAACCACGAGGACGTGGCTACGAGGCTGGAATGAAGCCTGAGACATGCAACCTACTGATATTGGTCACCATGCGACAAGTTGGAATAAATGGTATCAATAATCACCAAAGGTAAATATTGGATTGTGATCCATCCCTCCATGCCCTGTCTCACCAAAAATCCCTGGACATATAGACACATGTAGCCAACAAAAGGGTTGCGGGATTTTGAATACTGTAGACTACCGTGGTGAGGCAGTCGAAATGATACTCAGATCATCACAAGAATATGAATAGTCACATCTGCAACGAAAGATGAGAATTCATTGCAACGGTCACTGACTTGAACCAATCCTGAGCCACGGAGATCAATCATCAACTGTAACTGAGTGCACTGTAGAACGGTTTGATCATGCCAAGACGCGAAGCTCATCGTCGATCCGCCATGACGCTGTTTCTCGCTCGTACTCCGCCTGTGTAGTGTCAAGGGTCCGTCCAGATCCAACGTTGGTAGAGGTATGGAGTACTGTACTGTAGCGTCCGCTGTGCAGTACAGTAACAATTAATGGTGAGCTTTTGTTGGGCAAACTGTATTGTAGGTGGTTCTCTTATCATTTATTACAACCGAAGCAGTGGAGGTTGGGTTGGTCAACGGCCGACCGATTGCGGGAGGTGACGATTCAGGACTGTTTTTCCCTCTTACAATTCGACTACCTAACCAAACAAACTTGCGTCTTTATCTTTATTGATATGGAACCATCATCGAATCTGTCGAATCATCACTATTGACCATTTTTCAGGGCTTGTTGTCGCTCGAATTCAATTTCCGCCTGCCTTTTGACATCACCCGTTTTTTTAAAGTCAGTGATGCGCCATAGCTTACTGCTCGTCTGCCTCTCTTTTGGCTCTTGACAAGTGCGCACCATTCATCATCTGCTATTTCCCGACTTGACGAACCATTAAAATACTCGAGACGTGACCGATCTACTGCATCAATTTGTGCAACATCAAGATATAAGGCTGGCTGGAATGGAGGGAAATTCTGAGCCCGACGTACGAGGGGAGCAGCCCCTCGAAAGTGAAGAAGCAAAGGCGCCAGCAGATATCGATATCCCAAGCGAACCTCAAGGAACCCAGGGCCTTACGGAAACAGAAACTCAAGTTGACGATCCAGCAAAAGAACATGTCAAAGAATGGATCGAATCACAGAGCGAAACTCAACCACAACAGCCTCCGCCCGAACCTTCAACTGGTGATGCAAAAGGTGACGATGCTGCAGGCGATATGCCCCGCGACGATACTGATGCCCCGAATCCAGTACCTGACATGACTGGTACAGCAGCCGAAAACGCTTCGACCACCACCTCAGCACCACCTCAAGGCACAGACGCCACTGAAGCTCAAGCTGATGCTGATGCTGGTACTGGACCTGGACCTGGAGTCGTGACAGGACCGGCTTTGATAACTCCACGCAGGCGGGCTGCATCAACCTCCACTGGCCCCTCGCCCTCCACTTCAGCCGCCGGTCATGGCCCCGTCCCTCATTTTGTCGCTCCGTCATCCTACCTTCGACGCAGGACTTCAATCCGGAGCCCAATGGCGCCCACCGAGCCGAAACCTTTGAGTCCGCTGGACAAAGATCAGTTGCAGGGTTTGGTATGTATTAATCTATTTGTCTCCGTTTCCGGCTGCTTGTCTCATCGCATCCCTCTGCCCGTACTCCCGAACGTGGGGCATGCGCGCACCCGAAGCCTGAAGATATCTTGATGGAAGTGGAAGCTAATCTTTTGCCAGAATGCTATTCGCGATTTCCTCAAGGTTCGCACCAGCTACGATGTTTTACCGCTATCGTTCCGACTTATTGTCCTCGACAACGAACTCCTGATTAAAAAAGCCATCAACATCCTAACACAAAACTGTGCGTCACCCGATATCTGCAGAATTGACTGATGCTAAACCTTGCCACAGCAATCGTATCAGCTCCTCTATGGAATTCCAAAACCTCTAGATTCGCAGGTATTCTTACGAGCACCGACTTTATCAATGTGATCCAGTACTATTGCCAGTTTCCTGACGAGTTCCACAAACTCGACTCATTCAGACTCAGCAGTTTAAGAGGTTGGTCGGTCCTTTATCGGCGCGCTCATCGCTAACAATGCCAGACATCGAGAAAGCGATCGGCGCAATACCCATCGAGACGGTTTCGGTCCACCCTTCGAAGCCACTCTACGAGGCTTGCCGACGTATGCTCAAGACCCGCGCGCGACGAATCCCACTCGTAGATGTCGATAGCGAGACCAACAGGGAGATGGTCGTTTCGGTCATCACTCAATATCGTATCCTCAAGTTTATCGCTGTTAACAACGAACATAACACGGTGCTTCTGAAAAAGACCGTTCGGGACATTGGTCTCGGTACATACTCCGGCATCGCTACGGCTAAGATGAACAGTTCTGTCCTTGACGTCGTTCACCTCATGGTTAAATACAACATCAGCTGTGTCCCGATTATCGATTCGCATGGTCGAGTACTGAACGTTTTCGAAGCGGTCGATGTCATCCCCTGTATCAAAGGAGGTGCTTACGAGGATTTGGACGGTTCTGTTGGGGAAGCGCTGTGCAAGAGATCTGACGAGAGTCCTGGCATTTACACTTGCAGCGAAGGCGATCGCTTGGATTCCATCTTTGACACTGTCCGAAAGAGCAGAGTTCATCGTCTGATAGTGGTTGACGATGACAACAAGCTCAAGGGCATCATCTCCCTATCAGACATTCTCAAATACGTTCTGTTGTACGGAGTGGAGGACACAAGCAACTGGGCTTGATGAGGTGGACTGCCACCATGATGAGGGTTATAATGATTGCATGCCGTCTACGAATATGGAGCTGAGAGACAGGCGCCGGATAGGGAGGCAAGCATATAAACTGGCGCAAGGGGAATTTCCGTGGAAAGAATAACATAACAATGTGTTTGTTGCATACTACAGTACATCCTTCGCTATAGACCGTTGGAAAGGCATGGCATGGCATAGCATGGCATATGCATGATGCAGCTTGTCTCAGAGGACATGACTTCTTTGGACGTCCAGTGTCACAGTGATGGACGCCTTTTTCGGCTTCGGGAACCGGGTGGCTGCCAATATTTGGGTGGGATTGGTCAGGTCTCAAAATGACAGACACGACGGATGACAGTCAAACTTGATGCTGTTGCTTGCTGCACTCTGACGACATTGGTGCTATCCACGTTATCATGATCTATTTTAGTATTTGATCTCCATATCCTACCTGAGTTTGTTTTGCAAGTTATTCACAATCAATATTTTTGTTGGACCAAGTTGTATCTGTATCTTGCTATCTATTTATTACTTACTTTGTGCCTCGTCACCTGTCAGTGGCAGATTGTGCGACTTGTACTCCATCACTTTGTCTTGTCTTGTGGCTCCAATCCATCGTCAAATGTCTTTTCGCTACTGCCACTTGCAATCACTGCCACTGCAATCACTGTCATAAACTGCCACTCTCATCCATTCGCTTCAGTCACCAGCGCCTTCCATTTCCACCTTCCTTCTCGCCTTCATTGCTGGCACTTCCTTCCTCTGCCTATTCGCAATGAAGTTGCCATTGTTTCAATACCCACGACGCTTCTGTGATACGTGAAGATTTACCTCAGCAACATCATCACTTGCGATTTCTTGCGACGATTTTTATCGACGAATGGATACTGCTAGAGTTCAGCATTTACACACATCCACTATTTCGAAGAGTCTTTTTGTCGATGGATCACTTTTATCACCCACAAGCTCTGGGTCATTACTCTATGCCCGCGGCCATTCATCATACCGCACCGTCCCATAGCAGCTTGTCTTTGCAGGCTACGATACGGCATATAACAGACCAGGGGCCTGTACATACCAGCAAAACTTGGACGAACAGTAGCGGCGATCATAACATTCTTAACGATACCGATGAATTGGATGATCGGGCGGGCTTTGTCCAGGAATACAACCGCTTGGCAAAGAAGGTGAGGTCGCTTTGCAAAGGCTTGTAGCCAAACTAATGATTTTAGAATGGAGTGAGGGTCTTGGTGATCGATGACTTTGACTTTCGAGTAAGTGCCTTCCTTTCTTCACATTACAATGGCTAACCAACAGACCAAGGGACTTGACAGTCCTCGAAAACAAGGATGGATTTATCGTATACTGCGCTCCTCTTCCAATCAAAATGGTACCGATACAACACCGCCAGCTCAGGGACCTCGTCACAAGCGCAGCGTATCGGACCTCGCCCATAATTTAGTACACCGCCGAGAAACCCCAAAGATGATCGATCTCCAATCCATGATACGAATAAGCGGCAAGAGCATGTTCTATCTACCCACCGAACATGCACCGTCTGCCCTTGTACTTCCAACTTGTTTACGAGCTACTGCGCACCACCTCGCTCAGCATGTCACCACTCGAGGAATATTCCGTATTCCGGGATCCATCAGGGTAGTTAATATGCTCTTCGATTATTATTGCTGCACAGAACACGGGCAAGTCGACATTACAAGTACTACAATTCGGTGCGCAAACTTGCCGATGCACGTTCAGGCTTCTGTGCATGATGTCGCATCAACGTTCAAACGTCTCCTGTCGGTCATTCCTGGTGGAATTCTAGGATCCTTGTCTCTCTTCGACGCCTTTGTTGCGATTCATTCACAACTTCAAGGTGACCCCGAGTTTCCTCGCACCAAACATACTAAGGTCCGGGCTCGGCTTATTGCTTTAGCTATTGGAACTGTCGAGTCGCAATTTCGAAGAGAATTAATTTGCGCCGTCTTTGGGCTGCTTAGTCTTATTGGAAGAGTGGCGGAAATATCACCAAGAGAAGACGATGATGGAAGAACGCTACCGACTGGTGATCTGATGGGCTACAATGCACTTGGTATAGTATTTGGACCTCTGCTCTTGGGTGACCTGCTTGGTTTATACTCCATGAAGCTAGCCACTCCAAAGACAGGGTTGCTGGTGCTCCCAATGAGATCTCCAAAGTCGCGACAAGATCGACGCATACGGAAGACACTTGAGAACGAGCTCCCAAGCCCTCCAACGATGGACAAGATTCTCGTCGCCAATACCATCGCAGAGATGCTCATAGCCAATTGGAGAGATGTAGTCCGACAGATGAAATCTCTCGGTATCAATCGACATGAGCCACGCCCAATCAGTCCGACCGGCGATGCTCAAGAGAACAATTTCGTCATCAGGAAGCCAGTAGGTTGGGACCGAGAATGGCGTGGCCAAGGAGATGAGAACAATAGAGAGATGAGCCCGGAGCCACCCACGCCAACTCTGGGAATGCCGAAACAACGTTCGAGGAATCGAAGCTCAGCATCCAGGAGGCTCGGGACAAGGCCCAGCATAGGATATCTGAGCCCAACCATGGAAGAAGCTCTCTCCCATGAGGAGGACCTCCAAGATACCCAAAGTCACAAGAGAGATAGCGCTATAAGTGGAAGGAGCGTACAAACAACAGGAGATGATGAAATGCAACAGGGGCGCGACCGATCAAGGCTTGAGACAGCACAACAAAACGATTCACCAGATCATATCGTACCAACACCTACCCCTATTACAAGAACCAAGCGGGTCATGTATCGTGACAGCCCACAGGTTTCTGAAGAAGATGTTCCACCTCGTACATCATCCAAACGGTCAACCCCTTTACACCGGATCAGCGTCGAAGAGAAGGGAAGTCAGGACACGCCGAGGTTATCAGCTGCCAAGGATCCTAAGTCAATCGAGCGAAAGGGTGCGATTAGAAAGAAGCACCCAGAAAAAGGCAAACTGCAAAAAACACCCCGGCATTCAATTGCGGTAGAGTGGCCGGAATCTACTGCCAGGTCAGACATCTCTACGGGTCAACGGAGCTCGCAAACGACACAGCTAGAGTTTCCCTCTGAGAAGGAAGCATTAGATGCCGCCCTAAAAGCACATTTCGATGAGCTCAGAGAGTTGGATTCTGCAGAACAGAACAAACATTCACCGCTCGATGCCAATGACAAACAAAAGTTACAGATGGCCACCATTGGCCTGGAATCTAGCATTGCCCATCATCCAATGAGTGCGCCAGACACCAACGAATATACAATCAGTGGGAGCAATAAGAAAGCCTCGGTTTATGATACTTCAACAGCCAATTCTGCTTCAACTACACCGAGACAATTCTATGCGCCGATGCGGGTGCCATCAACGATTCCGGGAGAGAATATTTGGAAGAGATCACAGTCCCCTGAAAGCCATGTAGCGACATAGCAAGTCTCTTCTGGTGCTCCAGGAGGGTTGCCTGAAGCTGAGCAAGGAAACAACGACCAAGACGGTAGAAGTCTGCAACATCCAACTCCTCGGACTTCTGCACAGCGGTCTTCAAGTCGGGTTGTATCCCTGCCAGCCGAAACGCCCAAGACAGAATCATCACACGGTGAATCAACACCTTGGTCCTCGATATCCGGACGAAACTCAATGTCTTTAAAGCGGCCAAGTCTATCGACAGAACACCGTCGAGGAGTCAAAGCCATGGCTGCCAAATTCGAGGGTGGTGACCCCCGCGGGATGTCTCCGACCCTGCCACAAAGTCCCAGCAAAACCCATGCTCTCATTTCACAGTTCGAGCAAGAACCGTCACATAAAGCTGCACAATCTATGAGATCAGTTTCAACAGGACGACGCACGCGACAGGACTCATTACAAAGTCAGAATGTAACATCCCGCAATCCATCAGCAGCAAACATTGGCGACCAATTTAATGAACAAGATTTACGAGTTTCGATCGGGGAAGCAGCAGCAATGAAAGCAGTGGAGCTTCAAAAAGCAGACAAAGAACGAAAGCTTTCGAAGACCCATCCCGAGCCATTGACTCTACGACAAACTATGCCGCGTAGGAAGCCAGTTCCGGAAAGGGAAGAAGAAGCATCATTGAAGGACCCTGGCAGTCTAGGAACAATGATGCCTAATCCGGAGCAACCCCCTATTGCTCAGCATCTCAATTTTATGCGTCCATCCTCTTCCACATCCAATACTCAGCAGGGAGATAATTTGACCATCCCTCCTGGCGGCCCAACCCCTATTCAGAGACCCGGAAGCACAACTACTCTCCATACACAAATCCGAAATCTCCAGCGGCAACTAGACCTCAAGACGGAGGAAGCAGTACAATTAAGGAGGCAACTGGAGGTACAAGAGGATGCAGATGTAGGCACATTGAGTCAACAACTACGAGAAGCCAAGCGCGAGGCACAGATGTGGAAGGAAAGAGCTGAAAGCGCAGAGCGGAGGATCAAAGTGTTTGAACGATTTACAGCACGACTCAAAGGGATACGAACGGCGGGAGACACTACACAAGGTGCCCAAGACACAATTGGCCCAGATTGTCACGAGCTGGGTATGGAAAAAGGGCAAAATGAAGCTTGCTTGGAGAATGTCGCTGGATATGAAAGCGACAGCTCAGAAGACGCTAGGATTGTTTCAGCCAGAATCCAGAATTGTCTTGACGGCTTGACCGATGGTCCTCAAGACACTTCCTCGCTCAGCAATCAGACCCTGAACCCGAGCTTAAACGAGATGCCGGAACGAGTTATTAGCCCGAGCGAGGAGGAGATTTGGATGGCGGCGCAGGACTTGCTCAAGTTCAACCAAACCCTGGAGCAAATTGATAGAGGTGGAAGTGCGAGTTAGTTCGGGTTCATTCTCGACTCGTGGCGAAGAAATTTGTTCTTGGTCAAGAGGCAGTGCAATAAGGGTCTAGAATTGTTGAAGACAAGACCCTGGTGGCAAAGGGTGGATGCTGTACCTTTTTTGATTACAAACAAGTTTAGAACATCATCTCAATACGTGGCAAGGGTGTCTGTATCAAAATATGACGGAGTTCGTCCAAGAAAGGGCATTGGGTAAACTGTTTTATTTTTTCTTAAAGGCCGCGTTGCAAGGCTTTTCAAGTGTCCAGCGATGGATCCTATTCGAGAGGAGCTTTTAGCCCGCTGCATGTGAATCGATCACCTGAGAGATGTTCGATGCCTAGAACGTTGTGTTTTTGCAGATCAGCAATATGGGATTTTTGAAATCTCGATCCCGATTTCGTATGCCTTTTTTTGAAGGAACACTGTGCTGTAAATTCAACTTTTCGATGCCCATTTGCCAAAAACTCCGTAGGACCCTTAATTCTGTATCGGCATGTTAGAATGTGATTGGGTTGGAGTGCCGATCCCGCAATTAGCCCCAACTTTATCCCTTGTCAGGTACTCAAGTAGCCAGGGGCACATATGACGGATGTGGTTTTCGGGAAATCCCATTGTACTCGTTGCAAAGTGCCGAGGAGATGTGATTCATGAATTGAGAACGTGTTGAGAACGTGCTACGGTCTCTCGTCAGCGGCTCTTTTGATTCGCCACCTGCCTGCATCATCCCGGCCCATTGAGACATGAATGCGACCAATTCCTTCCAAGACAGAGTCAAACATTTCGGATTCCGAAAGGCCGTCTGAATTCGAATATACGCTAGTCGTGCCTCCGGTATTATAAGTGGGGCGACAGCGGCTTGTCAGTTCGGAGTGGCGATGGGACGGCGTTGAGTTTGTGGGGGACATTGGCGGCCCGTGTGAAGAACGATATCGTTCATCTGAAGACTGTGTCATCGGCGGGGACGGGAGCAAGCTTGGTGAAGACATCGATGGCGGAGAATAAGCGAGGGGTGTGTAGGGCTGAGCTGATGGTATATACGGCAACTGGGAATCTTGCTGATCGTATGTTTCCTGTGACGGCGTATGGGATGGCATGCTAAAATTGTGTCGTGATCTCTCTGGTGAATAAGAGCCGCAGACTGGCATCTCCTCAGGGGGTGATGGTAGAAGGGTTCCCATAGAAGGGGTCGGTGTTTGTGAGATGTGAGATGGTAAAGTCGGACTATAAGGTCGAGATCCAAGGTCTTGGCCTTGAATCATATCGGAACTGTACGTGGTAAAAGACATTGCGGTGCTAGGTCTGCTGCCATAGTTTGATCGTGTGTTACGCTGCAGTCTTTGTGCAGCAGCGTAGGTGTTGTGCAAGGGTTTTGGTGATCTGATGGTTTCAGTAGAGTCTGAATTAGGCGTAGTCAAGTTTGATTTTCCATTTTTGTCGTTGAAAGAAGCTTGTCGTAAATCTGCAGAGGATCTGAGGGCGTCAGATCTCTTAGGCGAGGTCCAGACCATGGCCACACGTGGGGCGTATGCTTGTGCAGGCTGGAAAGGGCCATGATCTGGTTGCCCAAGTCAGTTGCCCGCAAAGATGGACTGATGCTTGTGTGTAGCTTGCACAACCGAACTGTATAAGCCAAAATCTACAACGGTTAGCAAGTGTTCTGGAAAGCAGTGGACGCTGTGTGAAACGGAAAGTTACTTTGACAGCTGTCAAAAAGCCAGTTGCAATGCTGTGGTGCGGCAAGTGGAATATGCAATTATGACGATAGAAAGACGAGCTTATCGATACTTACCCACACCACTCCCCAAGTCCCGGGATGTCAGGACTTTGATCGACAGGTCCGGATTGACCTTTCCAATGACCTGCACGGCATTTCCGTTTGAGAGATGCGCATCCTACAGTATTCATTAGCAATGATGCAGATCTGCAGATGTGTGGTGAGAGTGACACCAAAACTGGTGATAACTTACTCTGTTCAGTAAAACGGTAACCGTTCCCTCAGAATCAAGAGTTGCCTGATCACCTCGAAGTTGGGTCACTTTACCCACAAGCATGACAACCTTACCGACAAAGTTGTCGAGGTACGCGGCGGTAATGCGCGGGGTCGAAAGTTGTTCGGCCATGGTCGTTTGGTTTTCGTTTGTGATGAAACAAGAATGACTGGAAGATGAACAAGATCGAAAGGCGGTTTAGTGAGAGTGATCGTGACGCTTGGCTAGCGTAGAAGCAGACGAGGTTGTTGAATGAAGTTGACAGAGTGAAACGCACATGAGGCTGCTGGCGATAACGAGCTGGAGGGGGAAGCGCGTTGGAGCCTGACGCGCAATCACGTGCATCTCAACTCCATCTTTCACGTGATATCTGGAAATCGTTACATGCTACCTTCCCATTTTCCCATACGATAACGACCAAAAATAATTGACAGAATCTTCAGCAAAGACTTCAAAGTTTGAACTGTAACTCAAAAACCCTGTGACTCCTGAAAACGTTACAACAACAGTGTGCTTTGTCACTCCTGAAAATGAACAATATTGAATTGGCCCCACCGTCATGGATAATTCATCGGACCAATGCCCGCCTCCTCCGATCTACTGGGTTTAACACTGGGTATAACCACTGCCATCTCCACGATAAACCCGCTAGTCAAGCCGTGTCAGCACTCAGCAATCCGGTTTCCCTGTTTTACAGACAGACATTCCCATCGCCTGGACTGTTCTGCTTTTAATTGATCGTTTTCACAGCAATTTTATTACCCGTTCTGAGAATAAAGTCGACTCGGTCGGGTACTTTGCCCCGCACCTGGTCAGCGAGACGCCTCAAGGCCGACACCGGGGCAAAAGCTCCGGGCCATGGTCAACCTAGTCCTTCAGCGACAGCGCCAGCGGAATCATCTTTTACGCCTATTATACTGTAGCATTTCAGTGGCCTGGACGAGAAGGGCGTGTGGGTACTGTCTGCTCGCTGCTGTACTTACAGTACAGTACAGTACAGTGCTGCCTGTTCTTTCAGATAAGCCCGCCATATGGATCTACGGTGGCTCAATAATGGTCATGGCATGGGAGATTAAGTTTTGGACGGAGCTGAACTACGGAAACATGATGGAAAGAAAGCCGTCTTTCGATTTCTCCGGGCAACCCAACTGTCACTCATGAAGCAAAACGACTCCGCTAGCAACTGGTCGAGGATCAGTCCAAATCAACTTGGGAACGCGCACACTGGATGATCCTTACTGATTACGACATATGAAATCCGGATTTATCTTGTCGATCATTTCGAGATATCTCTTCTCACAACGATCTGGTCGTTCTATTCTCAACGTGAAACCAGTGCCGAGAATCGATCGAGGAAAAGTATTACTGGAAGTACCCTGTGTGCATCGGAATTGACGGAACCCCTCACACTTCAAGTCTGTCATGATCTTTTAAAGCGGTTTTGATAATCGTGACATGACAACATCTCAACGTTCAAGTGTTTGGTGAGGACTCATTGAGCCATCTTTACTACTGGTCCGTTTGAAACGGTGAACAGCCCGGATGGATGCTGAAAACGTTTCCCCTAGGTTGTTTCGCCTCGCTCGGGTCTTAGCCCAGGATCTGTACAGTCCATATAACACTGTCCGTCCACCCAAGGTCGGCCCTTGTGGGCTATGCAGCCATCAAGGCGTCGATTGGTCGCCAATCCAGCACGGAGGGGACATCCGTTTGCTGATGATTGGTTGAACACCTCTCGACGCCTCTTTCCATTTTGGTATTGGTATCACCGCAAGGGGCCACTTCAATGCCAAGGGAAAAAGGTTATGTACTGTAGATGGTTGCGACTGGAGGGAGAGGCTTTGAAGTCGAAGCACTTTCCGTCCTATAATGCCGATAAGTCGAGACGGAATGACGTTCCGAGGCTTCAAAAACCACCGTAAGCGCGGGATAACGAGCTGATGACAACAGGCAACGTTGCTATCCACGTTCAAAACCCTTCACTCTCTATGTGTGATTGGTCCCTAGTGAAAGAAGTAAGTGGGGCGAGGATACAGTATTGAGGGTGACTTACAAACAGCTCTCAAAGCTTGACCGTCTCAGCGTCTGCAATTCTGAGGAAGACCGGGCAGATTGATACACCCGTGCTCCCATGTTAGGGCCTCCAATAATAACATCGACCAATTACGAATCGAAACCACCGGACTTGATCCGTTGATTCATTGCACGGCACATCCTTTCTATCCTCACCCACCATTCCCCTTATGTTCACTCCCCAAACCCCAGTTTCTAAAAAGTATGTATGTACATTTTGTAGAAGAACCAGCCATATCGTACAACCGAAGAGTTTGATCCACTGACTGTTAATACTGGGGAATGAGTGACGCAAGTAATTGATAGTGGTCGCATCAGACGTTATAATATCCGAATCCCTTCATGAAGCTACTGAGACTGCTGCCTCTTACAAACTGGCCATACTGACCATCAACGCCCATATACATTCAGTCTCTTTCTTGTCTCGATAAGATATCCTTACCGGTGTTGCGACTTTACCCAAAAGGTCAATCTCGCCCTAGCGCCTAGAATTATATCCGCATAGGCGACCCCGAAACAAAACCATTGGAAGAAGCTCAAGCAAAGGTCGCGAAGCAATAAAAAGCGACGGGACCGTCCGACAGAGAACTAGCTATTCGCCCCCCAACGTCTGGACCAATATCCCCTGCAACTGCAAAGCACGTCAGACAAACGGAGGATCCGACCACTTGACAATCTACCATTCAGGATTGGAAATCGAATTCTGTATTCTCGATCGGTGAATTCACCATCACATCCTATTCTGCTTCATAATACCGGGAGCTCACTGCGGTACTGCACTATTGTCCTGCACTGCCTGCATATCCGGATTGGTTTCTCCGTCGAGCTACCACCTGCCCTGGCTACCTAGTACCTAATTTTGGGAAGGTCAAGGTCTTGCTTCTACACCTTTCCAGGAAAGCTACCTACCTCACCTTGGACATAATACGGTCAACCTTTACATTTTAACCCTTTAACTCCAAATTGGACTCTTAGGATATCCCATCTTTCTCTTCTTCTTTCTGACCTTCTCATACCCCTTTGCCACTCTTGGCCTCTTGATGTTCTGGACTCTTGGACCCCCATACTTCAACCAATTCGGCTAAGCACCCCCTCCCTGTGCCCGCTTAAGGTCCTTCGATCCCCCAGAGTAGCACGCTCATCTCCCATCGAGGCTCTGTTCAACGACATTTCGTTCCGGAAGTGGCTCAGTAGTCTCCTGCGCTTACTGTAGGACCGCAGCACTATCCGTACAGTACAGTCAGTACCAGTACCAGTGCAGCCCTTGTCGATTGCAGGTGGCTTTTAGGGTCAAGATGGACGGACCGAACCAAGACTTTGGCAACAGAGCCCAAGACTTTCGGGACAACTACACCTTGACAACTGGTCAAGATGATGCCAACATTGACCCTTTGCTCAGCGACGGCCCTCCCAATGGCGCTGTGCCTCCAAACGTTAGTAATCCCATGGATTCCCAGCTTTTCATGAATTCTGGCATGTGGAACCCTGGACTCAACAACCCCGTTGGCTTCTTCACTCCTGGCATGTCGGGCATGGCACCTACCACTTTGACCAACCCATTACAGCCCAACAGCCCAATACAACCCATCGACACACAATCTTCACCCAGGACACCGGCGAGTGAGCCTTTGTTTGGGGCATCTCGTACTTCGAGCAAGTCTTCTGTTCCTTCTTTCAACTCCGCCGATGCCGACGCCAAACCTCGGCGTAGCAGCAGAGCTACCACCAAAGCTCAACCTAAACCGGCAGCTGTTGAGACCACCAAGCCATCGCGTCGACGAAGAGCTTCCAAGGCACCATCCATTAAGGAGGAGGAGGAAGAAGACGAAGATGAAGAAGATGCCGGGCCTGACGATTCAACAAAACGTAACAAGTTCCTGAAACGCAACAGGATCGCGGCATCCAAGTGTCGACAGAAGAAGAAGGAATGGGTCAGCAGTCTAGAAGACACACGATACGGCTTGGAACATGAGAACAACGTTCTTCACAAGCAGTACAATGGTCTTGTCGACGAGCTAAGCACCATAAAGAATCAACTGATGCAACACGCGTCCTGCAACGATGCCAACATCAACCAGTGGTTAGACAACGAGGCCAGGAAGTTTGTCCAACGCATTGCGGCTCAAAACCAAGCGCATGTTCAAGCACAAGCCCAGCCACATCAGAACACTGGTGACTGCTGTGACAAGCATCGTCGTAGTTCAAGTGGTAGGTCACTCGACCATGACTAAGGGAGCAAGGCTAACAAACCACAGTTGCAACTTCCATCCCTCTGTCGATAGATTCCGAGATCAACTACGACCACATGCCGGATAGCATGATTCAGTCGAGACCATGAACGCGACGCCGAGACCTTGGACAGTGATAGAGAGTGGGGAACAATGGTGTCGTGACAAGCTGAAGGAATGAAGCTATTTTTCAACGCTACTCCACAAGACAACAACAGCCTTGCTATTCTGACTTTGAAATTCTTTCGCAAGCAACGAACGAAAAATCACCTCGAGCGGAATCGAATTGGAGCTGTGTTAACAGCCTTTTATATGGAAACAAATGTGATGGAGAAATGTAAAGTACTAGACGCGAGGGCACCAGCGGAGGTTATACCCTGACACGGCGTGAAACTTGACTGCAAGTCCCAAGAGGAGCATCAAGCTTGGCTATTCCATTACGGGACAGGTGTTTTTGGCGTCTGGGTGAAAGAAAACACTGAAAGAGATTTGATATGGGCAGTAAAGGGAGGAGGAGCCCACGAGATGAGATATTGATGATTTGACGCTTTCACGATTATGATTTGGTGTGCCTGAATAGGGATGTATGAGTGGCTAACTGAGGTAGCGTTTGACGACTACCGAAATAGGGAATAATCTTGGTCTTGAGCTGCCTCTTGAACTGCCAATGGATGGTAGACTTGATAAAAGGGACAATGGCAGGGTATCAGCTGGCCAGGCCGTGAAGAGGAGAATCTAAGGAAAGGCGGAGGCACAATGTCTGTACAGAGTATGGAGAACACGACAAAGAGAAAAGATTCAAACCCTAGGAGGATAGCTGTGCACCATGTGCATGTGCATGTTGGAACATGGAATTCTAACAACGCGAAATGTGCGATTGAAAACAATGAGGAGTCGAGGAGAAGACTCCGAGGGTCTTTATTGGACAAGAAAGCTTGGAACGTTTGATCCGGATTTTGCAAGTTTGCAATCAGCTAATCGCAGGGGCTGGGGTCGACCAGATTAAAGCTGGAATTGAGTGGCGATATTCAGATTTGCCACTATTCCCACTACCACTTTGTTCCTGAGGGGCGGCCGAAAGGGGTTGATCTTACTACAAATCCAGCTTTGCCCTATGCTGTGCCAATGGCAAAGGCACGTTTAATTGTTAGTCGTTGACGTCGTGGCGACATTCATCGGTCGAGGTCCGTTGACAGAGATTGTTGTGATTGGTGGTTAAAGGAGGTGAAGTTGGAGGATGATTACTGGTTGGGGAATAAAGGCGGCTGAACTCTGATATTGATTATTCCCGTGAAGGATCAATTGGATCACGATAATTATATTGGCATTCACAATTGACTCGTAGATTGATTCTCTTACTCCTACATAGAGATTCCCATTTTTTAAATGTACAGTAATATGATACACGCTCATCCGCCATTTCTCTATCTCCTCTTGATCCATCCCCTTGAGTTGGAGATACCCCTGATGTTCTTGGTGTACTTCCAAAGGTGACGGTACTTGGGTCCCTGGCGCTTGGCTTCCCATCCACGGGGCTTGACCGGTGGCTTGAGACTGTGGACTCGCGTAGGTCGGAACTCAACGTCGGAGCCGGGGATGTTGTTACGGGCCATGACAGCCGCGGTGTTCTCGTCCCAGACACTTCGGAACATGTTGAAGCCAAAGGGTGTTGTGTTGAACTTGTCGCGGAACGACTTGAGGGAGAAGCCGTCGCGTGCGCTGTAGAGTTCCTTGAGCTTGGCGACGTCGATCTTTTGACCGGGTGCTTGCTCAAGAAGGTAAATACCGAGACGGTGGTAAGGGGCGCCCTTTTGGGAGAATGCGGGCATCCATGGTAGAGCGAGCTGGTCCTCACCCTTTATCCTGCTCAGAGGTAGAGAGGTATCGGTAGGGCTGAGGGGGATGTTGGCTGCGAGGAAGTGGCAGCGTTTGTTGAAGGTATCGGAGTCAGGGTTAGGCACATCAGAGTCGAGAACAACGATAGAGACCATACGCTCGCCCTTATCGAAGACCTGTACGCGCAGACGAGGGGCCTTCTCGCTGACAACGCTGTCGACAATTTGGCCGGGAGGAATCTTTAGTTGACGGAAGTATAGCTGAACATCGGCAGTGGGCTCGAGCTTGGGGAGCACATCGGGAACGATGTTGAACTGCTTGATACGTTGGTTGATAAGTCGCTGGTCGTATGAGCGCCACTTGGCCTCGGCATAGTGACGGTAAATAGGCTTGTTCATATCGCCTGGGGTTGTTAGTGCCAGTCCAACCCAATGATCACGAAAACATACCCGTTCCGTCCTCAAAACGCTTCTTAACAACAGGATCATTGGCATCCGCGAGGATCTTGAGCTCTTCGACATATTTTCGTAGACCCCTCAATTTCATATCCTTAATGTGCTGACCACCCTTGATCTCCTCCGGTTTCGTAGCCTCCAGCCTGTTGATTTTCTCAATCTCCTTCTGAATCTTTCCCAGCTTCTCTTCGCGATCCGCTGACAGAATCTTGCGGGCTTCTTGGAAAGCCTGGTAGGGCAGGTGCTCGAATGGTAGATCTCCAGTGCTGCGGATGGCTAAGCGACGACGTCGGGATCCAATTGGCATCTTTCCAGCCTTCATGAGCTGCTCTTCAAACTCGGGGAGCACCGTATTCGGGTCGAGGTCTGCTTCGGTGGGTGTAGTCTGAGTTTCGGCTGCTGGTGTTCGGAGGATAGCGGCAGAGGTGAATGGGCGGGCAATGCTGGGGCATTGAGGCCGCAGCTGCCGGGTGAGCGGCCTCATGGCGGCCTGGCAGCGCGACATGATGAGCAGCGGAGCGTAGGGACCGTGGAGCGTGGTGGACGTTGAAGTGACGCTGGGTGATAGATCTTGAGATATCTTGAAAAAAGCTCTGGGGATGGTTTGCAGGCCTGAGCCCCACTAAAAACTCGGGGACCGGAGGATGTTGCCGATCCACTTTTTCTCAATCGCATCACGGTTTTTGAAACCTCAACACCAGATCAGTTCGACTACCGTGCCTCTGTATCCACCACCAGACTCTCCCTATCGACGTAGCGAATAGGGTAATCTGTAAAAGATGGCTGGCAAGGGAATTGGCTGTTTGGCCGAGGCCATGGGCGCTCTGCGGGTGTCTGCCAAGGTACGTTGAAAAGACTGCAGATGATGGATGATACTAACAATTATAGCCGGCGACAATCCCCAGAGCCTTCACAAGGTCAATGGCTACACAAGTTTCGTCCAAGGACGCCTCTACAGAAACGACGAAACCCGCCAGCACCACACAAAAGATCCTAGAAGCATGGAAGCCCAGTACGACTCCCGTTGCTCAACTCCAAACCCCCACTAACCATCGCAGTCGAAACCGTTCCTGTCACAATTCACGACTTTCCTTCGCTGGAACCTACATCTCTCGAGCGATGGTCCGTTGACCACCTTTACCTCCCTCTCCGCCGCGATATCCTCCACCTTGCCGTCACCTACGAAGGCGACAACACCCGTCAAGGTACCGCCTCAAGCAAGACTCGATATGACGTCCATGGATCCCACAGAAAGATGCGACCCCAAAAAGGTACCGGTCGTTCGCGTATGGGAACCAAGCAAAGTCCTGTTCTACGTGGTGGTGGAAAGACGTTCGGTCCTCATCCCCGCGATTTCGGAACCAACCTTAACCGCAAGGTCTACGACAAGGCCTGGCGTACCGCTCTGAGCTACCGCTACCGACAGGGCGACTTGATTGTGTGCGAGGATGGTATGGATCTCGTTTTGCCGACCGACTACGAACTTGTTGCTGGAAAGTACCTCAAGGACGGGTTGAAGGAGGCGTATCTTAAGCGATACATGACAGGAGTGCTGGGCAACCTTGGTTTGGGCCGTGCCTCTGGGCGAACCCTCTTCGTTACTGGAAACCGACGTGAGGCTCTCTTCGACGCCATGGAGCAGGTTCCCTGGGAAGGTCGGGCACTCGACATGGAGGATGTCGACGTCAAGGACCTCCTGGAGACAGGCAAGGTTGTCCTGGAGCGAAGCGTGCTCAAGGAGCTGATCAAGCAGCACCAGAGTGATTTGGTGAGCAGAGTCGTTATGCAAGGTCTCGTCAAGGGCGGACCTGAGACAGGGACGAGAGTGTTCGGGGCTTAATGCCATGTAGATATATAAACTTGTATTATTTTGTACACAATTGCAACGCATTGCATGTCATGATCAAATGGATGTCGGTTGCTCTTGGGTATCATTGGACTCGTCTAAGTCACTCTATGATTACACTGATTTACATGACATAATGCTACATATTCTTACAACGCTCCGCCGACAAGCGAAACAATCCACATGGCCACTCTGACTTTGAGGCCAACCCTTCTTTCAGTTCGGGCAAAGTCGTCGCGAGTCGCCTTGGTCGCATGCTCCTGCAGCCACAGTTGCTCTTCTCCTAGTCTTGTCTTGAGCCCTTCATCACGGGTGACAATCAAGGCACCAGCCTCGAGATCGTGCGAATAGCTGCGCTTGGTATAGTTGGAGCTTCCAATGATACTCATCGCCGGGTTCTTATCGCCTGGCATGGTAACCCATAGACCCTTGGCGTGGTATGTCCATCCTCCTGGTTGACCAACGCAGCCATGACGCCACTCCTTTAGAGTGATATCGTCGTCGCGGCCTTCATGGTGCACGCGGTGGACGAAACGACGCGCCAGAAGGGTGTAAGCATCTGGCAAGAGACCAGAGACACCCTTGGACTTGTAAAATCCGTTTGCCTCAGGGGAAGCAGTGATCACAGTGTTGGAAGAGGATGCAGTGCTAAGAAGTAGCTTTGTAAGTGAGGGTGCAGGGTTAAAGTAGCCGGCGGTAAATGTCCATGAAGACTCTCGGTAAGCGGGCAGAGCAAGAGTCTTGAGGATATGTGTGATGATGGGAAGCTCAGTTGACGTATCAGGCTTCATAACTTGTGACATCTGACCAAGCATGTACACTCTTGTATCTGAGATGTCATTCTCAGGTTGAGACTTGGGATGCAGAAGAGTTTGTAGTGTTGATGTAGTACTCTTGATGAAAGATTGGGGCTTCTCTAATGGTGAAGGCGCAGAGTTGCTCTCAGGCCAGGCGAGAGTGAAGCCTGCCTGTTCTTTTGAGGGCTGAACAAGGAAGCTAAAGGATGTCACTCCTGAGTGGATGTTCCAGAAGTGATCAGTGACCTCTTTCGAAGAAAAGAGATGGTATCGATCTTGACGGTTGGTAAAGTAGTCGGTAGACAAATTGGCACTGGAAAGTTAGTATTTCACCAACAAAAGAAGTGTGTAGCTTACCCAGACATGATGATCTCATCATCAACACCATACAGCTTCATGTGCTGAAGTCCCCATCCCTCGTTAATTCTCGTGGGAATATACTTTTTTCTCAACCCAGTCAAGTTTGGCGTATGATACATTCGAATCTCAACACGATCCGCTCCGAATTCTTCGACTAGCGGCGCCAGTAAAGATGCACTCGATGGGTTAGGCGCTTCTCGAGTTCCTCGCAGGCAATCCGTAAGAATGCTCAGCTTGACATCCTTGTTGTTCCTCAGCGCCTCCTGCAGCGTTTCAATAAGCTCCTTTTCAGACTTTCCAATGTACAAAGTCGACAAAAAGATCCTTTTCTTGGCTTTTCGTATTCGATCCTACACCTATTAGTCCCATCCTCGTTCATTTGACGATGCTCGTACCTTTAACGTTTCATAGAAATCTGCCGGTGTACGAATGATCTGAATCTGTTCTCCTCGAATATCGAAACTCGGCGCAAGACGATCTAATTCAGTGACGAAAGGCGCCAGCCCTCCAACACCATTGGCATTCGACGCCTGGGGAGCACCTCCAGCAGGCATAGCATACTGTCTCGTTTGAACCCTTGCACTTGGGACTCTAGGCTTGAAACTGGCGGCACGAAGCCTAGTAGTGCAACGTGCACAGCTTCGAGCAAGCATTTTGAGAAAAATGCAGCTCAATTGAAGCTTGCAGTTGAATTAAAGATTGCTTGTTAATTGCTAGAATATTTCTGGTTGAAGCTTTGAGGTACGTACCCATGCCGTCACGGAAGGTCATTTGCCGAGGTTGATCCGTTCCTGCTGGGCAATCTTCAAACCATCCCATCATTGACGGGGGATCAACATCGCCATCCCGCCAAACGACGAGATCAATTGTCGCTCAACCGCCATCATGTCGACGATCGGAAGAACACTGACCAACCTACGAAAGGTTGGTATCAAGGTGAGTTTGCGTCAATTCCCGGACCAGGCCAATGCTAACTTGTGTAGGACTACTTTAGACAGATGCTGGTATGTATCCGACCGAGCGATCGAATGAACCGAATCTCTGGCTAACGACGCCTGTTCCTCGCAAATAGTACATCGGTACGCTTCTCACGATTATGCACCGAATGCTTGCTGACAACCACAGGTGACACCAAGGCTGGTGTTCTCATCGGTACCGATCGCGCCGGTAACAAGTTCTTCGAGAACCAGGAGGAACTTCCCCTCCGAACCCGTTGGGTCGAGTACGCCAAGCACGATTACGATGCTGCCCACATCGAGCCCGGATGGCACGCCTGGATGAGCTACTCCGTTGACAAGCCCCCTACCGAGGACCCTCTGTTACAAGCCGGCAAGCGAGCTTTCGAGCCTTCGCGTGCTCTTCCCAACTTCACCCAGAGCCGTGGCGCTTTCAAGACATACAACACGTGCGTAAATCGTATTTACGAGACGAAACAAAACTGACTCTTTACAGGGCCAAGTCCAAGATCAATGCGTGGGAGCCTGTGGCTGCGCCCCGGGAATAAGGATGAGATGAGCGGTTAAGTGTATTTAAATTCGCATAGAGAATGCAGTCGACAAACCCAAAAAGGGTGAATTCAAACAAATTCTACAAATTGTATGGTCTGCTCATACAAAAACCAACGATATAGGATCTAGAAACGTGCACTCTATAGCCTCACGATCCTCCTCTTACATGCTACATAGGAAATTTACGACTTTGCTTCAATTGCAGATTTGATAGCTGGGATGGTCAGCTGAGTTCGGAAATAGGACAGAAAACTTACCTTCACATGACACTCTAGCATCTCCAAACAACATCTTTGCGTTGGGCATGTAAAACATGGGATTGGGAACATCGGCTACAATTGTTAGCGGAGTCAATTCGAAGATTGCGATACTCACCATAACCACTGGCCATGCCTCTCTTCATAATGACAACTTGCTTGGCCTTCCAGGCGTGGAGCACAGGCATACCCTCGATCGAGCTACCCTTTTCCAGAGCAATGGGGTTGACAGTATCGTTAGCACCAATGACAACAGCCAAATCAGTGTCGGGGAAATCATCATTGATCTCGTCCATTTCCAGGACAATATCGTACGGTACGCTAGCCTCAGCGAGAAGCACGTTACACTGGCCGGGCATGCGGCCTGCGACAGGGTGGATGGCAAAGCGAACAGTAATACCCTTGGATCGCAGAGTTGAGACGATGTCCGAGATGGCGTACTGAGCCTTGGCGACTGCCATGCCATAACCGACGATGAGAATGACCTTTTCAGAGTTGAGAAGTGCATCTGCGAGGTCATCTACAGATGTTTGGGTGACTTCTCCCTGAGGCTTGTATTCTTGGACTTGAGTCGGCGCACCCAAACCTCCAAACAGAACGTTTGTGAGTGATCGGTTCATGGCAACGCACATGATGTACGAAAGAATGGAACCAGACACACCGATCAGAGCTCCAACTGTGGTCAAAAGGGGATTCTCAAGCATGAAGCCTTCAGCGACAAGAGCAAAGCCACTGTAAGCGTTCAAGACAGTGATGACAACGGGCATATCAGCACCACCAATTGCGGAAGTGGTAGTGTATCCCTTGATGAAACTCAATGCGGCGTTTCCTGCAAGTGCACCGGCTGCAATCAATGGACTTCCTGGTGCCATGGTGATAAAAGCGCCCATGGTGGCTGCGTTGGTCGTAAGAAGACCCGAATTGATGATATGTCGTCCAGGTAGCATCTTTGGCTTGGATGACATTCTACCAGCAAGTTTCATGAAGGCAACAATTGATCCAGTAAACGTGATACCACCGATGAAAACACCAAGATAGGCTGTTACAAGGTGAAGGGTTGAAGGATCCATGACATCTGCCATGACACTACCAATACTGGTCAAAACAGCGGCGAGACCAACAACAGAGTGAAGAGCGGCAACAGTCTGGGGGAGATCGGTAGGAGTGATTCGCTTGCCAATGAGCATACCAGCAAGGGTACCAAGAGCAGCGAGACCACCAAACTGGGTGAGAACCTCAGG
Source organism: Fusarium incarnatum (assembly GCA_004367075.1). Classification (NCBI taxonomy): domain Eukaryota; kingdom Fungi; phylum Ascomycota; class Sordariomycetes; order Hypocreales; family Nectriaceae; genus Fusarium; species Fusarium incarnatum. Next base: position 41,059 of record QGDZ01000135.1, on the reverse strand, counting down.
GGTGAAGCCAGCAGCAAGCAGACTGGCCAAAACACCAGTGCCAACACCAAGAATACCAAGAGCATTACCCATACGGGCAGTAGCCTGGGAAGCGAGACTAGAGATGGAGCCAATGCAGAGGACAGAGCTGACAAGATATCCGGCTTGAACGAGACCAGCGGCGCCAGTTGAAGCGGCAGCCACAAAACCACCACCGCAGAGTACGGCGGGAACGGCGTAGAGCCAGGGGTACTCAGGGGGGTCAGTAGGTCCTGTCTTTGTTAGCTACGTCTTGTAGACAGGACGGGCAACTCACGCTTGAACATGTCCAGCATACGTTTGGTAATAACGAAGCCACCACCAACGTTGACGAATGCCAGCAAAACACTCGCGGCACCAAAAGCTTGGGGAATCGTCTCAGGAAAGAATCCACCACCAAGAATGAACAAACCACCAATGCCAACCATTCCGGAAATGGCATTGGTGACACTCATAAGAGGCGAGTGAAGCGCGGGAGCAACACCCCAAACAGCACGATATCCAATAAGACTGGCCAGAGCAAAGGTAAAAGCGTTAGACATTAGAAGAGGGCTGGTCCATTTTCCAAGAGCCAGCATGCTACCCATACCTGCGGTAACACCAGCAACTTCACGAGTCTTCTTTTGCCAGGGAGTCAGTTCTACAGGTGCAGGAGTTGCTTCTGTCGTCTCAGCCTTTGCGGGAGGTGGTGGAGGTGCTGCGCGGGGAGCGGGAGGGATGATATCTCCGTCTTGAGTCACGATGGCGCCTCGCACGACTTCGTCCGTAAGATCAATACCGAATGCCTTGGGTTCAGGGGTCATGGAAAGCAGGAACTTGGTAATGTTGTTGGAGTACAGAGTTGACGACTGAGTAGGCAGACGAGAGGGCAAATCAGTGTATCCTAAAGGTGTTAGTCGGGATTTCTCAACGACGACAAGTACATACCAATAACTTTGACGTCGTTGTAGATGGACAGCTCTCCTTTCTTGGTGGCTTCACAGTTGCCTCCAGCTTCAGCAGCCAAATCGACAATGACACTTCCGGGTTTCATAACATCAAGAATATCGTTCTTGAGCAGTTTCGGAGCAGGTCTTCCAGGGATCAATGCAGTGGTGATGATGATGTCGACTTCCTTGGCTTGGTCTTTAAAGAGCTTCATTTCAGCTTCGATAAATTCCTTGCTCATTTCTTTGGCATAACCACCCGCGCCAGAACCATCTTCTTGGATCTCGACTTCAATGAACTCAGCACCAAGAGATTGAACCTGTTCGCGAGCAGCAGGTCGGGTATCGAAGCCACGAACAATGGCTCCCATACGACGAGCAGTAGCAATAGCACTTAGACCAGCAACGCCGGCACCAATAACCAGAACCTTGCAAGGAGGAATCTTGCCAGCAGCAGTGACCTGACCAGTGAGGAATCGACCAAAGACGTTTGACGCTTCGAGAACAGCCTTATAACCAGCAATGTTGGCCATACTGCTGAGGGCATCGAAGACCTGAGCACGAGAAATACGGGGAATCATGTCCATAGCGAAGCTGGTAGCCTTTCGGGCAACAATCTTTTCGACGAGTTCTTTATTCTGAGAAGGCTGAAGGAAGGAAATGATAGTTTGACCCTCTTTCATGGAGTCGACTTCTTCAAGACCAGGACCGCGGACTTTGAGGACAATATCGGAGTTGGACCAGACTTCTCTGGGACCATTGACAAGAGTTGCGCCAGCTTTTTCATAAACAGCATCGAGGAAATCAGCATGGGTGCCAGCACCACGTTCGACAAGGACTTGCTTGAAGCCCTTCTTCTTGAGGACAGCAACATTGGCAGGTGTAACAGCCACACGTCGTTCACCTGGAAAGATTTCAATAGGGACACCGACGACAAGGTTCTCATATGGAGTTGTCTTGGGAAGGACTACGGTGGAATATTTGCGAGGCGGCGTAGTCGTAGAAACATGTTGGATCAGAGAGAGAGGCTTGGCGATCTCTGCGACGAGTGCGCGCTGGCGGGAAGCTCCAAAGGTGCTGTGCCATTGTTTGCGACGCGAGAGAAGACCATCTAGAGCTTGAGTTAGCTCGTATGAGCTTCGGCAGTAGCTGTTAGCTTACCTTGAACTTTATAACCCTTCAATTGCTTCTGCAGAAAGAAGCTCGAAGCGCACAGCTCTGTAGCTGAGGCTGGAACCGCGGACGAGGCCAACGGACGAAGCATATGAGACGCCATGATTATAGAGTCATGAGCGCGATAGCAAGGCCCAAAGATGGCTCGACACGGGAGTTTAGATCAAGTACTCTTTCCGAGTCTTGTGTATCCAAAAGTACGACAAAACAGAGAACACAAAAGCTTGAGAGAGGGAATAAAAACAAGACAAGAGACAAACAATCGAGGGGTAGTTGCCTTGTCATGTGTTGTCGGGTAGGTCCCCTCCATTCCTTCCTTCCTCCATGGAACTGTTCTTACCAGCCCAGGTAACCAACACACCACTGAAGCTTGAACCCTTGTCCCTCTGCCGGGGTTCTATTAGCCGCCCCGGGAAGAGGGGCGCTGAGCACTACTGCCGCTAAAACCTGGGGGAGGGGCCGCTGCTGCGGAGAACGATTACAGGGGACAAGGGACGGGTATCGAATCATCAAAGAGTCCTCGTCATGGATCATGACGAGCGTCAGCGGGAGGTTCGGGGGAATTAAGAGAGCGAGATGTTTGATGCAGCCAGTCAGATGTGATTACGGACCTGCCTGATGAGTCCTGCCGAGACCAGAAACAGACGTTTTCCCCTCTTCGGACCTTGAAATCCGGACATGAGGCGGTTAGAGATGGTCCGAGATCATGATGTATCATGCTTTCAGCGTGAGGAGGATTAATCTGAACCTTGTTTTGTGATGTTTGATGGCTTCTCATGAAGAGGCGTTGGTGATCTTGTTTGAGGTTATAAGGAACAGCCTGTACTCCCTCGGAGAGGACTCGACGGAATTACGAAGATTGGGATATGTTCTGTACACTCGTGATACAGAGAGCTTGTCGCTGATGATCCTATAGGAGAGTTTCTTGTTGTATAATGAGGCCTTTCGCAAAATTGATAGGTCATCTTTTCGAGCTGAGTTGAGGCTGCTGTTAGAATGTTTGAATTGAGTTTGGGGGCATTTTAGAAGAGCAAGCTACGTAAAGATGCATTCACATATATAGCTGATGCTATAGGAAGTATTCTCGGAGGACTGAGGAGCATATTCGAACACACGGAGACACATGAAGCATGCACGACATGCATTCTCGATCCAAAATGGCAGTGTAACCATCCTACGCCTTTTATCCAAGGTATATGCTTCTTGGAGTATGCCTCTGGTATTCCATCCAGAGTGTGCTTAAACTTGATGAAATAACTATGGGTCGACTACACAGCTGTTCTTCTCTCGGGTTTTAAGAAGTAGCCTGGCGCGATCAACAACTAGGTGCTATTGTGTTCAAGCAAGTCTCTACACCCAGTACATCCCTTAAGTGTTTTGTCTAGCAGTTCCTACTGCCTGTCCTTATTGCTTGCTTCATCTTACGCCCTCTTATACGAGACCTTTCAATGAGATCTTGACCAGACAACACTACAGTGCAAAGCCGTTTAAATAATAACAGCAGGAAACCAGCGTCCATGTCAGCTTTCTGCATTGATGGAATCCAATGAGCAGAGTAAATAAGACCACGAGTTCCCTTTTCGGCCTAACGCTGGTGTTATGGTGTGGATCTCCCAACACCAAGATTGGACCCTGAATATAATCACGAGAACCATCTTCAATTTTACCACATGACACCCGTCGATTCTCAAAATCGTCCTATTTTTACAATGGAATATTAACCTTATTCAAAACTCCCTTCTCTCTCCCTTCTCTTCCGCTTCAATAATAAAGAGAAAGCAAAACGACCGCCATCATGCCGCGCTGGAAAGCCCCTATCCATCACTTCTCATACCGCGTTCTCGTAATCCCGCCTATTCTTCTCGCAGCGGCTACAATCGTCGCTCTCTTTCTCCATTCAGACGTCAACGCTGCGCTTCTATGGTCGCAATGTCACTCCCACGCGCGTATCCCAGGAGTCAGTCGGATTCCTGCCATCGGCACGCCTCTATGCTATCTCATTAGCTTCTTCCGCGCCGCGCTGCAGTCGCTGCGCAGTACCGCTGTGATGGCCGTTGTTCTGGCATTCCTGGGTGGTCTACTGACTGTGAGCACTGTTGAAGCGGCACGCATTTGTAACGCGCCGAATGTGCTTATTGCGTATCCTACTGGACCTTGGTTGGTGTTTGATCTTGTGGGTGGTGCTGTTGTTTGGGAGCTTGTTATTATTCCTGCGTTTTTGCATCGCGCGAGGAGTGTTTTGAATGCGAGGCAGAGAGATGACGGTCATGGTGATGTTCATCAAATCTTCGCCAGCCGTCATCTCCCTGATAGTGAGCTTGTGGCTATTCCTATCAGCGTGGCTCTTGGCTACTTTCTGCCATCTATTTTGATGCTCTTCAAAACCACCCCAGCAACCGTCGGAGTTTGGCTGTTCTTCCCGATTTATGTGACAATCATTCGTCAGACAATCCGCAGTGTCATCGCCGTTATCCGAAGAGTCACCCCTACAAACATTCATCTTGCATCAAACCAACGATCACTGTTTTTCGTTTACTTGCTCCCGATCGTCTGCTCGATTCTGGCCCACGTCTTCTTCATCTGGAGTCTGACTCAACCTGATGATCGCAAGGAGATGACCAGGTCGACCATAGTCTTCATCGAAGTTGACACGCAATTCATTTTCTGGACTGTTCTGTACTGGATGTTGGTAGAGGTTGGATGGAGAGTTCCTTTGACCACAGTTCTTACATCTCTTCTGATTGGACCAGGTGCAGGAACTTGTGTTGGATGGATGTACCGAGAGAAGCTGATTCACCATGGTGATGATGGAAACGAAAGTGCTGATGAGCCCGCCGATGAGGAGACGCCTTTATTGCAATGATACGATACCCTAACGTTAAATACCTTTCCCCGTTCTAACCCATAGACTAATGCATGCAATCAATACAACATGAGTATTTTACAGTATTCATAGGGACAACCTCACGCTTTGTACAGGTCTAACCTCTTCGTAAATGGTACAGATATGATACAGATTAATACACTCGCTATGCGTCTTCCTGTAGTCTTGACAATATCCTTTCCCTAACAACCTGTGATGCTACAGCTCCTCCGTGTTGCAGGGTGACGGCTCCAATGATAGCCATGATCGCACCGTTGAGCACGACATCAACACCGGAAGCTCGGAGGTTTGACACCTATTTTATGTTAGTCAAGAAACACATAGAAATCTCTAGTCCATACCTTTCGAGGCTTCCATCTCACAACGTCGATCAACCCCACGTCGGCTGCCAAAGTAGATAGATTTGACTTGCCAGCAATATCCTTAGCTCCGATATGAGACAGGTTGTCGACCGACTGCAAACTGGGATGTAGGAATGGTTCTCGCTCGAATTCATCCTTTTTTGGCTTTTTGACAGGGTCCTTAGCAACGATCGTCTTTGTCGTCTCCATGACGAGGGTCATTCGTCCTGCAGGGGTCAGCATATGATACCCTCCCAATTATAATTATCCAGCATACCGAAAAGCGCCAATCGATCGTTAAATCCTCTCCTTCCCTGATCGAAACTCTTATGCGTAACGGCCAACCACTTAATCTCCTCAGGCAAAAGCTTGCTGCCGCCAGGTCCCAGTAGACGCTCATACACCTCATCCAACTTCTTAGGGTCGTTGTTGACATTCCAGATCTTGTTTTTAGGGTTCTTTGCGAAGTCAAGCTGTATGGGAGCCTTCATGGCGGGAGGTGTCTGACTCCATCGTGGGGCGGCATCGGAAGGACTTGCGGTTTTGAAGGATTCGGGTGTCGAGTCGGTGGCGTATGTTCGCACGCATGGCATAAGTGTGCGAGCGGCTTGTCTGCTCCGCAAAAGGCCGGAGCGGCAAGATTGAAGAGCCATTGTGAGGGTTGGGAATGGATTAGGCGAGGGTCTCTTGCAATCCAATGCTCATTACAATGGGTTGCCGATGAAGCTGGGTCGCGAACATTTTCTGAAGGTCACGTGTGCAATCGATAAGATTGCCCCACCTGTCACTCAACACCAAGCTTTGGTCTAAGTCAATACATCGTCAGCTTCATTTTACAAATAGGTGTATCGGGGTTTGGACAGGAAGAATTTGTAGACAATATTCTTTACTTGGCCGAACCATAGCCATTGGTATTAGTAAATGTTGAGTTTTGATACAAAAGTTGCTCTATCTCCAATACACACCAGAATATATCGGCTATGAGGAACCTCGTTCGGTGTCCCTCCTCTTGATTGCATTACCACTCTTATGCTTTCTGTAACTTTAGACACTGGCTTTAATGCCAAATTCATGCTCAAATTCGGGTACATGCCTGGTGTCCTGCATGCTCCCTGGACCTAGGCTCTCTGCGTCGGCAACCTACCGATGCAAGAACAGCCAGGCCAGTAACATTAGCAGACGGCACATTGATAGCTCAAAGAGTACCCAAGCGTATACTTTAAAGCAAACAAACATGAGATCTTAGTCGGTGAATGACGCTTCCCAAAGTTTGTCCCACGACACCAACTCAACCAGACCTTTATTTGTAGGGCTTTCTCATATTCCATCAGTCGTTCTTTGAAATCTTACTACACCCTTACTACCCATTCGCTTGTGATATTCTTCTTTTCTCAAACAAGATAGCCCGGTCTTCCATCCAACGAATCGTCAAAATGGCTTCTCGTCAGGGAGCAGCTGCTTTGTCTATCGTTGTACGGCTGGGTGATGGCATAGAGTAAGTTTATGGAACTTCATTCCCAGTATACTGATCGTGTTCGTACATTGACAGCAATTCAGTAGCCTCTATGACCACATTTACAACAGCAATCATCCGAGCTGGTGTCTGGAATGGCTCAAGTTTGCCCTTCTCCGAAATGATGACCTGCCTCACGAAGTCAGCAGTTCGCGTAATTTTATCAAGACCAAGGCTCGTCTTGAGGCTTTGAACATCTCAGCGAAGAAGGCCATAGGAGATCATTTTATGCCTCTTTGGGATGGTCACGTTGAAAGATCTTCCGTACTCGATCCTTCTGGGGTTCTACATCGCGAATCTATCGAGCTTTTCATAACGCTTCCAGCCTCCTGGCCCCTCTATGCACGCTTGCTGATATTCGAGGCGTTTCGAGAAGCCGGCATGCTCTCCGATGATGCCAGGGTCTTTCCCAAATGCATTTCAAGTCTGGAGGTTACTGCAGTTGCTCATATTGCAGACTTGACCAAGCTGACTGTCGTAAGTAATCAGCGGTCCTCGTTGAATTCAACCCCGGTGTAACACCAGTCACAACAGGTCAGAGATGGAGATGTGGTCGTTTATTGCTATTGCGGCGGCGTCACGGTTGTAAGTATTTCGGCTACAAGCAAACAACATACTCACCAAATCAAGGCCACTGTCGCGTACAGAGTTCATCGAGCACAAGGTTTTTCCATGGAAGAAATCATTCCACAGGACTCCATTTTCGCTGGGACAGATTTCCTTGGTGATGCCTTTATGGAACTTCTCAAGGCCAAGGTTAAAGAAGTTTATCCTCTGCAGATATTCGAGACTCTTCCAGAGGAAGTCTTTGAGGCTTTCTTTGGAATTTATTGGAAAGGTCGTATGGAGCTACACTATCCTGGGACTGCACCAGTCAGAAATTATCCTTTTCCTCCTCCATCTATCAGGGGTGACCATACGAGAGTCTCTCTTTCGTTCAGCGCGTATGTATGAAACTTGTTGGGCGAGGAGTTACTGACGGAACTTAGAGATGAACTTGCATCGATCTTTGACCCCGTTGTTGACAAGATGGTGACTCTTTTTAGATCACAAATCGAGAGTGTCGACTTGGTTTCGGGAAAATTGGTGAGTTCCAATCAAACGTGCCGAGGATGGCTTTTGACACGAGGTCTCTAGCATGTCGTCTTAGATGGCAGCTTTGGACACAACCCCTATCTTGAAACTCGATACAAAGCAGCCGTACAGCGGCTCACTCCATCTGCAATCACTCATACTATTTCAAATGACATGAACTACAAGATATCCATCCCTGGCATTCAGCTTTTCTCAGCTGTTCGTTCTCGCATCGCTCGCGCCAGCTACGGTGTACTCTCGGAACCTGGGGGGTCAATTATTTGGCTCGTTAACAAGGTAGGCCACACCTTCGCAGATTCGTACAATACTTCGCTAAGCGTTTCTCAAGGGCGATCAGTTGTCTGCTAACCAACCGAATCGACGAGGCCTACCACCACAGGCCATTTCAGTTCTTAACACGAACACCGGTCAAGTCAATTTTGTTCACGTTTATCGGAAGATTGGCGATGATCTGCAGGAGCAACCTATGTGCGCATTGACCTGGCCTGTTGCGAGTATTGAGTCTCAGTTTGACATGATGACACTTGGCTTAGGACGTGGACATGAGCTCGATTTCGCATGGGATGGCGTCCAGGTGGAGGTGTTCGTCTTTGTGAACGGTGTTAAGCCTGAAGGTCTGTACCGTGAGCGAAACCATTCTATTTAAGATGCCTGCTCTATCCCGCAGATGTTGGAAGAATTGGTTGGTGTAAGCATAGGGGGCGAAATAACCCAGTCGTCAGCTTAGCCTAGACCAGCACTCGAACTACTTTATTTGGACGCCCTGGGCCTTAGAGACTAGCTACTGTTGCCCACCTGCCAAGGTTCAAATTCATCAAATGAAGGCTGGACTTGAGGCGTTGAGCATTTCGTCAGGGAAAGCTATAGCAAACCATTAAGCATCGTTGGGATGGCTGCATTGGAAGATCTTGTCTGAAGTAGACGAATGGCGGGACAAGCATGTCCGCCAATCGTGTAAGAATATGATAGAGATTAAGTTTAACACAGATCCCCAGAATTTGCATTGCCGGAAGTAAAAAGAAGGACATAAATAAAAAGTGAAAGACATGTTAAAGCAGTTTGCATTTCGATGGTGAATATCGACACCACTCAGCCGGCTACAAATGTGGCGCTTACCCCAGATCAAGCCACACCTAAACTCCAAATCCGCATCTCCATCTCAGCCTCGTCAAGCTTCACGCATCCACCATCCAAACATATACTATTTCCATCATCCCAGGATCACACCGACTTTGATCTCCATTCTTACTGACGACACACCCTAATTGAAGCGCCCACTGCGCAAACCGTCGGCGCCATGGCTGCTGAAACCCCAAAGCTTCTCTGGAATCCTGATAATGTCAAGGATGTTGCAGAGTCGGTCGGCATCAGCTCGCTCAACGAAGAAGCCCTCAAGTGCTTAACTCAAGATGTTGAATACCGCGTTGGTCAGGTCATCGTAGAAGCTCTGCGATTCATGCGCGCATCGCGTCGAACAACTCTTACCGTCAACGACATCTCGCTCGCGCTTAAAGCTCTCGACGTCGAACCCCTCTACGGATACGATTCTACGCGTCCACTCCGATACGGCGAGGCCAGTCTTGGTCCCGGTCAACCGCTCTTCTATATCGAAGATGAAGAAGTCGATTTCGAGAAGCTCATCAATGCGCCTCTCCCCAAGGTGCCGCGCGATATGGGTTTTACAGGTAGGCTCGCCTCGACCCATATTGAATTTCTACTGACATCTCTCAGCACACTGGCTCGCTATCGAAGGCGTCCAGCCATCAATCCCCCAGAACCCCACGACATCCGAATCCCGATCGCAAGAACTTCTTCCCAAGGGACCTGGCGCCAATCCCGCATTATCTGCCCTCGCAGGCAACGACAACGTCTCCATGAAGCCATCTGTTAAGCACATTGTCAGCAAGGAGCTTATACTCTACTTTGATAAAATTCAGGCCGCTGTTCTTGACGATAATCCCGATGAAGAAGTGGTGCGCCTTCGACAGGCTGCTTTGGGTTCCGTGAGAGATGACCCTGGTCTCCATCAGCTTATCCCATACTTTATTACATTCATTATGGATCGAGTAACACATCATCTCGACGACACCTTCACTCTGAAGCAGATGATGGAATTGACCAATGCTCTAATTGAGAACAAAAGTCTTTTCCTCGATCCATACGCCAGCCCCCTTTCCGCACCAGCTCTTACTTGTCTAATGGCTAGAAAACTGGGCACTGATGAGGGCACCGACGCTCTGAAGGAGCAGTATAACCTCAGACAGCTGGCAGCGTCCCTCGTCGGGCAAATTGCCCGCAAATACTCGGCCTCGAACACTCTTCTCCGACCAAAGCTCACTCGAACGTGTCTCAAATACTTCCTCGACCCCACCAAACCTCCTGCGGTCCTCTACGGTGCCATTCATGGTTTACTTGAGGCAGGTGGCCCAGAGGCTATTCGCGTCTTGGTCCTGCGAAACCTCAAGACCTTTGATTCAGGCATTCTCCAACCTCTCAAGGAAAAGGCAGAGGGTACAGTGGATTATGAAATGCTGGTACAAGGCATTGTTCAGGCCGTTGGCTCCCTAGCGGACCACATCAGCTCAGACGCCAATGGAGTCAACGGAACAACCAGTGTGGAAGGCGAGACATCCGAACTCAAGGAATTCATTGGACCCATCATCGGAGAGAAGATTGCTTCCTCTGGTAACAAGAGGTTGATACGCACAATCCTGGATGCCCGAAACTTGGAGTAAAATTAAAATGATCATGGCAGGCGAACGGCGTTTGGGTCGCGAAATACCTCACGAGATATTGGTTAGATAAGCCCTAGCATTTCAAGGCGCTTGTGTACAGATAATAAAATTGTTTGCTCAAAGTCAAGAATGCCTTTCAGGCTAAATACTCGTACACGAGTTTCGTCTCTCGTCCATGCTCCTATGTCCTTGCAACTGGTGTATCATCCACTGCGCATGTTGCTTTATTTTCCTCTATCCCACTCTTCTAACCCGCTTTTGCAATATGGTATCTTACAGGAAAGCAACCAGACCGATAGCGCCGAGAACGCTAGCAGCCCAGATGTACTTGTCGGCCTGAACAATAGTAGTCTTGGCGAAACCCTTGCCGGCATCGTAGAGAAGGTGCTTGACACCACTGATGGCGTGGTAGACGAAGGGGAAGCCGAGAGTGAACTTGAGACCACCCTTGACGGCGAGAGGAAGACCGGCGACGAAGCTAGCGATGCTCAAGCTCTCGAGGTGAAGACCGACGAGGGGAGCGGCGAGGTAGGCGATGGAGAAACCGTAGAGGGTGACGGAGAGAGTAGAACCGGTGATACGGTTCCAGGCGGAGCTACCGAACCATGTCTGCTCGAGCTTGTAGATGGCCAGATGGGGAGAGACGGGTCGGTTGAGGCGCTGGTTAACGAGGATCTGCTGGCCGTCCTCTTGGGAGACCTTGACGGAACCTTGGGCGCTATGCACGTGTTAGACTAGCTCTGCCATTGGCAATTGTTGTGTTCGACGTACCGGCTGGGAGAAGAGGTAGAGAGACCAGCAGCGAAAACACTCTTGGAGATGTTCTGGGTGAAGAAAGGCTTGGCCGCGCCTATTCCATTGTTAGCGATCCGTAGCTGAGGCTATTCGCTTTTGCGCAAGTACCTGAGCGGAGGGCGTTGACGCCAACACGTTGAGCGAGCATTGTGACGGTGGAGGTATTCGTTCGGGAGGGATTCGACCAAGGGTTCGTTCAACTGTCGTCGGCGTCGTTACGTCTGGTGCTGGACCAAGGATCGATGATGGCTTCCTATTCTCGAGTATCGGAACGGGCTCTCGGCTTCTCGGTCCATTCAACCAATAGGAAGCTCCCAATTCATCATCTCGGGACACACGTGATCCACATGCTTTCATATATCACGTGCTATGAACCTGACTAAGCAGAATCTTGACTTTTGTTATTGTGAAATTTTCCGCTGGTTGGGAATTTTCTTTTCTTTTCTTCTTCAGATAGAATGAACGTCCGCCGCACGCTGTCTAGTGTAGAGAGTGGACAGCATTGTTGGCAGGCTCATTCTGAGTCTTGGACTGTTCAAAGAAGAATATTGGGAAATTGGATCCGTCGTTAATCTCGACACCTAGTTTTTCCGTCTAGGTGTCGTTTCATTTAGAGATCTACATTCTTTCGCCTGATGTATATGTTGTAATTCTCAGTTTCTGTATGCATGCTTATCATGTCGGAACTGCTGTGCATGTGCTTCGTGTTTTGAGCCTCATATCTCTAGAGTAATGCAGTGCTGGATCGAAGCGGCTGTACGCGTCGTTATAGTACTCGTTTGAAGTCTGCGGTACAGACAACACCAGCATCTGCTGAGACTCCCTGGTGTGCCTGACTGCTCTTTGCCTACCGTGCGTGCAAGTTCTGTGCCAATCTGGAACATGGGTCCTGGGCCCGCTGCGTCTACCAGACTGTCGGAGCTGTAACGGACTTGAAGCTATTCGCACTTTCTCTCAATGAGACACGCATGATCAGACGTGGTGGCTCGGCGCTTCTAATTATAACCGCGGTGTTTTATTACAAGAGTAACTGTTCGATGATGTCGTAACTTCTTGTTTTCAACAGTGGTAGCCTTGTGCATCATCAATACCTACGGGTGGTTGGTTGCGCCAATGACTCTCTAAGTCGAGGTCATGAGATCTCGCCTTGCAATCACGATGTAGCGAAGCTGGAATGCATGTTAATAATATCTCTCGTTAAATCGATCATCTCTAATCATTTGTTGTGTTATCCTCTTTAATCCAGAACAAAACACCATGTACTTGCGCCTCGTTCTGGTACTCCAGGGTGAGATCCAGATGAACGAACACACCAAGAAATCTTAAAACAACGAACAAAGACTCTTGCTCATACTTTGCACCAATTGTGCACCCCAAACAACGCTTTGTTTCTCTGAGAAAACAGGCTTCTGTTCTGCACTGCGCTGCAGCTGCACTCACCTGTTCGCCCGTTGCACTGCCAGTGAATCAAGATATAAACAGTTCACCACCAACACCATTTCTTCTATCCCCAAACCCTTCAAACACATCAAACCACTGGAAAGCAAAACTACTATTACAACTACCCGACATCAAACGCAAAGATGTCTTCCTTCACTACAATCACCACCTCCGCTGTCTCGGCTGCCACATCAGCCAGCGAAACAACTTTCATCGAAGACGGATCCCGCTCTGACAAAATCGCCATCATCGGCATGACCATCGGCATGGTATTCCTATTCCTCATCTTCATCTTGCCCTGTATTTGCTTTCAGGGTCTCGCGCACTTGCAGCAGAAGAGAGAAGAGAAGAAGGCGGCAAGGGAGCAGGCGGCGCGCGATGCAGGGCTTGGAAGGGTGGTTGCTGAGCAGAGAAGTCTGAATATCTATGAACGGGATGCGGTGCCGGGTGCGCAGGTTTGAGAGGATGAAGGTTGGATGGGTGTGCTGGTTCATACTCAGAGAATGAATACAATGATCTGCATCGAACTGATGCGAGTGCTTTCCATCAAATATGTGTGCCAATATTTAGTGACAATAGCTGTAACTCGAATGAATGGCGACCCCTCTTTTGCCGTTTGCATATGGGTCTAGATAAACTCCAAATCCCAATTTCAAACGCTCCATAAACATCTTCTGTATTGTGCCCCGTTTGCCTGCTGTTCAATGTCGTTCCCATTGACGATGGCTTCTCTCCTGTTCCAGCGTTTGCCCTCAGGATGAGGATAAATATCGCCAATTCCTTCGTCGAGGAGCTTTTCGCCTACGACTCCTTCGACAACACATACTCGTCTTCAGAGGCAAAGCCAATCTCGAGAGAAGAATCTTGCAAACATCCCCAAACAACATCTTGGTAGAGTCTCCCCACTATCACATCACCCCTTATCACCACTAACCTGCGACAGGAATCACCAAGCAACCGCAAACATGAGCACCCCTCATCTCGAGCCCCGCATGAACAACATCGATACCGATGTTTTCGTCGTTTGTATCTGCGCCATGGTCTTCATCGTCTTCGTTGGTGTTGTTGTGTACTTCGCTTGGCGACCTGGCCCCGAGCCTCGCAGCGACACTACTCGCACCACTCGTCCTCGCCGCTCCGCCACCAACTCTCAGGACGCCGAGGATGGCCATGATGCTCGTCGCGACTCTGATGCCGCCGGGTGCAACCTCCCTTGGTTCCGCCGCCGTCAGACTTCCCTCGAGCGCAACACCTACCCCCTCGAGTCCGTCCCGGGAACCCCGCACCCTCGTGATGGTGTTAACATCTAGACACACCGGTGTTGATCATTGAAGTATGGACTGGGTCGTGGTCAATATTTCGAAAGGGAAATGGGAGTGGAAATGCGAGAGAGGATACCTTGAACCGGAATGGTATCGAGGTGATGGAAGCTCACCAGAACCAAAAGCAGTCCAGTCATCCCCAATAAAACACACTCAACATAATCATCTAGACCACTCTTAACCCGTGAATGCATATTCAATAACAAATATATTGATACAGTAAAAAGTCCTGGTAGTCCAACCATCCGTAAATCAACATGCGCCGCTCTATATCCTGAAATGCACCCTACTCCTTGGAGATTCCCATCCGTGCCTCGCCAAATTTTCGTCTTGTTGTTCGACTCTATCACATGCTGCCCATGGGGAAATTGCCATATAATGAAACCGGTAGTTGAGTCTGCTGCTGTGGTGGTTGAATCATGGTCCCCCACATATCCCAGTTCAGAGTCGAGACATCCAGGTAATTGCCCAAGAATGGGTCAAGATCTGTCATTTGGGTTGCGCTTGGAGGAGCATTGGTGGTCGGCTGTTGTGGCGAGGGCTCGGAATTTCGACTTTCGCTCATTACAACGTCCCGTATGCGATAGATAAAGTTTGGTGTTTCGAGGACCTGACCATCTTCTCTGAAAGCTTGTTCGCGGTTCTTCCATGCCTTCAATACTGTCTGGGCCTGGATATAGTTGGACTTGTGACTCATATCCAACAGTTCAGGGTGGTAATGATAGATCTTCTCAACCATATTCCAGGCGCGGGCAGCGAGCGATCCCCTCGGTCGTTGACAAAGCTGTTTCACCATAACAGTAAAGACATCAACCTGGAAATGATATTTCATGAACCAGAGGAATCCCGTCTGGTCCATTATTCCGTAAGCATCGGTGCTGTGTTCATTATTCATCAAGACAATCTTGAATAGATTGTCCTTCTTGTCGCGGATCTCTCCATTTTGCCATTCAGGCTGTTCTCTCATTGGAATCATCATCTCCCTCATCTTACTGCAAATCATGGGACGAATGCTGAGCGCAGCAATGTGTACGTTTCCGGCGGTCGGATCGATATATCGAGCTTCCACTTCCAATAGATTCTGTTCCAATGTTTCTACCAAATCTCTGTACTCCTGGAGAGTCGGGACATTCGAGGGGTCTTGACCTTCAAGGTCTCCCATAACGGCAGCTTCCAAGCCAGGGTGTCCGTGAAGAGATTCTGCGTTGACTAAAAACTTGGCGATCTGGTAGCCGATTAGACAGAAAGCCATTTCTGTAGGGCCCTCGCGCGGTTGAATGGGCTCGACTGATCCGGGGAACAAGTCGGCATCGTTTACGTTTTGTGGCATCTTGGTATCCCAGCTGCTAGGGAGAAGCGAGTGACTCAATCCAGAGACTAGGGCGTTCTTTGTGTCTTGTAGGATGATCTGCCACCACATACGTCGTCGCATTTCAGTCTCAAAAGCATTAAGGCCAAGGTAATCACCATCGCGATGGTAACCCATTTTCTGGGCAATTCGTACAACCATACCGCTCAAGATCCAGGCAGCATGGCGATCGTAGCGATTCTGAAGAGACAACTGGACACTGTCAGCTCAAAATCGCATGCAGTACACAACAATCTTACCAAGTACAGCAACAATGCCTGCAAAGCTACCATATCGTAGTTCTTCAAAAAGTTGAATTTGGTCAGTGCCAATTTGGTCCCGATGGTGTAGCGTCGTAGAGCTTCATCTCGCGTAGTTCCCAGCATCTGGAGGCATTCGGTTTCGGATAAAGACACGGTCGCCATGGTAAAGATGGAAAACATCAGAGCCTGGTAGTTGAGGGGAATTTTGTTCACATCGGTGGCCATCTCCAATGCAAATGGCTGAACGGATGGGACATGGATAATCTTTGTCAGGGGGTTGACGCGGTCAACAAACAATTGCCAGAGTCTAAAGATGTGAACGGGATCGGGTTGGTGGTCCTCGATAGATCTGTTCGAGGCATCTGAAGGGATCAAAAGATCAATATTATAATCCGGACTCAGGTCCTCAGACCCCATAACGCTGGCCTCTTCTGGGTCATCAGTGTCGACAATTTCCCTCATGGCTTGTAGCTTCATGATGTCAGTTTTGTATAGCAATTAGTATCGGATCACGCACCTCGTCATGAATATTTGCCCAAAGATAACTATCCATGAAGCGCACACCACCCTCTTCCTTGACCATCTTTCCTGCTGGCTTCCACTTGGTCTGACCATCAATATTGGTTGGTGTAGCAGGGTAAGCATCTTGCATAGAGCCATTGGTAGCAGGCGAATGCGTCATGGCAGCCGGCGATGGTACAGACCCATCGGCATACTGCTTCAACAATTGTTCACATCTCGCCAGACGTTCTTGAAGATCTTGATTTGGTCTCCGGCGCTTCCTAGCAGGAGCAGGAGTGCTTGGGGTGCATGTGACATTGGCCTTGCAGAGTTAGTCGCGGATCCTATATACAGTCTATAAAAGCAAGGGCGGAGTATTTAAGATGACCGCCATAATGCAAAAGAGGTCAGGGACTATGGGTCAATGAACGCACCTTGATGCAATTCGAACAGGGCGTGTTTCGATCGCATTTGATCTTTCGGTGTTGACACAAGACACAAGCCAAGACACGGGGCGACTTGTGAGAATGCACATGGCCCGAGCCAGATCCAGACGCCATATTATTTGACATATCCTCGGAGAGAGAAAATAATCTCACATAACCAGTTCCTGAAAGGTTCGATGAGATTTGATTTGGAGGTGGAAGTCGAGTAAGGTAGGGTAAATTATGCTATGACGCCAATGTGAGCTCCACCGGTAGTGTTAGGTTTGGTTAGGTTAGGCAGGTAGAGGTTACGGGTACGGGCAGGCGCAAACGGAAGCGGAAACTGGGGTCTTTTTGAAGCCCGCCACTGCCACTTTCGCTGGGTGCCGCTGCCGCTGGGGTCAGGTGAGGGGGAGGGGCACAAGCGATTCAGCAGCTCAGAGATTGAATAGAAAGATGATAAGGGAATGTAAAAAGAACAAATCCAGGTAATCGTAAAATGTGTAGGCTATAAACTGGCCAAAATATGATAAGCAAGGCAGCTGACTGGACCGTAAGATCCCGAGTCTACCGGTACAATCAAGGTCCGTCTCTGCTAGGGGTCTGGTCTGGGGCTGTCTCTGGTGCCTGTCCAGGTGTTCAGTTGGTGCTTCTTCAGTTGGTATTGGACGTCGCTAGCTGAACCGCTGCATAAAAGCTGACCTAGGTGAATTAAACCCGCATACCGGGATCCGCGAATTCCGTATCAGATGTTTGCTCATTCAGGGGTATAAGAAGGATGACAGTTCTCTATCAAATCTCAAAAAGGGAGGAAGTCTAGGGCTTGGCTAGGCAATTATATTGTTGCCTTACTTTCCTGGTCCGATAGATCTCGTTAACTCCATACCTGGCTCAACATTGATCCAACGCCAGGTTCAAATGCAAAGTTTCAAATGGATTGAACATTCACGTTAGAATCTCTCCGAATGGACCAATTACGAGTACTTGGGTCCGAGAGCGAGCCGCTTCTTTGAATAGCGGCGGAGTTTGGAGTCAAGTCCGCCGCAACGGGATAACGGCGGATGAGTCAAGTTGAAGAAGCCACATGTAGAAATTATCAGATCAATCTGTGTGCACGATACCCGAGAGACTAACAACGGTATTTGGTTTGTCTAAACGAATACGCGAAAGATAGTCGTCGACTGTTACAGAAATACAGACCCCAGTTAAAGGATCAGTTACGCTAACGTCTGGATTTTTCGTAAAGCTCGGAAGCTTCGGGAGGTTAAGCCACTTAAGCTACATCTGGTGGCTTATGCGAGCCTTTGCGCCAAGGGAAACGTTCTGTTCCAACTTCCAAGCTTGACGTATCTCCGCAGACTTTCGATGACGGATGACTCTATCGGCATCTAAGCAGTTCTAGTTTTGACAAGGGCCAGGGCCATAAACTTTCCGCATGTTACCTTGGGCGGCCACTTATATACGAAACCTACCGTCACAAGAGCGGGATATAGACCCTGCCGGACGATATATGGCCGACTCTCCCGGTTGAAGATCTTCGCTTTAGAGCCCTACGTGTTCTGTTCCATTCGTGATATGCCGAAGACCTCATGATCAATACTCGGTTAAACGGCTCGTTTATAATCATTCTGTTATGTCGGTAGTAGTCACCGGCACTCTGTCCTTCAACATAACAACCATGATCCTTGATACCCATTGTATGAGGCGAACTCAGACTTGCCATTTGTTGCTGGGTAAAAAGTATTGCCAAGAACGGGATAATATAAGAAAAAGGTCAGTCATAGTCAGCGTCAGAAGGTGGTCACCAACGGGTAAGACGTCCTTGGCTTTCTCCATCGACAAGCTGCACTAAAAGAACAGACTATATCACTGTCTTTGACAAGACTTGGCAGGGCGGGTTTGAGTAAAGCAGTCCCACCTGGTTGGTACAAGGCTATCACAGATCCCCGTGGTCTTGATCTCCGCCTCGGCGAGTAGTCACTATCCGAGACGATCCGCAGCGTTTCGGGGTCTATCTGAAGGACGGTAGTCTGTGCAGTCACTGTCCGGGGAATATCTTGTCACATATCCGCATACTCATTAGATAGATCACGAATATTTGAACAAATTTGTTTTCATTCCGAGAACATAGACCCCAGTTCTGGACCAGAGTCTGCCTCATCCTCTTTCGTCTCAGTCTTTTGTTTCTCCTTTCTTTGTTCCACTGGCACAAGCGATGTCCTAGCTTTCTTGCGGACAACACGTCTATGAGTCGCACTCTTCAAATGCGCGGCCCAGGCCTCCTCGGTCATCAATGTCGTATGGCAAACTTCGCATGTGCGTTTGCATGGTGTTGCCTTGGGAGGCGGTTTGCCAACCTGTGTTAGAACCTCTTGGGCAAGTTCGGATATCTCAGTCGGTAGTGGACGATCTTCTCCCCGGAGAAACTGCTGTGCCAATCGTACCGCAGGCTCAACCACGTTTTTACCGTACTCAGAAACATCGGTGCTGTCGAGAAGATACATGTTCTTCATGGCTTCTGGGCCGACCTCGTGGATTCGTGGGATCTGCTTGAGTCTGATCCAGCGAGTTTGGTATGACGCGTATTGTCTTGTTGCGGCCTTCATCTTCTCTAATCCAGCACTCTTCAGTTTCTCGATGGCGGCAGGATCTTGTCCTTCGTCAATGGCAGCCAAGTACGGCTCAAACTGCTTGTAACCAATCGACTGCCATATACCTTTTGTCATATCGAGAATCTGGCCCTCTGCTTCTTTCTTATGTTTGAAGTCGTAGAGCTCTCGCACTTCATCCATGAGTCCACCCGTCTGCATCTTGTCCACTCGCTTGTCAAGACGTTCACATAATACCTCGCGCTGGGAATAGACCCAGAACAATAGGTTCTCCCAAGGTTCTTTGTTAGCGTCTTGTTGCGCAGCATCTTTTCGCGCCTGCTGTTCGGCATAATAGTCAGATGCTCGCTTGCCGCTCTTCAAGTAAATTTCCAGGGATCGCTGGATCTTGCGACGGTCTTTTGGGTGCCATCTCTCAGCCATGACAGGATCGACTTTTCGAAGCTCATGAAGCATAACTTCAGCCGATTCCTGTAAAATGGGAAAGGATTCGGTAGTGTTCAGTTCTAGATCGTCTAGAATAACCTCTTTGAAGAGTATCGGATCGACATAATACTGCGATCCGCCGACAAGAATCGGCAACCGACCCCGGTCACGAATCTCGCGTATCGTGCGAGTAGCTTCCCGCTTGAAGTCATCAACGTCCCATGGTTGCTCATCTAAGGATATGTGACCGAGAAGGTGGTGAGGGATGCCACGCTGCTCTTCAGCAGTAATTTTGTTAGTGATGATAGGCAGGCCGTTGTACAATTGCATAGCATCAGCATTGATGATTTCGCCATTCAATCGGGTAGCAAGCTCAACCGCCAACTATACAATGTCAGAAGGCCCTGGTCAGACAGCTTCTCACTTACATCTGACTTGCCCGTACCCGTAGACCCTAGCACAACCACGAGGGGTGCAGTTGGAGGTTTTGCAGACATTGCAGTGACATTTCGCCTGAGTAGAGGACCCAGGCGACGAAGCATCTAAGGTAAGAGTGCCATATGGCGATGATTCACTAACCAAATCTTTAAACTGATTCACTGAGTCAAATCATGACTGACATCAAAATATGTTCCAGAACAGGCAAAAGCGGAGACAATTTGGGCCGAAAAATGAGTGTGGGGCGTAAAAAGCTAAGCTACAGGTGTAATTGGTCTCAAAAGCTGAAACCCCTTTGTTAATTCAGAAGGAGGAGCTAGAGCAAACAACCCACTGTAAGAGGCTGGAAGCTCAGGGAAGCTCTCACAACTTCGCCCCCCTGTACTGGGGAAAGTCACGTGTCTCTCCACTCCCAATATTGGACACATCTACATTTTGGGCCATTGAAGCCAGATCGCCTACCTCCGCCCCCCCAGCTCTCCTTTAATTATTCTCCCATCGACCCTCCAAATCGCCTGGGCTCTTTAAGCTCAGCATCTTCTTTTTTCTTTCTTTCTCCCCTTCATTGGATGAATAGTCCAATTCTTGTTTCTCCTTAGTATCGTTGCCCACCATGAGTTCCCGTAAGTCAAACCATTCTTGTTTCTGCTGGTCGCGAGCTCTACAGCTCAAGGTTTGAGCTCGCGCGATCATTTATGCGCGCACTTGACATCCAATTGGCATTGAACCATCAGACTAATATGACTTTCCTCGATAGTCCGATTCCTTGACCTGGTCAAGCCGTTCGTGCCGTTCCTCCCTGAGGTTCAGCAGCCGGAGACCAAGATTCCCTTCAACCAGAAGCTGATGTGGACGGCCCTTACCCTCCTCATCTTCCTGGTCATGAGCCAGATGCCTCTCTACGGTATCGTCTCCTCCGACAACTCGGATCCTCTATACTGGCTGCGAATGGTTATCGCGAGTAACCGTGGTACTCTGATGGAATTGGGTATTACCCCCATCATCTCCTCTGGCATGGTTTTCCAGCTCCTTGCTGGCACCCACATGATCGACGTCAACCTTGACCTCAAGTCCGACCGCGAGCTTTACCAGACCGCCCAGAAGCTTCTTGCTTTCATCCTCTCCGCCGGTACTGCCACTGTCTACGTCTTCTCCGGTCTCTACGGACCTCCCTCCGACCTTGGTGCCGGTATTGTCTTCCTCCTGATCCTCCAGCTGGTTGTTGCTGGTATGATTGTTATCCTCCTCGATGAGCTCCTCCAAAAGGGCTACGGTCTTGGCAGCGGTATCTCTCTGTTCATTGCCACCAACATCTGCGAGTCCATCATGTGGAAGGCTTTCTCCCCCACCACCATCAACACTGGCCGTGGTCCCGAGTTTGAGGGTGCTGTTATCGCCCTCTTCCACCTTCTCTTCACCTGGCCCAACAAGCAGCGAGCTCTCCAGGAGGCTTTCTACAGACAGAACCTCCCCAACATCATGAACCTTTTGGCCACCATTGGTGTTTTCGCCGCTGTTATCTACCTCCAGGGTTTCCGCGTCGAGATCCCCGTCAAGTCTTCTCGCCAGCGTGGTGCTCGTGGTTCTTACCCCGTCCGCCTGTTCTACACCTCCAACATGCCCATCATGCTGCAGTCCGCCCTCTCTTCCAACGTCTTCCTTATCAGCCAGATGCTCTACTCTCGCTTCTCTGAGAACCTCCTTGTCCGTCTTTTCGGTGTCTGGGAGGCTAAGGATGGCTCTTCTCAGCTCCACGCTGCTTCCGGTCTCGTCTACTACATGTCTCCTCCCCAGAGCATGAAGGACGCCCTTCTCGACCCCATCCACATGAGCGCCTACATCATCTACATGCTTGGTGCCTGCGCTCTCTTCTCCAAGACCTGGATTGAGGTTTCCGGTTCCAGCCCCCGCGATGTTGCCAAGCAGCTCAAGGACCAGGGTCTCGTCATGGCCGGTCACCGTGATCAGTCCATGTACAAGGAGCTCAAGCGCATCATTCCTACCGCCGCTGCCTTCGGTGGTGCCTGCATTGGTGCCCTGTCCGTCACCAGCGACCTTCTCGGTGCTCTTGGCTCCGGTACCGGTACTCTCCTTGCTGTTACGTAAGTTTTATCAACACCTCCAAAAGCTCGAAACATGTACTAACAAGATGCAGAATCATCTACGGCTACTTCGAAATCGCCGCCAAGGAGGGTGACATGTCCGGTATGAAGGGCATGATCATGGGTTAAAAACCCATCGAACGAACGAACAGGGGCGACTGATTCAGCCTCAAAGTTATTACCCGTTTAAGACGGGTGTATTATGTATCAACAGTAAAGAGGATGAAAGATAAAATAGTTAACATGTTTTTTGTTTCCTTTTTGCAACAAGCCGGGGAGTCGGGAAGTGATGTCAATGATTGGAAAGGGTATTCGGGCAACGATTATGGTTGCCGTGTCTTTATTACAAAAAGCTCAAGAGCTGTCATGACGGGTTAGTTGAAGGGACGTTATGTGTCGATGCCAAGTGTGGCAGATATGAACGTACTCTTGTAACTCTAGAACGATCTATGAATGACATTATTTAATGCCAGTTGTTGGTCTGATGCTTGGTGTGTAGATGATCGAACTGTACAAGAACGTAAAGCTGTAGCTGCAAACACCAGTCGGGGTAACAGCAATCATATGTGTGCAACACTAGATCACCTGCTCAGTTGTCTGCTTGCACATGTTGCTTACCATGCGTCCTCTGCAGAATGTCTCACGAGCAAAGCAGTACAAGTCTCACCGGTCCTGCAGCAATGAGGCCCTCATCATATCACAATGGTCCAACAGGAACACACCCAGTATACCGCTATATGACCAAGCTTCAATTGGTCAAAGACGTTGAGTGTAACCGCATATACGGCAGGGAAACGTGGGGGAGCTTTTCAAGGGACCTGGGGTTAGACCAGAGTTGCATCGAGTTCGGATACAAGCTGTTATCCGGCGGTGAGGGTTCGTTAGACAAGGCCAATCAAAGATGGATATCTTGTGATCAACTTGACGGTTTGCATATGTTGAGGCTGAGAATGGACGACGACGAGCATGTGCTTGAACGATAAGGTAGAGTGCTTATCAAACAATACTATTGTGCCAATGCAGCCATTAACTGAGCTCGTAAGTGTTGCCTGCAAGGTTAGTTCCGAAGAGGTTGTTTCCTCGGTATTGTCCGTCGTATTGTCTGCATATCATTCTTCGAGTCCAGCCTTCAGTTTGCGCTTAGACCGCAAGGTGGCTGGCACGTTCCCTCGAAGATCTAATCCCTGCTTGAAGAAAACAACCCAAGATTTCAGCTCTTGGGCAGCAGTGTGTGCGAATCCTTGTAGGGTAGCTTTGATGAAAGTTTGTTGACCATGGTGCGGCCTGAACTCTTGACCGCATTGTGACCGTATCGTAAATTAAAAGTTACTTTCATCTGTGCTTAGGCGTGGGTACGGTGTAAGCAATCAAGTTTGGTTCAATAGCTTGCGTACATTGAGGCTATCCAGGGATAAGGAGTCCGTCGAAGATGGAAGGGCGAGCCCAACCAACATGGGGAAACAACCATGATAACAAGTTACGAGTGATTGCCATCATAAATAAGGAAACCAGTTAATCCCATGCATTAAAGTTATTGTCTAATCGAGAATCACGATCCCAGATCGTCGCCGTGTCTACCAGACCTAAAGGCGCGTGCGTGGAAATTGGACAAGGTTATACTGGCATTTCGCTGATTCATAAACAACAGACCACGTACGTTCCTCTCAAGAATTGCTGCCCATATTTAGCTGTCAACAAAGCCTCGCCCTTTTCTTGAGTCAGTATTGGAAGGGACACGGTCTTGTCGGTATTGATGTCCGAGCCAAGTTGCCATCACGTCATGACTGGCATTTATAAGATAAGGCTGTTGTAATGAGCTACCTGTCACAAAAGCACTTATACCATAAAGAGTCAGGTACCTTTGTGAATTGCACTAACTGGTCGAGCTCTGAATAATCTTGGTAGAATAAATTTCTGAGACAGTGGCTTAACGTTCATACATCCTTGTCGAGCTTGTGACCAGTGACTCGGAATGACAAGGGTTATGATATCAATCAGTAGTATTCGTCTCGAGTGAAGCTTCAAAACAATGAAACTTCTCCTCAAAGCCCTGGAGGTCAAGATTATAGAATCCTGACGAACTACACCTGCTTGAAGCGGAGTAGTCAAGGTACAGAGTCCCCGCCGCCCCCGTCATAGAACTGGGGTAGTACCACACTTTGGCATCATTCATGGGACTGACAGTCAAGTAAATGTTTGTCATGGCGAAGTTGGAGAATTATTAATGTGAATGTTTACGTGTAGTGAGGCTGGCATTTAAAGTTGAAATCCAATTGATAGTACAGGAAATTGAACAGCCTAATGATCAAGGAATGACCTAGACACCCCAAGCCAGGCTAGGACATACAAAGGTTTCGTGCAGCGCAGGGCAACATCGCATCGCATCGTCAACCTGGACCTGGTCCGGTTATTGCCCCACTAAAGCTTCATGAACTCCCTGACCGACACCATCAATTTCGACCTCCACTTCTTCCCCCGTCTCAGCCAACAAGAGTTTGGTTTGCTCTGGTCTTGTTATCTCAAGCTTGTATTGTTTGGGACTGGCTTTGCATCGGCGGCTTCTTTTCTTCAACGGCCGTTCCTTCTCTCTTCAACTCTTCCTTCCTTCCTCTCCTCATTCCTCCTTCCCTACATGTAGAGTAGGTGCAGTCAAAACTTTACGGTGCGACTGTATTCTACATCTATCGCCTTCATTGGCATCCGTATAAATACTCCTTTTTCCTATTTCTCTTTTCTTTGAGTATACTTTTAGTTGTTTACGGTCTCTACAAGACGTCATTCGCCTGAGAGCTCAGAGTATACATTCAATCTCTGCAGACTACTTTAAAGATCGACAGCGACATCAGTATTGCGACAACGACTGCGATAACGAAAAATTCTATTCTTTGCGACTAAAACGCATCGTCAAATTCGCAATTGCTTCTACGACCATCAGGGTTCGTCAAAATCACGGTTGACCAAACCACCCTCCGGTGCTAGTGACGTTTGACCGGGATACTTGCGACAACGATACTTCCGACGCCGCAGCCACCGCTACCGGTCCGACGCGTGCAACCCACCATTGGGATCACCTGCCCCGACTCATACTGTCTGATAACTCTTTCACACGACTCAACAAATCCATTGTCGCACCAACGCCGCGAATCCCTTGGTTTTCTCGCCCCCGCGGCAGTCTCTCACCTCAGTGAGTTCGACACATAATCTCTGAAACAATGGGGTTTGCGCGGTGTGAGGGGCCTGTATGGGGGATTGACGACTTCAGTGTCTGTTTCCGACAAGAGTTTGTACTCCCTTTTTTCTCCGACATTCAATTGACTAGCTGACCAATTTTGTGCTACAGTTATCTGCAGATCCTCTTCCCTCTAATCGCCCTATCTCTTTCTGTCGCGCTTATCGCCTGGACCACCATATCCCGCGCTTTAAGCTCCTGGTCCAAATCTAAAGCCAGCTATCAACAGCTTTCCAGCGAGGACCGCCGACATAGCCATACCGATCTCCCTCCCGAGCAGGTTGATGATTCCGATGACGATGCACTCGAGATTAACGGAGGCCGACTGGCCCTTGTCAAGACCACAACTCGTGGTTCTATTGTTCAAGCCGACACCCCACCTGGACAAGTGATTTCGCAAATCGTCGAAGAACTCGCTATCGCTGGACTTGTTGCGGTCAATGTCATCCAGCTTTCTTCTGGAAGCAAGGGACGCCATAGCCGCGCTGCAGCAATTACTGGGCTTGTTATCTGGGTCTACGTTTTTATTCTGTCGACTCTGCGACTCGTTCTCGGCGCTCTGAAATGGCGAGGACCTCACCTTTGGAACCACACGGCCTTCCTATACAGCTTCAACTGGGTCATCTCGATCTTCCTCTTCCGCTCCGCTTTCCTCACAAATGACATCAGCCGAGTCGATCAGATTACAACATTCGTGGAGTTTGGTCTCATTACACTTCTTTTCGGAATGGCAATGACCACTAGAAAGGGCAACAAGACGGTTCGCTTGGAATGGGAGGACGGCATTGAGCCTTCTCGCGAGCCCCTGGCTAGTCTGTTCTCTCTTGCTGTGTTCGGCTGGGTCGATGCGATCGTCTGGAAGGGGTGGAAGGCCCCAATGGAGATGGAGCATGTCTGGAATCTCCTGCCCAAGGACAAGGCCGCTGCTGTTATTGCTGATTACCGTCAGATGAAGCGAACAGGATCTCTTGCCATGCATCTACTCAAGTATTTCCGAAGAGATTTGCTCATTCAGTGCGCTCTTGCTGTCCTTGCCGGTCTCTTCACTTTTGCGCCAACCCTTCTCCTCAAGGTGATTCTTGAATTTGTCGAAAACTACGGAACTGCGTCAGAGAACGACCGACCGATTAACGTTCTTTGGCTCTACGTTATTGGCCTTCCCGTAGTCGATCTTATACGTTCATACGCCGATAATCAAGCTCTCTGGATTGGTCGAAAGATCTGCATTCGCGTTCGAGCCCTTATCATTGGCGATATTTATGCCAAGGCCCTTCGTCGCAAGGCATCTGCTGGCAAGGACAAAGTGCTGCTTGACGAGGACAAGCCTAAGGCCACCAAGGGCGACGATGCTCAGGATGGTCTCATTGGCAAGCTTAAGCGGGCCCTCAACATGAAGAAGGACGACAAGAAGGCCACCCCTAACGATGCCGAATCTGCCAACGACCCCATTAAAGATGACAAGAAGGACGATTCCAACGATGAGCAGGCCAATTTGGGAACCATCATCAACCTCATGTCTATCGACAGTTTCAAGATTTCCGAGGTCACTGCTTACCTTCACTTCCTGTGTGCTTCTGCACCCACCCAGCTGGTTGTCGCCATCGTTCTTCTCTGGCAGGTCATGGGTCTTAGTGCCATCCCTGGTATCGTTGTCATGATCGTCCTTCTGCCTGTCAACTACGGTCTTGCTCGTGGTTTCACCATCACCTCCAAGCGAATCCTTGCAGCCACCGACAAACGTACTAATGTTACCAACGAGGTTCTGCAAAACATTCGCATCATCAAGTACTTCGCCTGGGAGCAGCGATTTGGCCGTATCATCGACGAGAAGCGTCAGGCTGAGCTCAAGGCATTGCGCTCGCGATTCATGGTCTGGGCATTGGCTGTTGCTATCTGGAACTCCGTGCCTGTCCTTATCACTTTCTTCTCATTCCTGGTTTACACTTTCGTCGAGCAAAAGCCTCTGAAGCCATCCATTGCCTTCACAGCCATTTCTCTCTTCATGCTCCTCCGCGTTCCTCTTGATCAATTTGGTGACATGTTCGCCCACGTTCAGGAAACCAAGGTTTCCATCGATCGTGTTGAGGAGTTCCTCATGGAGGAAGAGACCGACAAGTACGTTCAGCTTGGCTTAGACAACGTTGATGAGGATGGTGTCAGGCGAATTGGTTTCAAGAATGCTACCCTCACCTGGGGCAGCAAAGAGACTGTTTCCGAGGACAGCACCCGCGCCTTCCGACTCATGGATCTGGACATCGACTTCAAGATTGGCAAACTCAACATCATCGCTGGTCCTACAGGTTCTGGAAAGACGTCAATGCTGATGGGTCTCCTCGGAGAAATGACTTTGATCGATGGAGGTGTCTACTGTCCTGGTGGTCGCAGCCGAGAAGAGGTTCACCCTGATCCTGAGACTGGTCTCGCTAACACGATCGCATACGTCGCACAGTCTGCTTGGTTGGTCAACGCTAATGTCCGCGAAAACATTCTCTTCTCCATGCCATTCGACGAACAACGATACCGCGACGTCATTGTAGCTTGTGCCTTGGAACGCGATCTCCAGATTCTCGATAACGGTGACGAAACTCTGGTCGGTGAAAAGGGTATCACACTCTCTGGTGGACAGAAGCAACGTATCTCTCTCGCTCGTGCGCTGTACTCCAACTCGGCCCATCTCCTGCTTGACGACTGTCTGAGTGCCGTCGACTCTCACACCGCTCAGTGGATCTTCAGCAACTGTATCCGCGGACCTCTCATGAAAAACCGCACTTGCGTCCTCGTCACCCACAACACAACTCTTTGCGTTCCTTCCTCCGACTACGTTGTGCTCTTGGAGAACGGTCGAGTCGAAATCCAGGGACCTTCCGCTGAAGTCATCGCTTCCGGCAAGCTTGGTGAGGAGATCCAAAAGTCTCACCCCGGCTCAGCAAACCCCTCAAGAATTCCTTCTCGTGTTCCCTCCAGCGTTGGCGATGACGAAACTACGGTAAACGGCCAAGGCGATGCACTCGACGGTGTGGACAGCTCTAAGAAGGACACCCAAAGCAAACCTAAGAAGGATGCCATGGAAGAGACTAAAGCCACTGGTTCAGTCAAATGGCCCGTTCTTAAGCTTTATCTCGGTGCTATGGGACCGTGGTGGTTCTGGGTTGTTGCTTTGTTTGTGTTTGTTGCTCAGCAAGTCTCTGGATTGGCTACCAACCTATGGGTCAGAGAATGGGCGAACCAATATGTTGAGCAGGGTGCCCCTATGGCCATGGAAGTCAAGTCCAACGCTTACTCCACCTCACAATTCTCAAAGGCCACCTTTGCTAATGCGGTTCGAATGGGTTCCGCAGACCACAGCGCTGAACCCCTCAACGGACAGATCACCTTGCAAGCCGGACACGAGAACGTTAATGCCATGTACTACCTGACTGTTCTTGCTGTCATCGGTATTGCCGGTGCTCTTGCGGCTTTGTTCAGAGATCTCTGGGTATTCTTGGGCTCGCTGACTGCCTCCAAGAGCATTCATGACCGACTGATCGCATCTGTGACCCGAGCCAAGTTCAAGTTCTTTGATGTCACCCCTCTTGGTCAATTGATGAACCGTTTCAGCAAGGATCTGGAGGCTGTTGACCAAGAGATTGCACCCGTCGCCATTGGCGTCATCAGCTGTGGTATTTCTCTTCTGATGACTGTTGGTCTTATTACGTACATCACACCCAACTTCCTCTTCGCCGCCGCCGGTATTTCTGTGCTGTTCTACCTCATCGCTGTCTTCTACCTCCGTGCTTCGCGCGATCTCAAGCGACTCGAAGCCGTCCAGCGCAGTCCTTTGTTCCAGCAGTTCGGCGAAACACTCAGCGGTATGACCACCATCCGAGCTTATGGTGACGAGCGACGATTCATCCGGGACAACCTTGAGAAGGTCAACGTCCAAAGTCGACCCTTTATCTACCTGTGGGCCTGCAATAGATGGCTGGCCTTCCGTGCTGATCTTGTTGGAGACTTGGTGGCCTTCTTTGCTGGTATGTTCCTCATTCTCAACCTCGGTAAGACCGATGCTGGCGCTGCTGGTATTTCCCTGAGCTATGCTTTGAGTTTCACCGAGAGTGTCTTGTGGCTTGTACGACTTTATGCCATCAACGAGCAAAACATGAACTCTATGGAGCGTATCAAGGAGTATCTCGATGTTGAGCAGGAGTCCGATGCTATTATTGAGGACAGCCGACCTCCTGTTGACTGGCCCCAGAAGGGATCCGTCGAGTTCGTTGACTACACTACCAGCTACCGCAAGGAACTCAACCCTGTTTTGCAAAACATTTCCCTCAAGATCGAGCCTCAAGAAAAGGTCGGTATTGTTGGAAGAACTGGTGCAGGCAAGAGTTCGCTGGCTCTCGCTATTTTCCGAGCGCTAGAGGCAGACGAGGGCAAGATTCTCATCGACGGACTGGATATCAGCAGCATTGGTCTTCAGGATCTGCGAGAGAACATCACCATCGTGCCTCAAGATCCTACACTATTCCACGGAACAATCCGAAGCAACTTGGATCCCTTCGACCAGTATACCGATGACCAGATCTTTGCAGCTCTTCGAAGGGTTCAGCTTATTGGACCTGATGAGCCTTCAACGTCGCCTCCTACACCCACAGTTCCCGATTCGCCAACTACCAAGACCAACCAGAACATCTTCCTGAACCTTCAATCTACCGTCGCGGCCTCGGGCACTAACCTGTCACAAGGACAGCGTCAGCTCCTGTGTCTTGCTCGAGCTATGCTCAAGGCTCCTACAGTGTTGGTCATGGATGAAGCAACAGCCTCCATCGACTACGCTACCGACTCCAAGATCCAGGAGACAATCCGAGAGCTCACTGGTACAGTCATTACCATTGCTCACCGATTGGCTACCATTGTGGATTACGACAAGGTGCTGGTTCTTGACAAGGGTCAGGTGGTGGAGTATGCTCATCCTTGGGAGCTCATCAACAACAAAGAGGGTACATTCCGCAGCATGTGTGACATGAGCGGCGAGCTTGATGTACTTCTCAAGGCGGCTAAGAAGAAGTGGGATTCTGGACGCCTAGTTGACGATTCATAGGAGAAAGAAAAGTCAAGATGGATAGAAGAGGAGGATTGACTGTACAAAGTGCTTCTGTAATGTGGAACGTGGTCAGCATTTATATGTACTATTGATGGTGAGAACCATCGACTTTGAATACAAAAGTATAGAAGGCATTGCCTATTAATTAAGTTTTGATTGAATCTTCAGTAACATCAGTAATGTCCTGGTATATAAGCATGATGATGGATCACGATCTAGAAGTCTTCTGACAAAGTCATATCCATTCACGATGTGGGTCTAGAATGCGGGTTAAGCTTCTCCGCAATTCGGCGTTGAATTTGCATGAACTAGAAAGCCTAGAACACATAAAGTTCAATATCGCTCGAGTAGTTACTATGTATCATCATTCGTCTCTAAATAGTAGCAGTTCAAGCAGTTCCTTGTATCCAATGAAGCAAGGGCTAAACAAGGAAACCCCCTGATACTACGCTCAGGCAGCACCTATAAACAAGGGTACGTATCTTGCTTCGTCACCCACGAGACGAGACGATTCGTTGGCCTGGACGACTTGGCGACGTATGTCTTTCAATGAATGTTGTTTAAATAATAAACAACTCCCCTTCTGTCGTGATTGCCTCTTGATTATTCTTCACCCCTCATTTTCCCCTCAAAAGTTAAATACGCTACAGCCAATACTAGGCCTCCTGTATCATTGGGCTATAGGCTCTCGACTCTTCTGTAGTGTAGCGCTGTGGCGAGGTTGGGCACGTGCCCTTCAATTGAGGTGCTCCATACCTTGGATTCGACTACGACGACCTCCGACTTTCTCAATCTCCCTCGACATCTCGCCAAAGGGCGTAAAATCTTCTCTTTTGTTGCTCTAGATACTTTATGCAGGATGAATTCTCGGGTTCCTGCTTCACCTACGCCTCCGCATCTGGATTCGGAGAGCGTAGCATCGGGACAGACATCGACTTCTCATATGCCGCTTCATCACTACCCAGAGGACCAGCGTCAACATCAACATCAGCCTTATACAGATCGCTTAGAGGATGATGATCCACCTCCTAGCTACACCGTAGTCGACAATGAAGGTCCTCACGCCAATCCTTTCGACCTACTGCCCGTGAGCACTTCATCCCTTGGAATCCATCCCTTCAAGGGCACGTCAAACGACAAGACAGTGTACTATCTCGACAAGCGTCTTGATACAGACCCCGAATTTCTGGAGCAGCATGTCAATGATCTCGCCAAGGAGCCGCCTAGGCCGTATGTTCGCGTTCAGGGCGTTGACCGCAAGTCTGGCGAGAGCAAGAATGGCATTGACTTTGATATCCACATTGAACTCACCCCGCTTCTTTATCAGGAGATGGCTACGCGTCGATCATGGAGACGCATTCGCGCTGTGAATAACTTTGATAAAGTACGTCGCGGAACGGTTGGGATGACGCGGGCACCAGGGTTTGGCGGCAGTGGACCACCTGAGGAGGGTACGCCGGGAGTATCGCAGTGGGTGTATCGGTACTGCAATAACAAAGCCGGTCTTAAAGCATTTGTGCTAGAACGACGCATTACGGGCTGGGATTTTGCTCTCGTGGGGTCAAGGTTGGAGACGCTTGTGCGGGAAACGGGATACCGGGGAGAGATCAACATAACATTCCCTACGACGAATGCCCGCGTGGAGATATACAACAACTGTCGAACAAACCGATGGCGTCTTACCCGCTGGATAGTCCTGCTCTTCTACTTCACCCTCCTCTGGCTATTCACCTGGCCATGGATATCCCTCCGAACACGATGGTACGAAACGGTTTACGTGGAATGGTCCATGAGTCGTCCCGACAGACAAGGCACGCTGCGCTACGCATGTATGAGTGAAGACCAGTGGTGTCGACTCTGGCGCCGACCAATCCAGCAAGCCATCAAAGCAAGACGACGAGGACGATTAAGCCAGGATGATATCAACGATGCGTATGTTGCGCCTGGGGCCGTGGATTCTGCGAGGGGTATGAGAGCTGGATTGGAGGTTTTGCAGAGGACTTTTGGATGGGGAGGAGATGGGGAGGGCAGTGGACGACATTCACCTTGCAATAGGTAGATGGACGGTGTTTGTGTTGGGATTCACTCCTTTCAAAGGTTGCATGCATGGAAGCGTTGGCGCATTAAGAATGCATTGTTTATGTATCATGATTGATGAAATTGATTCCCACTCATATAATCTGAAGCAAATTGACTACATTTGGCTGTGCTTGGGTCGTCAGAAATATCACAAGGATTAGCTGCTGAAAGCATAAGAGACGAAATGATTCAGTTATCTTATGATGGCTTAGACTAGCACTTAGGCTCCTCTGGCTTAACGCTCTCGGCCTTAAAGATTGATTACGTTTAATGATGCATTCGAAAGAGGAAAGCAAGGACGGCGTTGCTATTTTTGCCACCGGGTGATGAGAAGGACGCTTTTATGTTGTGAGGAAGGGTTTGGACGAGGAGGCAAACAAGCATAAACGTAATATAGTCATCGCACAACCGAGCTTTGGCTGATAAGACAACACTAGAAACAAGAATATCACTGATCAAATTGACCTAGATTGTTGTAATGCAAGAAAACTGCTCCAAACCATCTCCCCTTGAACCAAACTTTCTGCTTCAGGGTAACCCACCGTCTTATCTTATCTTTCCCCTCCCCCACCAAGGGTCGCTCACTCATCATCTACACATCCCTTACCAATCTCAACCATCAAGCTCCGTCTCAAAAAGCAGTCTTGCTCTTTGAACTTTACTCACAACTCATTTTTAAGTATACAAAATTGTGTTCTGTGAGACACAGACTCATAACCGTCACCATGACTGAAGCAGAGATGAGTTCCAGCTCAAGAAGAATATTGGCTGTGTCCCTTGAGAATGAAACGGCGGTCCTGTCAAAGTTGGTAAAAGGTTAGTGCATCTGCTATTTTTATTCTGTCACTTGAAATGTCAGGTTGAAATCAGTTACCATGCACATCATAACTGACACAACATAGACCTCACAGGAACGGCACCAGAATCACCAGACCCTACCCTTGGTATCGCAGGCATAACACATCCACTCTCCCTCAAAACACCATACTACTCTACAACAGTCCCCATCTGGCTCGACCTCATCGGCTCGCCATCCGACTGGTCCGAGTCCTTCCTGTCAGAAGAAGCAGCGGAAGTCCTCGCCGTTCTGGGAGGTGTCGTCGTCGTATTCACTGCAGGGTCTGTTTCAGCATCAAAGGACCATCCCGCAAAGGATCTCGTCGAGCATGTCGGGAAGGTGCTCAAGAAGGGACTGGGAGGATGGGAGTGGGACGGTGTAGGCTTGGCTATTGGCGTGGGTGGTGATGGGCATGAAGAGGAGTGGGACGAGATCTGTGCCGAGGCGGGATTGGAATTTGTATCCGTCGGAGGAAAAGGTGATACTGGCCGTAACGAGTTTGGAGGTATGCTCCGTGGTCTACTATTTCAAGGGGTATCCACTGACAGCAGATGCAGAAAAGACAGGAGTTGCGCGTGTAAAGGAAGCACTCGAAGCAAACGACTGGTCACAACTTGAAGCACCACTATCAGATTCTGAGTTTGGTGATTTCGAGACCAGTTCCAACAAAGAAGACGACAAGGACCTTGACCCCAAAAAGATGGGCTTCGGATTCGACCAAAAGGACTTTGAAGGTCTACGAAAGGCTATATGGGAGGCAAGCCAGGATGTCGAAGAGCCAGAAGAGTCCAAGAAAGCAGAGACAAATAAGGAGGGCACATCTGAAGCAACCGCTGCAGGAGGTCTAGAAGATCTCGACGAGGACGAGATTGCCAAGATCGAGAAGATGATGAGAAAACTTCAAGCGGTGAGGGAAGCCGGTGAAGGTATGGGAGAGGAACAGAGAAAAAGAATGGCAGCCAGAGCTGTCGAGGAAGTGATGAGAGACCTATAGGCGATGAGTAGAAAAGTTACCTGAGCAAACGATCATATTGGATCGTGTACTCTCATCGGAGACAGCAGTCTGGGGTGCAAAGCGCTGACCACAAGTTATTCCACTAAGATGAACATATAGACAGGCTCCTCGATCTATCCGCGTCCGTCCGTTGCAACCATTATCATCATCGATATAACACGGCTCGCTTAACACGTTGTTACACAACAAAGTTGCATTATGTAACTCTAAAATCGTGATCCAAGTCTCTGGGTCTAACGTAGCACATGCGTATTCAATTTTCGGTAGTAGGGCGAGACCTTCTGTTGGTATGCGTCAGGCCCAAGAAAACAGGGAACTGAGACAACTTATTGAGTTGTATATAGCCTAAGTATATGGCAGATATGAGCCCAAGTTGAGGGATTTCTTCAGACGGTTCTTCTCGGCGCTGTAATCCGATTATATAGATATGACCATAGCTTATAGGTAAGGAAGGTTGACAGAAGAGTTTCGGATCTCCAGGACAGGAAGAGACTCCACGATGCATTGGAACACAGGCGGGTCTCACTGTATTTTGACAAGCACCATGGGTCCGGTAACCTGAATCCAGTTCCAACATGACACGCCTCGGTTGTCATGTGTCATATACTTGTGCTTCAAAAGTAGCTGACCTCGAAGACATTGATTCTGAGAATGCGGTCAAAGCGTGCCGCATAACGTGCTCTTGCACGATGCATTCCGCGTCTCCCAATTTAGACATTGTGCAACCCTAGAACGACCATCGATAGCGGCATCAGCTAACCCGCTGACTAACTCAGCTGTGGTAAAGTGTAGATCGAATATGAATCGTTACATAGGTCACGGGTTTTTGACGAGGCGGTGACTTGCTGAATAGCTCCTTAAACATTGCTAGTGTTGTGTCATATGCAAGGGAGGATATTCAACATTGTTCCATGAGTTGAGGCGTCGACCGATATGTCGTAGTGTGTTTGTGTTTGTTGGTTTTGAAGTTATTCTCCTTTCTCCAAACTGACTGCTTGACTCGACTTGACCCAACTTGATGGAGTTGACGATCAATTATATGGGACCAACGCCATTTGAGGCCGGAAAGAAGCGACCCCGGGGATCTAGGGTCCGCTGGTAGTATTTGGGTCGACAGTTAGCCATCTTGAGAAGCAATTGAGTCGTCCTAGCCTGCCTAGCCTGCCCTGAAAAGAGGTAGACGTCAAAAGTCTCATACGCCCCCATCTGGTCGTGGTTAGCTTAGCTTGCCGTCCCACAACCCTTGTTTGGCGTAGGTAGCCAAACAGGGGAGCGACTCACGTTTCAGCGCGTCTTGTTAGGAACGTGCGTACTCAGCGTCTGAGCTGTTGCTTCGCCTCGCCTCAGCTCTTCTGCGGCTTGTGCTGAGTTGACGTTTTACGGTGCAGCTGAAGGCATAATATCGTGAACCCACCTCGAGTCAGAGCTGTCAATTGGTTTCGGTTCGAGGATTTCAACAGAATCTCCTGAATAGTGCATATCAAAACAACACTTGGTGAAAAGCATCAAGTGGTCGAGAGACGCGTTGACACTCACCCACGCCATGGATGCAGCTGCATATGCATATACGGTCCCTGTTCCCTCAAAGTTTGCCGCCATTCGTCGGAGCTTCTGACCCGTTATGCAGGTCGTACGCTGTTTTGACCTGAAGCTTCTTGGCCAACTAACGTGACGACAATTGTAGAATAGTGAGCCCGGTCATGGGTATGGCCAACTCGATCGACAGTAGGGTTTCTCGAGCCATAAGTCTTGTCTGTGCTTTCCTCATCAGTCTACCGGAGTCGAATCGTATGTAAAAGTATCTTCAGTGAAAATAAACAGCATGCCATTCTCTTTTTGGTCTTGTCCGTTGGTTGCTGGAGAATGTGACAGATAGTGGCATCCCTACCAAAACGAAACACTTGCACTCCAAAAGTTTATGCAAGACGTCAGACAGATGGAGTCCTACGCTTGAACCAAGCTGCATCGTTTGCTGGCCTGAGCTATAGCCATCGGGAATAGTGATATCTAGCTAACGCCGGCTTGGTGTACGATTCAAGCATGGATGCCCTTTCTTTACGGCGCAGAGAGTCGCTTACAATAAAGCTGCCCTTGCAATATGCCCATTACTCGCATGCTGTCTTCTCCCAGTGAGAACATTCTGTGTTCCATCCCTAGACACAAAATAGGAGCTGGTTTGGAACGGGGCGATCGGTACCCCTAGACTTGATCGGGTGAGGTAAAACCGCAACACGATGTGGATCCAGTTGGAGACATGACCGAGCGCTGGTTGGCGTGGTTGGCTTTGGAGGATGATCCTGCAAGGCACTAAAGACATGTCCCCAGATGCAAGCTCAGGGAACCACGTCAGGGGTAGCGGGCCAGAACCGGCAAGCAGCATAGAGGATGAAAACAATTCGACAATCATCTCATACTTTTTGACTTGTCATGTTTGATCTTTTCTTTTCCCGAACCGCCCGGGTAGATTTCGGAGCCGGGAGAAAATCGAATGTCTTCCGGATCATCGCTATGTATCCCTCTGTACAAAACATGCAGTCAACGGCAATCTGTCTGCCCACGTCTACCACGTAGGTCGAGACTCTGGAAGCCACAACCGTTGAGGCTTTGCTGGTGGCAAAGCCGATGTGTAACAGACTGCGGTGACCGCGAAACCATCAATCGCCGACTTTGAACCGGTAGTCACCTGAATGTCGCTGACTTGATAACATATTCAATCTTTCCTTTATGGGCCAAGCTCAATTGACAGAAGCTAATGTACCTGAGCCTTGGCCAGCTTTCGGCCCTAACGTCTGGCCTAAAATCAGCCTCTAGGCTATTCTTTGTTCAAGCAGTTGATCACAACTGCTATCAACAGGACGTTCCGACGTTGCGAGAATCCGCGGTCGCGGAAAAGGGGTCGCGAGGAAAGACAAACAGTAAGCCTGGCCAAGACCATTGATCCACTGAATGACGATGGGGCGGGAGACTACTGCAGGAACAGGGTCTTAGTATTCAGCGGCTCCTGAGCTCACCAGTCTCGTAGGCAAGATCTGGCATGGTCGCCGTGGTATGATTAATCCTTCGGCTCGATTTTTGCTGCAAGGACACTTGGTGAGGCCCGTTAGTGACGCGTAGAGTTTGAGTAGCGTGAGATTTTGACACGAGAATAGGTCAAGGTGGATGTATGTAAGGTGCCATCCTGAAGTTGAAGCTTGGTCCAAATGAAGGTCTTTGGACCAACTTCTAGATCTAGAGATCCAGCATTGCAAGTGTTCTCTTCCTTGACTCGTTTATGCAGTTGCTGGTTGACATGCGTTAGTCAGAATTTCATGGTACGCCCGGTAGATGACCATCCGCTTGAATGTTGCAGTACCGCGGTACCGGGCAAGCATCGTGAGTGATAACGAATTGAGAGATCAAAACGGATGGGATCCCCGATGATGTATGTAAAAAATCCGATACTGATAGAAATCATGAGCGACGTTTCTTGATCGCATCGAAACTTATTGTGGATTCATGTTGGTTGATGAAACCATTCAGAGAACATGGATTAGGCTGCTGGAAGACCATGACCAGGCACTCAGGCTCAACCTTGATCCTCGGAATCCAGAGTTCCTGACCAACCCTTGGCGAGTGACATTGGCAAATGGGTACCAGGGCTGATCAATGGAAGGGAATGTTTCTGTCAGCCCAGTCCCATTTGTGTAATGGTTCAAGGGTGCAAGTGAGTCGACACAGGGAAATCGCTTACAGACACGAGTGAGAAGGAAGCCGAGACCCTTTGCACAAGTGCCGTCCGTAGTCGATACTCTAGCGTAGGATCACGAAAAAGAACCTCGACATGATGGATGACCCAAGTGATGGGTTTTGCTTTTTCTCGTCTCGTGTGGGGTTTGCTGCAGAGTGATAGCGATAAACGGGAACATGACACCTTCTTTGCACAAGTGTGCCGGGCTATCAAGTTGGCGTGTCGGGGTCTGCTCTGTGATCGGCATTCATCATCGTGACAAGGACGAACTTTACGCCAGTGAATTGGCGGCCGCACAGATTTGGTTGTAGCGTAGAATATTCTTGTGGGCTCTCGTGTTTCGCGATAGGTAGTAAGGACTGAGAAAGTCTGCTAATTGCTCACAGACTCTCTTTCTGTTGTGACATGTCTTGGCAGAGTTGGAAAACTTGATCGAGATGGACAAATCAAGACCGAGTATTAGTCGTAGGCTAGGGTGTGGCGCCTGTTTGAAGCGATGTGGTGACGCCTTCCCTCCTAGAAAACACGACGGTTCGATAGGGTAAGACCGGCGTTTCTGGGTTTCCTGTTTTGGCAGGAAGGACTAACGTTGGAATGGCGGCCAATAGGGGTCGAAGTTGTGCAAGGCACAGCACCCTTTTACCGCTCCGTTTTGGGGGCCGTTTCCTTGTCGTCCCCTAAATTGGTTTTGGTCTTCTTATTGGCGCGTACCTTGCATTAGTGGATACAGCAGGGATCCAATGAATATGCACAATGCACAAAACACCATCAGTGTAAGCTCAACTGTGCACAAATATCTGACGGGAAACCTCAAGAAAACCAACAAGGGTTTCCCCCCCCTGACGCAGGTACAGAGTACCGTGCCCTACCGATACCACCCCACTCGCTGTGCTCGAGATGCCTAGGCAAACTCTCATGGACTTCAACTCCACTTGCAATGCGTACCTTGCCCAACCATTTATCCGCTTCTCGCCGCTTGCTTGCGCCTGGGCCATCACCATGACGGGACGGTAGAACGGAGAACGGATCAGAGCAAAGGTCAAAGGTCAAAAGACGACTGCACATCAGCCACAGCGGATTCTTTGTTGCATGACAGACACCCTGGTCTGATGTCTGGGACGAGAACGCCGATCAAGACTTTCCGACGTCAGTCTCTGTTGGTGTCAGAACCCGATTCAACTTGACACAGACTCATATGTAGCGAAGCCCAATGTGACAGGTGGCAAGAATAATGTGAACATGAATATCAAGATGTACAATTATACTGACATCTACGCGTTAGAAGCACGACCGCGAGACTACGAACGTGACATACCCACAAGAATGGCTGATGCTTTCCCCAACAGCGGCAGTCTCGCGGGGCCCCTGGACGTTGATCCAGGGTTGCTAACCACAAGTTTTGTCATGACCCTCCAAGCCCTCCCCAGGCGGATACCTTCTTCACATCCCAATGACACCCAAACCAAAGGCGGCAACGGCTTTGCATCTCTGAAAACCGACTGACGGACCGAAGTCCGAATAAGTCTAGGCCAAGAGGTGCCAATACGAAGATAAATCGATGTGGCCACAACCGCCTAAAATGGATGGACAAATGGATGTCTTTGTTCTGTGCGTTGGGAGCTGGGATGTTTGTGGTGGTGTCGGATGTGGACTCTATGCACAGCTTTAAGTGGGTGTGAACGCCTGGGGCTCTCGTCAGTCACTCGTCAATGGTTCGTTCATAAAGTCTTCGTGCAGTTGACTTGGGGCCCGCTACGGTCTACCAGCCTACCACTTGCCAGTTGGACCCTCCCTCGTGCACATCGTGCGGGCTGGATGTGACACGGCTGGCTTCTTACACAAGGAAGGGGCCTGTTAACCTCTCAGAGGAGTGTGCAGCAAATGGTGGACGACCAAGGACGAGACAAAATTCCTCATCTGGAAGAAATCGCTTATCTGAAAGCTACCTTTACAAACTCTCGCTCAATACCAAGAGACAAGGCTGAAAAGGAGGTCAAACTAGAGTTGTCCTCATGTAGCAATGCTTCCCAGCTAAGCTACTGATGGATCCTCTCCTCTCACAAGTGTTGGCTAGTCTGTGCTAACTTGAACACAGGTTGGCGTTGAGGTAACGTGTTTGAGGCCGTCGTGCTTGGAGAAAACTCTCAGAGCAAGCCAGACTTTGCGGGACTAGGGGGTACATCTGAATGGCTAGGCTTGGGTCCATTGCTAGGCTCGGTCGACTTCAGGGCTGCAATGCATCACCCCCTGGTCTTCCTCACAACTACTCTACGGTACCGTACAGTACTGTACGCGGCGGATCAGGATGTGGTTTACAACGGTCACTGCCCCTTGGCGCGTTAAGCTGCTGTCTAACCCTCTGCCCTCCACCATGGTGCAGCGTCCACTCAGGAGACGGAAGTACCTGGGGCTAAGTAGCTCCGTCAAGCCACTGGCCAGGTACCCGCAACTCAGACGCTGAGTCGACGCCAGGGTACATCGGGTCGAGGTTCCATCCTTTTTCTTTTTCCCAGTTTCTGAGGCCTTTGCTACTGTGCATGTCCCCACACCACTAGGGGTGGTACCTTGGCTTGGGTACAGGCTCCAGTACCTTTTCTCCGATCGAGGTGCCCGTGGTGGAGGAGGCGGCAGCAGGTACCTCACCCACTGTGCACTGCAGCGAAGTGCAGGGCTAGCTCAGACTCAGACTCTGGACGGCTCTCCTTTGAAGACATCCCCCATCCCCATCCCCAAC